>JAQPPZ010015645.1:2400000-3000000 GCA_028583015.1 Wollemia nobilis | reverse complement strand
TTTATGGGAAGAGCAGGGCTCTTCCTTACCCGCTGGTATGAAGGCTTTTCACCTAAAAATGTAAATCTATCCCTAGTACCAGTATGGGTTAGGATGTTTGGATTACCCATTGAATTTTGGGAAATAGATACCTTCAAGGCAATAGGCAACACTCTAGGAGAATTCCTTGAGATTTCAGATACAACAAAAGATGGATTTTTGGCTATTTATGCTCGAATATTGGTCATGATTGATATAAGTAAAGCTTTACCAGAATCAATCATTCTTAAGTATGGGGATAAGATGTGGACCCAAACTATAGATTATGAAAACATATCTTTTAGATGTAGAATATGTCATGAGGTGGGGCATATTGAGAGATCATGCCCTAAGAAGAGCCCAACAGAATCATTTGTAGAAAATCGTAAGAGAAATTTACAAATGGTTATGGATAAAGATGGTTTTCAACTTCCAAAAAATAGATCTAGAAAAATAAAAGAAAATGAACAATGGAGACCAATAAGAAAGGATATTGGAAGAAATTCCAATTCTTTTGAGGCTTTAGCCTATGAAGAAAAAGTAGATCAAAACTTAGAGGACACAGGACAACAATTTCAACATATTAGCAAGGAACCGTCTATTCAATATGATCCTAATTTAAGGAAGAACATTCTCGATGAACCCAAGGAATGTGTTTCATCATATTTTGAAGACTCTCTTGAAGTACCATGCACCATTCAGGAGAAAATAATTGGTAAAGAAAATGTAGTTTTAGAAGGTAATACCTCTGCCATTAATAAGGAAATACCAGAAAATGAGCAGGATAAGTCAAAAGCTTCTATAATAGAGCCAAGAGAGGATAAATATGTTGAAAAAAAATGGTGAAAGAATATTGAGGAATAGAATAATAAGACCTACTCCTGATATAGGCAAGGCAAAAAGAGGAAAACCCTCAAATTATCAAGCAAGATCCAGGGAAGCAAGAGCTAACATAGAGAAAGGAACACAAACTAAGTTGGTTGAACTTCTCTTTACCAAACAACAAAATGATATTGGTAATATGCAAGAGGGGCCAAAAGCCCCTAATGAGACATGATTATCATCTCATGGAATATAAGGGGTGCTAATGCCCCCTCAAAGCATAGGTGTATTAGGGACCTATGTTTAAGTAATAAACCTGATATTCTCTGTATCCAGGAAACTAAAATGACAAAAGAAGAAGTTTCAAAAACTATGAAAGTAGTTTGGGCAAGATGTGAATGGGATGCTATGGATTCTGAAGGAGCAATAGGGGGAATTCTAACTTGTTGGAATCCTTCTAGAACCTCTTGTGTAACCATTCATAAAACTAGGCATTGGATAGCCTCTTTAGTCACTTGCTACTTTGTTGATATTCACTTCATCCTTATCAATGTGTATGGTCCTACAACTCAGTCAGGTAGATTAGAAGTTTGGAGTGGGATTGAGGCCTTTATGAGAAGTAAAGACCAAGAAACCCATTTCATGATCATTGGAGATTTTAATGCCATTACCAAGCTGAATGAAAAATTTGGGGGAATTAGGAAATTGACCCAAAGTATGAAATATTTCTCAGCTTTTATTCAAAACAACAATCTATGGGAAGTTGAGTTTGAAGAAGACAACTATACTTGGACCAACAACAGGAGAGGCCAAAACCTAATAGCAAAAAAATTAGATAGATGCATTCTCTCATATCATTGGCTAGATGAAGGAACTTGTGCTAAAATTAATACCTTAACAAGGATTGGTTTAGATCACTGGCCAATAAGAGTTAAAATGGTGGTTAGTGAATTCAAAAAATATCATATTTTAAATATGAGCAGATGTGGGAAGACCATCCTCAATTTGTTGATATGATAGCTCAAACATGGAATTATTTAGGTAATGGTGGGTTGTATGCTCTTCCAAACCAAATTAAAGCTATGACATCTAGATTAAAAGAATGGAACAAGAACACCTTTGGAAATATTTTTGAGAAGAAAGAAGAACTAAAAGATAAACTTTCAAAATTCCAAAAAGGTGATGAAAATAATACAAGCTCAGAGGAAAGGGAGTTGCTTAGTGAATATCATAATATTTTGAGTAAGGAAGAGAAATTCTGGAGATTAAAATCAAGACAGACTTGGTTAAAATAAGGAGATAAAAATACAAAGTTTTTTCATAGGATGGCTATAGTACAAAGATCTTCTTCTAGAATTGGTAGAATTAAATCAATAGAAGGGGTTTGGATTGAAGATCAGAGTGAAATTAGAAAAGAGGCTAAGTCATTTTATCATAATATTCTAGGTTCAGAGGAGACCAAAGTTCTTAATGATAAACTTCTTCAAGATGTTCCTTCAGTTATAACAAATGAAGACAATAGGAAACTGATGGAGCCTATTACTCTAGAAGAAGTTCATTTAGCTCTTTTCTCTTTTAATAAGGATAAATCCCTTGGTCCAGATGGGCTCTCTACAACTTTTTACCAACATAATTGGGATATAGTGAAGGATTATTTATTGGTGGTAGTGGAACAATCTAGGGTAAAACAATACATTCCTTATAAAATAAATGCAACTTATCTTACCCTAATTCCAAAAAAGAAGGATGTTGAATTGTTTGATTCTTTTAGACCCATAAGCCTATGTAATATGGCTTATAATATTATTTCCAAAGTGATGGCGAATAGATTAAGGCCATTGTTAGACAAAATCATTTCAGAAGAGCAAGGAGGTTTTGTGAAAGGGAGACAAATTTTGGATGGGATCATAGTAGCTCATGAAGTTATACATTCAACAACTTCAAGAAAAGAGAAAGCTATGATCTTAAAACTTGATATGAGTAAAGCCTATGATAGGGTTAAATGGAATTTTATTTTTGCAGTTTTAGATAAGTTTAGTTTTGGGAAGAAATGGGTTAGATGGATTAAAGCTTGTGTCTCTACAGTTTCTTATTCAGTGTTGGTCAATGGGTTAGTGATAAAATATTTTAAAGCCAAGAGAGGCCTTAGACAAGGAGATCCTCTATCTCCTTATTTGTTCATTATTATGGTAGAAGTTTTGAGTAGGAACTTAAAGAAGGCTTACAAATATGGGTTTATAAGTGGACTTAAGGTTAGTAATAACATCGATAACATCACCCATCAATAGTTTGTAGATGATACAACCCTTTTTGGAAGGGCAAGGATAAATGAGGCTAGAGCTTTGAATAACTTTTTAAAAGAGTACGAAAGAGCTTCAGGGCAAAAAATTAATAGGACTAAATCCAAAATTTACTTTCTTAACACTCCTGCTAATATCAAAGCAAGAATTTATAGGTTGCTTCAAATGGAGGAGGCAAATTTACCAACAACTTATCTAGGGATGCCTTTATTTGAGGGGAGAATGAGGATAGATTTATGGAATCCAGTTATTAGTAAAGTTTAAAATAAACTTCCAGCTTGGAAAGGTAGATGGTTATCATTAGCAGGAAGAGTGTAGTTAATTAAGTCAGTCTTACAAGCCATTCCAACATATTATATGTCTTTGTATTCTATGCCAAAATCAGTTGAAAAAAGTTTAATCTTTATTATGCGATCCTTTTTATGGTCAGGTTTACATGATAAAAGGAAATTTTCTTTGGTGAAATGGAGCAAGTTGTGTGATGACAAAACTAGGGGAGGTCTTGGTTTAAGAGCTCTTACAGATGCAAACTTAGCTCTTAGGGGAAAAGTTATCTGGAGATTGTACAAAGAGAGTCAAAGACAATGGGCAAGAATTCTTCTAAGTATGTTGATCCCAATGACCCAAGTTTAATATTTATTGCATTCTCTCTTCCAAATGGTTCTGCTCTTTGGAATGGTTTAAAAAATCTATTGATCTTATGATTAAAGGTTTAAGATGGGTGGTGGGAACTGGAGAAAAAATTCTATTTGGATGGATACTTGGTGTGATAAAAAACCACTCAATTTAGATCTAGTTTTGAAACCTTGGATGAGATTGCTTCAAGACAAATATGGTGATAGGGTTTCAAACATTTTGTACAAGGATCGAGAAGGAAGATACAAATGGAAAGAAGATTTTTTTACAAGTATACAAGACATTGATGCTAGGAGGCAATTGAGTAGAAAGATAACAACTGTAATTATTCTGAGGGGTGCCAAGGATAAATTGATTTGGGAGTTGAATAGCTCAGGAGAATACACAACAAGAAGTGGATATAATGTTCAACACCAACATAATAATAATATCACTAGAATTTGGAGAGATATTTGGGATAGCCCAAGCATTCCTAAAGTTAAAATGTTTGTTTGGCTAGTAGGTCATAGAAGAATTTTATCCTGGGATAACCTTATGAAAAGGGGTTTTCATGGCCCCTCTAAATGTGTTTTCTGTAATAAGGAGGAGGAGAGTATTGACCATCTCTTGGGACATTGCTCAATAGTCTGGAATCTATGGCAATGGATTCTTAATATGTTTGGTAAATGCATGGTGATGAATAGCAGAATTGAAGATTGGTTAAAGCAATGGTAGAGCACTTATAAAAGTGAGGCTTTATAGATAATATGGGATATATCAAAAGATACAATACTTTGGACTATATGGCTAGAAAGGAATAGAAGAATATTTAAAGGAAAGGAAAGTAGTTTAGAGGTAATGAAAAAGAAGATATGTTTAGCCATAGAGGAGTCTAAACCAACCCTATCAACTCACCCAATCCCTAATTTGGAAGCAGAGAGTCTTGATAGATGGAGTCAAGTCATTAAATGGAATTATGATGTTGGGTACAAGAGAAGCAAAAATAAGGTAAAGAATATAAAGTGGAAACCACCAGATGTGGAGTGGGTTAAATTGAATTTTGATGGAGCATCTAAAGGAAACCCAGGACCAACAGGAGGAGGAGGAATAATTAGAAATAATAGAGGAGAGATTTTGTCTCATTATGCTTTCAATTGTGGATTTAAGACAAATAATGAAGTTGAAGCTTGGGCAGCTTTAGAAGGGTTAAAAATATGTAAACAAATGAAATGGAATAGAGTTTGGATGGAAGGTGATTCTCTCATAGTAATAAATGCAATTTTGAGGAAAGCAAAGGCTCCATGGAACATACAAGAGATAATTGTGGAAATTCAAGATCTTGCTAAAGAGTTTGAAGAAATCAGGTTTACACATATATTAAGGGAAGGAAACAAATGTGCAGATAAGCTAGCCAATAGAGGGGTTTTGATTGAGGATCGTGAAGTTAACATCTCCTTTCCATGGTTAGAGGAAGTAGAAAGTTTAGTTGAAGTTGACAAAAATTGTTGATTGCCTAAATCAATTAATGATTAAGATTTACTTTAATGTTTTCCATTGGTAATATCTATTTTATTTTGTAACAATAATGTGTGTTCATTTAGACTATTTATTATAATTTTTGTGGTTGCACTTGTGTTTCAGGAAGGAAACTAGCAATCCAGATTTGGTAAAGCGGACTATGTTAGTGCGATGTTTTGGAAATATTACTCTACTAAGATGCAAGGCATAGATAGTAGAGGTGAATTTTGGCATTGTGAAGGCTGCTATAGGAAAATGTCAAGAAAGATGCTAAATTCTGGAGTAATTGTATTCATACAAAGATTTGAAAAGATCCAGAAAATGAAAATCAAGAATTCAGACATTTTATGTAAAATGATGTAGGTTTCTAACTATAGCATCTCAATTGAGATGAGAAGTGTATCTATTTGTAAACTCTCAAGCTCTAAAGAAGAGAGATGTAATTTGTTAAGGGTGGGGGACCCGAGTACAACCCCTTTTTATCAAGCAAAAAAAAATGTTGGATAGAGAGAATACAAGTAGCAATTTTTATTGATTTTAATATATTTATAAAGAAAATAAACCTATATTATTCTAATCCATGTTAAACCTACTCTAATTTAGACTATGATAAATCTCTTCTAATCTATTCTAAAGAAAATATATTGTTAGCTTATTTCTTAATAACTTCTTATGAATTTAATTCAAGTCCCCCTTATGAATATTATAAAATATCAATGAAATTGTTGCACCTATAAACATTTTGTTAATGCTTCCTATATCCATAAATAACAAATAAACTATGAAATACAAGGTATGGTTATGGGATTGCCTTTAAGAATAGTATATGAGAGATAAGAACTGTAGGAGGTGTGTGTAAAAGAAGATATGAAATGAAGAAGAATGAATGGAGTGAGAATTAAGTAATTGATGAGGAAGAAAGAGTATAATTTGACACTAAAATAATGCACAAATATAGGGAAGGTTGAACACAAACGATGGTCATTGAGAAAAATACAAGCAAACAAGATCGTCTAAAAGAAATACTAAATCTATATTTTTAGAGGACGTCCTACCACATCCTATGGCTTGTTAAAAAAATATCTATTTTCTTATTATTTATTTTTTGGGAAGTAACAACCTTGACACATACTATGGTTTGTTAGGAAGCCCTTGTTTTCTATTTTTTACTCTTTCTTTTTATGGAAACCCTCAATGCATTAGAAATACTAAGTTCATTTGTATCACTCAAATTAATTTGTTATGTGTACCAATGATACTATGGTGATCATGCTCCCTTATATATGCTCCTTAAATGAATTACTAAATATGAACTATAGTAGAATGATCTATATAAAAATCAGCATCAACTATAACTTATGTGAGATTTCTGATGAATGTAAGAGGCATATGCAAGGATCCTTAATTATTAAATCTTCATAACTATTAAATATGTGCCCCTTTGAATATATAGCATATTATTGGTAGTAATTGCTACCTACACGAAGGAATATTTTGTAACATTAGCAAATAATTTTTTTAAAAGTTGTTATAAATACTATTGAATTATTCTACTATAGAATCCTCTTATAGAACCATAGAATTATTCTATAACAAATATATGTTATAGAATGATCATAATATTAGTTTTTCAACATTGAGAAGCACTATTTTAATAGTCCCAATAATATTATAAAAATTCTCCTATGAATTGTTATAGAATACTCCTATAAAACTATAGAATTATTCTATGATATTTACATATTACATTTTAATTGTTAATACATCAAGAAAGTAGAGTGATTAATAAATTATGTATGAATACAAATTTTTAGGTCACCCATTTAATAATTTGAATTTGTGATTAGATATTATACTAAATATGTTGTTTATAGTTAGATAGCCTACACCAATAAGGGGTCATATAACCATATCTCCCTCATCCCACATCATATTAAGGTAAATTTAAATAAAAATTAAATTAGATTCATAGGGTAAAAAGTGGCATGAACAAATTAAAATTAAAATATTCATTTAATCCCTTGAATATATAAAATGACATCCTATTACATCTTAAAAAAATAGATTAGAAAAATTAGACTAGTAGATAGTATTTGGGTTGAATATCCTTTATACAATTTCAAAATTGTATGGTTCAAAAAATTTAGAAACTAAATTTAAAGAGATATATTTAATATAAATATAATTTTTTATAACATCCAATTACTATGTCAAACCTACTAAATAGATTGATTTGCTAATTTTCTTTAGTTTTTATGCTAGACCGTTGGTTGCTATTTTAGACATAATTCTCGTATCTAGTATCCAAATTGAATGATTCAAATTAGATATGAAACTAGATTCAAATAAATATATCTTGAAGAAATATATTTTAATTATTCATCTAGTTGGTCCCTCAAAATTATAACAAAATGCACTATCTTCTAGATGTTTTGAAAAATTTAAAATGTTGTAAGAAAAAAGGCATAACTTTTTTATGAGACTCAAGATTAAATTTTTAGTGTTTAGGCCTTGGATTATGTTCTAATAATTATCTATCCATGCATCTAATATAATCAATGCAAAATCATAATAAAAGGATGAGTGAATATTGAAGTTCGATCTTCCTCCCATATATCCCTATAATATTGTACCTAAATCCAATGTAGATGCACACACTCATAGATCTATAGAAATTTAGTGAGGATCATAAGTTCCCCAAAGTTAATTAGGGTCGCTTCCATTTTATTTGTTAAATATGAGGCCAAATAAAAAACATACAAAAAAGCAACAATACTTGTAAAAAATAAAATACTAAAAAGAAATAAAAGCATACATAGAAAATAAAATCACACTTATGAAAAATAAAATCATACTTATGAAAATAAAAACACACTTACAAAAAATAAAAGCATACTTATGGAAAATAAAATAAAACAAAACTTGAAAAATTAAACACACTTGCAAAAATTAAAATACCTACATGATTTTCTACAATCCATCCTATATAAGGGAAGGCTCCACATTTGTCACTTGCTTTCCCATCCATATCCTCAATGAAGAACTATTTTTTTTTGTAATCAAATTATCTCTAAAATACTATGAGTCATTAGCCTATAAATAAATAATAGAGTATGAATGGTGCCTAGGATTATTGTTAGTGGTGCCAAAATGATGAGATAACATATCAACCATCATTTGATTAGGACCAAGTTTTGATTCCACTAAGTGGTAAAACACAAAAAGTATTTCTTCTAAATCAAGGGATAAACCTAGCCATGTTTGATCTTTGTTTGGTGGCACTTTGTTTGTACGAATATATGATCATTATATATTAATAGTACAATGATGTAAAACTCAACCAAAGCATTTGAAATATACACCCACCCACAAAATATTTGGATTTAACCCTAACTAGCCTATTTAAATAAAATAAAATGAATATATACTATTTACTAGCCTATTTAATGAAACTAGCATAAAGGAAATTTAGATATAGCTTAACTAGTCTATTTAAATAAACTAAAATGAATCTATATTACTTACTAACCTATTTAAAGAAAAAAATATATCTATATTAATCCTACTCTAATAGGATATGAATTTATCCTACTTGTGCATACAGTGGGTCCCTTTCTTATTGTGTATAAAGGAGATATCAATTCCTTTACTTAGCTCATAATATTACTCAAATAACCAAATAAGAAAAATGGATAAGAGAAAATTGTATTGAGGTCTTTGAGATGCCATCCTCAGTATTTTAAAATGCAATATACCTCTTATTTTATAGAGATACTATACAAAATAAATCATTAACAACCTACTAAAATAAAAGATATTAAATCAAAATTAGTCAAAAACAAATCCAACCAATTCTATGTAGAGAAGATAACAACCTAAATAGGTCAATAAATATTCTAAATAATCTAGATCTAACCAAATAATTTGGAAACTAATCTCACAAATTTATTTTCTTCTAACTAATTTAGATCCAACCAAGTCAATTGAAAATTGATATCAACAAATTTGAGTTACATATAACTAATTTGGGTCAACCAAAATGATTGGAAATTAATCTCAACAAATTTGATTTTCATTTAACTAATTTGGATTCAACCAAATAAGATAGAAATCAATCTAAAAAAAATATATTTCTATCTCCAAATTTATTTATGAGTTGTATAGGCTTAGATCTTGTTATTGTATAATTATGTTATAAATCTAGATACCTTCCTATAGTTGATCCTATAGTTAGACCCATAGTTGTTCTTGTAGTTGATCTCATAGCTAGTATTGTAGTTAGTAGCATAGTTGGTCCATAATAGTTTATAATTCAATCATAAATGATTTTGCAACCTAAAATCTTCTCAAATTATATATTATTCTAGTTTATTGATATAAAATATAAACTAGTCTCTATGTTGCATCTACAAAGTACATCACATAATGGAAATTTTATCATGGAAAATTATGCCAAAGATAGTCCCAAAATGTAACATTTTTTAAACTCATCACATGACCCTTGGACATCCTTTACAATGATATTTTTGGACTCATGGGTACACTATCTCTCAATAGGAATATGCATTTTATTTCTTTTATGATTTCTCCTAGTAAATATGGTTAAATACTATTTGTATCAAACATGAGCCTTTCTAGAAGTCCAAGGGCTTCAAAGCACTAGAGGTGAATTAATTTTAATGTAAAATCAAGTACCTTAGGGAAAATGGATGAGATGATTATGTGAACAATATTATTTTACATTTTTTGTCTTTCAATGTTATTACATTTTAGAGCATTATCCATTTTACTTAAAAGTAGAATGTGATAGTTGAGTGTAAGAATAGGGTGATTATGGAGATGGATTGATATATATTTCATGCTAAAGGTATGGAGGCTAAGTTATGGGGTGAATCAGTCACTTGTGTAGCACATATCATAAACTAATTTCTAACCCAAGTTGTTTAGGGGATGATTTATCTTAAGAGATTGATAAATCATAAGCCTAATATGTCACACTTATAGAAATTATAATCTAGCTTCTATCCAAGGTCAATATTGTATGATGTAATCTTGGATAGGCCTATGGGCATTCCATTGTAAAATTTATTTCATTTATTATAATATTTTATTATATAATCCGTATGGGCCATGGTTAACCTTGTTATGGCTAAACCCATATTATAAACTTAGAATTAACCTTAAATCCCTAGTTTTATGTTTCCTTATGTGAAGTTTCTTTATGTAATTAGGGTTTTAATGTAATATAAATATTCTCACCACTCCATCATTTGGTTTAAATAGAGTGTTGTGATTCTTATCTATAGATAATATAGTGATTATTTAAAGTTCATACGGGCACCCATTAATCTCTGTCTCTTTTCTTTTATTTTTTTATTTTATACTTTCTATAGAATATTTAAGTGGATGGATTGTTTTTACTTATTTTTGGAAAATATTGTAAATTCTAACATGTTATAAGAGTGGGTATGGAGCAGCATTGCTTTGTCATGCATTATTATTATTTAGATCCTATTATTATTCTTTTGAGTCTTAGGGAAAAATACTTATTGGAACATATTCATCATAAAAGAGGGAATATTCCAACTCTTTTTCTCTCATTTATTTTTCCAAATTTTTTGAAGATATTCTATATTCTCTATAAAATATTTTCTTGTTATCAAAATATTTTCAAATTCCTTAATTTAGGTTTGAATCAAATTTGGAACTCTTTTCTTCATGCTTCACAAGGATACCATGGCATGATTATTGGGAAAATGAAGAAACATTGGTACCAAAAGTTTAAATTCAAATATATGCCAAAGCACACCAAGCTTTTGGCACACTTCATTTAGATAGATTGCAATTCTATATTCTTTGCAAATGATAAGCAATTTAGTACATTCAAAAAAGGTGCTATAATTTTTAGATAGATGATGACTAAGTTTTTACTACTGTAGGTTATGGGTTCAAAATTGTGCAAGTCACATTGTGGGAATTTTTATACAACAAGGTAAAATTTGAAAAGATGTTTTAACACCTTCAATTTTCAACTACATGCATTGTACATTGGTCAATAGGATAGTCAGTTAGATGTAGGAAGAGAAATATTTAAAGTTTAATCCACTAGATCTCCTTTTTTATATCCATGGACCCACATAATATAATTTATGGAGGCACCAATATATGCTTCATCACCAACACCATTGGTGATATGGTCATGTAGAGCTTGCAAAGGTATTCTCACCTTGACCAATGTAGGTTCATGTTTCTTTGTTACATTTTGTAGCACCTTTTGGGAGCTAATGACATCTACATGTGATGAAAGATGCATTTAGTGCATCAAAGAGTGGCTTTCTACCTTGGCTAGGCCATGGAAGTCTTAGGTTTTAACTCCTTGTAGAAAAAAATTGGCATGAAGAAAAAGTGATTATTTCTTGGTCAAGGTGGTAGCTAAAGTGGATGCAATTGGTGCCATAGAAAAAAATATTATTCAAACCTTTGTCAATAAATCTAAATATATAAAGTGGAATATTTCCAATCAATTAGAGGTAAAAAAGTGGAATATAATGAGTTGTTTTCACCAAAAAATAAGCAACTACTAATTCTAAGGCTTGAGGATTTAATTTTTATTTTTGGGGGACTACTTGGAAAAACATTGGACCATAAATATTGCACATAGAAGCATTTTGAGCACATTTATTTTTCTAAATTATATTATTATTCAATATCTATACATAGGTTATATTAGCACATGGACTTATTTTAGTGTTAGGGGTTCAATTATGTAGAATAGATATCAAAACCTATTGTCCTATTTTAAAATGAAAATTTTTCATATTCTATGTAATTAGAATATTTGGTATAATTATTTTGGAGGTACAGTTGGATTTTTTATAGGTGCAATATATTTTAAGTCTTTTGGAGGATTACAATAAAAGGATTTAGAATATAATTTAGTCAATCCATCTTCTTCCTTTGGGTGTAATTTATCTTATTCATGAAGATTCAATCATTCATGATATCTTCCTTCTTCTATATATTTTCTAGGCAATCTTGGAAGTTTATAACAACTTTTCTTTCAACCAAGTTCATGCAAAGTCCATTTTGGTAATATAAATTAGGTGGTCCAAGGGCAAGTGGAAGCCTTCAAACAAGGTGGTGTATGTTGTATGAGTAAAATATATGCCTTCAAGTCATAATTTATGCAAATATAGAAAATTAAAGTAGATTATATTTAGAGGTGATGGTGATATTGACTTTGCATCTTCATTTGAATATTTAGTGGAAGTGTTTTTTTGATGTGTATAAAAGTAATAGCGGTAGTGATGACTACAATCTAGCCTAAAGAGTATCTCGGGAAAGAATTTTTTTTGTAGCAACATATTTTGGATGGTGATGGGGGATTTATATGAGTCTACCTCAAATTTTGAGCCCCATTAGAGCATCCATTATAGAGGGAGATATTATTGTCACTAATATCTTCTCTCCTTAGCACCTAAATTTAGATTATGAGGGTATGTTCAAAGTGTAACCTGACTTTTGGCCAAGGTTGACATTGTATAATATGATCTTGGATAGGACTAAGGCCATTTGGTTGCACAATGTATTTATTTTATTATAATATTTTATTTTTAAGCCCTTGGTTCATGTTTAACCTTGATATGACTAAACCTAACTTATAAACTTAAATTAACTTTAGATCAATCTTATTATATTGGATTAGGTTAATTCATTTATGTAATTGGGGTTTTTATATTAGTACAAAAACCCCCATCACTCCATAATTTGATTATTAAAGTGTTGTGGTTCTTATCTATAGATAATATAGTGATTATTTATGGTGTCTATAGGTGCCCATAAATCCTTGTCTATATTTTCCTTTATTTCATATTTTTATGCTTTTTATATAATATTTTTTTTTTGGTAATTAAGGTACATAAAAATTACAATCGGGTTTTACAGGTTGACCCAAAACCTATTACAAAATCAGCACGATGCTAAAACAGAACAAGACCTCAATAGGGACAGTCTGTTCTTATCCCCCTACTGGGGCCACACATCCAACAAAGAGAAACACCCTTACAAAATATGACACACACCTTAGAACACAGGCAGTCGACACTTTCGCCTCCTAACACTTTCTCATCTCTTTTGGTTGTAAAACTGTGATATGTCACAATATCGCGACACTTTTCCTCCCTCCTCTTTCTTTTCTCTTTTGGTCGTGAAAAATTGACATGTCACAAAATCGTGACACTTTTCCTTCCTAATTTTCTCTTCTCTTTTGGTCGTGAAAATACGACATGTCGTGATATCGTGACATTTTTTCCTCTTGCTTATTCTCTTCACTTTTGGTTGCGAAAAAGTGACATATCGTGATATTGCTACACCCCTTATTTCACTCTGAACATGTCACAAAATCATGATACTTTTTCTTTCCTCCTCTTTCTCTTCTCTTTTGGTTGCGAGAATGCGACATGCAGCGATATCATGACACCTTTCCTTCTCGCTCTTTCTCTTCTCTTTTGGTCGTGAAATGATGACATGTCACGAAATCGTGACACTTTTTCCATCTTGCTCTTTCTATTCTCTTTTGGTCATGATAAACTAACATGTCACGATATCATGACACTTTTTCCTTCTTGCTCTTTCTCTTCTCTTTTGGACACGAAAATCCAACATGTCGCGAAATCGTGACACTTTTTCATTCTCAACACATTGCCAAAAAGTGACACTAATTCCTTCTTGCTCACCATGTCGCGATATCACGACACTCTTTCTTTCTTGCTTAACATGTTGCGATATCATGACACTTTTTCTTTCTTGCTCTTTCTCTTTTCTTTTGGTCACGAAAATGCGACATGTCATGATATCGCGACACTTTTTCCATGTCACGATATCGTGACACTTTTTCCATGTCGTGATATCACGACACTCTTTCTTTCATGCTCAACATGTCGCGATATCATGACACTTTTTCCTTCCTCCTCTTTCACTTATTTTTTGGTCACGAGAATGCGACGTGTCACGATATCGCACCACTTTTCCTTCTTGCTCTTAGTCTTCTCTTTTGGTCATGAAAAGACGACATGTCGCAAAATCGTGACACTTTTTCTTTATTGCTTTTTTGGTCGTGAAAATGCGACATGTCGCGATATCGTGAAACTTCTTCCTTCATGCTCAACATATCGCTAAAAAGCAACCCTTTTTCCCTCTTGTGTTTTCTCTTCTCTTTTGATCATGACAATGCGACATGTCGTGATATCGCGACACTTTTTCCTTCTTGCTCTTTCTCTTCTCTTTTAGTCATGAAAAAATGACATGTCGCGATATCGCGACACTTTTTACCACTTGCTCTTTCTCTACTTTTTTGGTCATGAAAATGTGACATGTCGCGATATTGCCACACTCTTTCATTCTTGCTCATCATGTTGCGATATCACGACACTTTTTCCCTCTTGCTTCTTTTTATATAATATTTGAGTGGATGGATTTCTTCTATTCATTTATAGAAATTATTATGAATTTTAACACAATTTTATATCTTTGGATCCATATCATGGGTCAATATACACAAATATACTCAAAATAAAGAGATATTAAAGAGTCCTAGATGTATCTTTGTGGGATATTCGGATACCTACAAGGCTTATCATCTCTATGATCCTAAGATGTGGGAAATACCTATCTAATGAGATGTGATTTTCTATGAGGTTATTCTACAATATATTTTAAATCTTGGTTAAATATACTCCTATATCTCTCAATGTTCCAAATAATTCCTTAGAGATTCTCATATGTACCATTTTAGTTCTTCTTTAATCTTAACCTTCCATTGGATATTTATATCTTAGCCTATGGATTTGACTCCTTGTAGGTAGTATCCTATCTAGCACCATCAATTTTTGACTCTAGGAGTTATGAACTTGATCCTAATAATCCATGTGCAACCATACTAGATGTTGAGGTAGATGGTTATTATAATTTAGATACTTTAGCTTTTGCTTCTAATATTACTCCTTTTGACAATGTGCTCTAGTATTTTATAGCTCATCTAACTCTCAAGTGGGTTTTAAAATTTCTTTAAAATGCTTAATCCATTCAATCTAAGTAATTTTATTGGAAGGCTCCCTCTTAGTCCTTGATCTCAAAGGTTGATAGTTCTGGAGATCCTATCAACTATTCCTAAGCCAAGGATCTACTAGAATGGGAAGATGTCATGCTTACTAAGTATAAATCTCTAATGAAGAATCATACATGGGAGATTGTTCTTCTTCCAAAAGGAAAAAATGTTGTTGGAAATAATTTTAATGGTTAGGTGGAGAAATACAAGGTATGCTTTATTGGCTAAAATTTTCTCTCAAAAGAAGATAATTGACTACTCAAAGTCATTTATGCTATTTGCTTGAATGGATTTTGTTTAGATGATTATTTCTATATTTGCAAACTATGGTTGGAAGGTACATCAAATGGATGTGAAGAGTACTTATGTTTATGGTAATTTTTAGGAGAATATCTACATGCAATAGCCTCTTGGTTTTTAGCTTAATGGTTTAAACCTCTTGGTATGTCATCTAACAAATTCCTTGCATATTCTTAAGAAGGCTATGCATACTTTGCATTAGAATACCCATTATTTATTTTTAATTAAGGGTTCTAACATTGTGAGATAAAGCATAAGGCCTACATCAAATATCATAATGGTCAGACATAGGTTATTATGTTATATGTTGATTATATTCTCAACACAAGGCCCTCACCCTCTTTGATTCAAGAGATAAAGACATGGATTCATGATACCTTTAAGATTATAGACTTGGGCATTTTGTATTACTTATTGGATTTTTAGATTGATAAAAATTCCTTAAGGAACATCATATTGTATCCAAAGCATATCTTAGATCTTTTATAGCATTTAAATATGGAGGATTAAAAGTTTACTTAGACTCACTTTACTTCTTGCTTCAAGCCCCATGTAGATTACACTACTCCTTTAGTAGATATTCCCTTATATAAATACCTTATGGTAGGTTGTCTTTACCTCATTTATACTTGTCTAGATATTAAATTTTCCATTAGGTATTATTTCATGTTTATGTAGGCATCTTAGAAGTGTCATTAGATAGTGACCAAGTGGATCCTTTGAAGGTACATATCAAAAGGGTATTACTACTCAGTTGGTGCATCTCCAATTTTGAAAATCTTCTCAAATGAAAATTGGGATGGTGGTTTGGGTTAGAAATGATCCAATAATATTATTTTTTTCTATATTATTTATATCCCTATTTCTTAGTGTTGTAGATTGTAGTCCACTATTTCTCAATCTTATATGGAAGCTAAATATTATGCTTCCAATGAGACCACTAAGCACCTTTAGGAAATGCTTATGATTTTGGAGTAAGTGGGCATTCCTTAGTAACTCTTTATTATGGTAATTAAGACACCATTAATATCATATATAATATAGTGTTTCGTCATTAGACCACCCATATTAAAATTTGGATGCACCATGTGTGATGGATTTAAGCTTGTTGGATGCTTGGTCTAGTAGTTTTACTATCAATATAGCAGGCAATATATATAGTGACCAAGGTCAATCTCAAGGTACTATTTATGTGCATGCAAGAGTGATTTATCATAAGAGAGTTTCCCTTAAGGGATATGACTATTAAGGGTCTCTATATTCACTATTCATCCTAAGCAATAATGTTGGAATATATAGTGGTTAAGCTTCGCTATAGGCAATGGCTAAATTTTATATTATATTCTTTTTCTAAGTCCTTTGGGACCTTATACACATTTTATAGGTAAATATTTTAAAATATTTATTTAATATAAATATTAATTCTTTGAACTTGACCTAAAGGTGTCTTGTACTTGTGTATATATACCCTTTCCTACCAACAATTTTGCCATTGATTGAAGTGTAATATTATTTTCTTTAGTAAGATATGTTGGTGTCTATGGAAACCCTTGTACTTCATGTGTCTCCTTTATATATGTTATTTCTATATATCTAAGTAATGCATTGGTTTAGTCATTTATGGAAAGTATTATGAAATCTAAGATACATTTCCATCAAGCTTTCCCACAATATAATATTTCATCAAGGGACTAAGCACATTGATATTTAGATGCATAACGTTTGATCGATTCATTCTTATGGGAGTTTTGGTTTGCTCTATGTTTTTTAAGTAGAGAATATAGTGGATATCCTAACAAATTTAATACTTGAAGTGTATTTTGTGTAGTTTGTGCAAGTGTCTTTGAGTAGGAGAATATTCCTTAAGGGGGTGACAAATAAAGGTCTCTTTGTGTCCTTTGTTCATCTTGATGGGGATTTTTGGAATAGATGGCATTAATATTCAATCGAGGCCACAATAAACTCTTGTATTATATCCATTTGTATCACTATGGTCCATTATATACCTTATATAGTCGGTTTACTATAATGTTATAATAATAAATCTTTTGGTTGTTTTTGTAATCATCACCTAATATCACTTGTAACTTGGGTTTTTATGCCCCTTTTATACCCCTTGAGATAAACCACTTTATTGTTGGTTGGTGTTCTTTATTCTAGTCCAAGGACACATTTTATACAATATAATTATTATGCTTTATATTTTATTTTTGGGTAATGCATTGATTTTAGTTTTTTCCTAAATAAATTGATAAATATTATAAGACTCATTAGGCAATCTCATCTGGCAAAAATATTGGACAATTTTTTGTTTCCTAATATAGGTTGTACAAAAAGTATACAATATCTTCAAACATTTTATTTTGAGCATGATCAGATCATAATAGCATTCTCTAAAGATGTAATTTATTCAATAATGGCCATACAAAGCCAATTTTTATTTTAGTCTATGTGGCTCTAAGATAATGATTTCTTGCAACTAGTTTTTTTATTATGGAATGAAGAAAGGTTTGAAGAATAATTTATGGAAAAATCTATTCAAAATATGGAATATCTAAAATAAATATTTATAATTTTAAATATTTTGGTGACATGTGTTATACTAGAAATAATACTAAATCCAATCTCAACAATTTACAAGAGATGGTAGAAATCAACAAAGTTGACAAAGATATTTATGTGCAAGAAACATATTTACTTTTTTATTATCATAATGTATTAAAAAATAAATATTCATATTGATCCTAAAAATAGAGGAATAAATGGCTTAATTATGGGGATAGATATACCAAAGGTTTTCATGATACAATAAAATTTATCATTTTATTGAATAAAAATATTTAAACTCTAAATGGAAGAAGTATTAACAAAGAAGGCATCAATGTTAGCAAAGTGAACTCAAATATCACAGGTATATAATTATTAGTATCATATAACATTAGAATTAAATAATTTCTTGATACAATATCATTCTCCATTATTACATAGTATAGATCATTTTCTTCAATAGAAAACCTTACATGAGACTCTTCAATGCACCTGACTTTTGACCTTTGCTCTCCTCAAAATCATAGGAGATGCAGCATTTCATATTCCTCTTTATGTTAATAATATCGCATATTACATAATGATAAAGTCTCTCATGATTACATATAACTTCCTACTTCTAAACTTGACACATCACACTCATAAATCTCATTTTTGCACATGACATCTCTCACTCATAACTCACACAAGACACACTATAAACACACCCTACATTAAAATATTTTTAAAGGACCAAATAATGTAATACCTTCAACACCCTCCTATATACCATTATTTGGGTATGAAGGCCTTTTGCTATACATAAATGGATTTTAAATATCTTGTACTTGTTTCATCCAGGTGCTTTTGTAAAAAAATTTGCAAGTTGATATTTAGTAGGAACATATTTTATTTTAATATGATGGTCCAAAAAAATTTCTTAATAAAGTGACATTGAGCTTCAATGTGTTTTGTTCTTTCATAAATTATAGGTTTTTTTATTAATTTTTGGAGTTCTTGATTATCACAGTTTAGTATTGTAGGAGTTCTTTTGATTCCCATATATCTAATAGAATGAATTGTAACCAAATTGCTTTACATACATCTCTTGTTGAAAAATACTCTACTTCTATTTATGAGAGGGATATTTCATGTTTTTTCTTATTATACCATGAAATAAAATCTTGAACCAAGATGAAATACATAGCTTGATGTTGATTTTCTATCATCTATTGACCTAGCATAGTAAGAATCTAAATATCCATGTAAGTAGAAATTATCATTTCTCTCGTATTCTAGACCATATTATTTGGTTTTGTTGACATATTTTAGTATTCTCTTTGTAGTTTTCCAATGAATTTCTCTAGGATCTTACATAAACCTAGAGAGATAATTTACAACAAAGACAATATCAGGTCTAGTATTTGTTAAATATAGAAGATTTCCAATTAGTTGTCAATACATAGTAGTAAAAACTTGTGGTGACTCATTTTATTTTTATAATTGTAGCCCTTGTCCTATTGGAGTATCTTTAGGTTTGCATTATATTATTCTATAGTTTTAAGTAATTATTTTGCATACTTTGATTTATTGTGATGTTATTTTATTTTTGACAAATTTCTAGATCAAGATAATAGTGCAGAAGTCCTAAATTTTTCATCTCAAAATATTTCTCCAAATAATTTTTACACTATCTATTAGTGCTTTTCAAATTCATGTGATTACTAGATCATCAACATATACCACAAGAAATATTATCTCTAATCCAACACTTTTTAAATAAATATTTAAATCTGATGCACTCCTTTTGAAATTTAATCATAGTATATGATCATTAATTTTAATGTATCATACTCCAAGGGCTTGTTTTAAGCCATATAATGACTTTTTAAATTTGAAAACCTTTCGTTCTTGTGCCTTGATAATAAATCCTTTTGGGTGAATCATGTATAATTCTTCTTCAAGGTCACCATTAAGAAATGCACTCTTAACATTCATATGATGTATTTTCCAACCAAATCAAGTTTATAAAGCACAAATTGTATGAATAGTAGCCATTCTTGTTGTAGATGCAAATATTTATTCATATTCAATTCCTTCTATTTGAGTATAACCTTTTGAAATTAGTCGTACCTTGTGTTTTATCTTATAGACCCATTTACGTCCCACTATTTTTTCCTTTTGGTAGATCAACTAAATCCCATGTTTTACTCTTCATTAGTGTTGCATATTTTGATTTTGTGGTTGTTTTCCATTTTTGTTGTTTATGGTGTCTTGTGTAGTTGTAGGTTCTATTATTGAACTCATTAGCCCCATATTTGTTCTTTTCATACTATGATTTTGTGATCTTCTAGTGGTAAGATCTAGCAATTTTTCTAACTTGTTTCTGAGTGTATTTATATACCATTTTGCATTTTTTCTTTGTGGTGAGGTTATCAGTTATGAGTCTTCAACTAGTTCATTAAATATTTTTGGTTTTGATTCTTCACCTATAGATTAATTTGTATCTAATAAAATATCTAGAATAGAACTTATATTGACCTTTGGTAGTTCAATAAGAGCTTTATTTTCTTCATCAAAAACCATATCTCTGCTCACATAGATTTTTTTTTGTGATTGGATCAATTATTTTATCCTTTTGAATCATCATCATATCTAATAAATATACCACACATGGTTTTTGTATATAATTTTGTTCTATTTTGATTTGGAATATGCATGTATGCTTTGCATCCAAAAATTCTAAGATGTGCTATTGAAGGTTTTTATTCTGACCAAGTTTATTTAGAGCACCATTTTTAGAATTCTTGTAGATGATCTATTTTGTATATATATTATAGTTTTAATAGCTTCTACCCAGTATTGACAACCAAGATTTGCTTCCTTTAGCATACAATGTACCATTTCTATAATGGAATGATTCCTTCTTTTTGCTATACCATTTTGTTGGGGTGAATAAGTTGTAGTGAGTTATCTTTTTATACCATTTTATTTTATAAATGAGTCAAATTATTTTGATAAGTATTCACCACCCCTATTTGAATGAATATTCTTGATTGACCTTCTAATTTTTATTTCTACCAGTTGCTTGAATTGTTTAAGACATGTAAAGTCTTTAGATTTAAATTTAAGAAATAAACCCACCTTTTCCTAGAATATTCATAAACAAATAGTTGGAAATATCTATGTCCTCCAATATTAGCTTCCATTTTCCAACATAAATTTGTATGCACTATTTCTAGTGGTTCCTTAGCTTTGTGTAAACTTAACTCTCTAGGTATTCTATATTATTTTCCTGGTAGATATTCTAGACAAATTGTATATTTTCATTTTTTTATTAGGGTAAAAATGGGATTTTGAAAGGGCCCGAACCCTTTTACAACAAAAACTCAGCCCATAAACTGGATAATTGCCAAGAGCAAGTAGCAAAAAATCCCCTGGATGCAAGACTATCCATCTTGGACCCCAATTAAATAGGGTTTTGAGAGGATATGTCAAACTGTAACAACCACAAACTTTATAAAAAACTCCAACTGGAGGATTACAATCAACCCCAAAAGGGTTAACCAACCAGCAATCTAGCACTTGGAAAAATATAGCTTTTACAACAAAGGCACCAACCAACACATAATAAGGGGTCAAAAACTCCTATCGAAGGCACATAATTTAGAAAATATAATGTTAAAGCCCACAAGATGCATAAAGCACCATAGGAAAAACATTTCAAAATTTGAAAATTAAAAATTACAGAGCCCACACCATTTAGATTTGACATTTGAAGTATACGTGCTCCAACAAAAAACATCCAATGAAAATCTCTCTCCTAACCAGCAACGAGTAGGAAACATTCACACAATATTTCCAAAATGAAATCCCAAGCAACCTAAAACCTAGAAAATGTAAACCCCTACAATGAAAATTGTCCATCAAGTGGGCCCCTACATCTCCACCAAAATTATTACCTTGTTTTCAACCATTGTAATAGAAATGAACATAGAGATCATAAATATGCATACCACAGTGGATAAATACTTTGTCATAGAGTAGAGGCCAACAAGAAACCCTGATAAAGAACTAGAGATATACCATACTAGCTTAAGCACACAATTTTGAGAGCCCACCCCATCAACAAATGAAAAAACTGAGAAAAAAAATATCCACCAATCTAAAAAAGGAAACTCTTAACCACAGGTGGATCCCACCATCCAAAAACCACCAGAAAAGATAGAACTACAACCCAAAAAACCACCAGGTAGGAAATAATGTCATAATATACTGGAAAACAACCACTCTCAAGGACAATGGAGAGAAAGAACTAACATTTAGCACATCACCTGAGAAGAAAATGGTAAGATCCCAAAAATATAGCATTGGAATCCTAGGATTAGACACTAACACCACTGCTAGAACTGGAGAAATAAATCTCTACAAACCACTATAAACCATCGAAGCTAGAAAACCAAACCAAAAACAAGGGCCACAAGCAAGGAATCCTTCGTAGTAAAACAACTCAATGTCACCCACCACCAAATATGGGTTTGGTTCGGTATGTGGTCCATACACCATGAAATTTAATGATAATACCTCAAACCTTAACAAATACTAAAGAAACCAATGTGGTCCCACATCTAGCTAACAAACCTAGCAACAAAAACAAACCACCCAACTAGAGCAACAACCAAGCTAGCCAAGGGAACCACAACCAAATTTTTCCTCATTGAAATTTGAACCCAAGATCACCCTAATAGGTTTGAGTCAATATTTGGTCATATCCCCCCCTTAGGGATAAACCAGATATTCAATACAACAAACCACACCCATAAGAAATATAGAAAAACCTAGCCAAGGTCCCACAACTGGTAACCAACCATAGTAACAAAGTCACCCAACAAACCAACCAAGGTAACATAGAGCCAAATCCAACCAAGGGGACAACAGTTAGAAATTTTTTTAGTGATATAAACAACCTAAGATCTCCCTAATGGGTTTGGGTTTGCATTTGGCCCTATCCCCTCCATATTTACAAACCACCACAGCTAGGGTACCTAACTAGACTAGGGCCAATGGTCAAAAACCTTTGCATAAAAATAGTCCAAAGTCACCCAAGCAGGTTTGGATCAACTGATCATCTTCAAAAATTATAATAAACAAAGAATCTACATGGACCCATAAGAAACATGAATAAGTCCAAACAAGAACCTATAACTGGTAATAAACCCTAGTAGCAAGGCCACTAAACCACCAAACCAGAGCAATAGAGCAACCAGATCAGACCCAACGAGAGGGACAATAGTCAAAATCATCCACAGTGATACAACAACCCAAAATCACCCTGGTCCCCAATGGGTTTGAGTTGGCAGGTCATCTCCAAAAATAGGATTAAACAAAGAATCTGCAAAAACCCATAAGAAAAAAAATAATCCAGACCAACCCTCCCCAACAAGAAACAAACCCTAGAAATAGAGTCACCCAGCACAACCTCCGACCTAGGCAACATAGAAACCAGAACAAAGCCACCCAAGGGGTCACCTGCTAGGCTCCTCTGCAACAAAACAACAACCCAAAATCATCCCACCCCAAATAGGTTTGGTTCAGTAGGCCATATCTAACCATGGAAATAAAATAAGACATTTACACAAACCCATAAGAAACATGAAGCAACCCAACGAAACCCTCTAATAGACAATAAAACCTAGAAACATAGTCACCCAACCAGTGCAAAACAAAGGCCTTGGGGATAAACCATATGTTATAATACAAAAACCAAACCCATAAGAAGTAAAAAAGAACCAAAAAAATCCCTCAACAAAATCTTGGACACCGAGCCACCCAACCAGAGCAGAGAAAACTAACCAAATCTAACAACCAAATCCAGTAGGGAAGAACATGAGGCCTCCCGCTCAGAAGGTTTTAGAGTGCAGGAGCTAGAGGGGGAGGTCTTCTATGCCCTTAATTTAGGTAATATTTCCATCATTTTATATATACTCATTTCATTTAAATAAGATGTAATTATATGCCCTAGTATTTTATAGAAATATAAAATAGACCTTTTGTGAGGGATCTAACAACAATGGATTTTTCTTGTTTAGTAATGACACATGTCTTTTTGTTTCCAATGGTTTTGAATTCAACCACTAGATTTTGATCTATTATCTGAGATACTGATAGTAGATTAGTAACTAGACCTGGTACATATAACACATTTTTAATCATGCATTATCCATTAGATAAATTGATTAATATATTTCCTATGCCTTTGTATTCATATATCCTATCATCTGCTACATCAACTACTTTCTCGTATTTTTATTATAAAGTATCAAACTCTTTTATTTCCAATCATGTCTAGTTACCCCTAAATCAATGTATCAATAGTTTCTTACTGAATGTGTGCCATATCCTTCTCTAAACATTTTCATGTTTTTCTTTGTTTATAAAATCCCCCCTCCTTTTTTGTAAACTTATTCCTCCCTTTAATTTTTCAAATTTTCCAATTTTAAATTAATTTCAATTCTTACATAATTTATTATATCTCCCTAATTTGAATTACTTCCTCCAAAATTTAATTCATTTCCTCTAATATTTAATTAATTAATTTATTAAATTTCTCACCTTATAAGTTCATTCATTTCATTCTTACCAAAAAATGCATCCCAATAAATACCTTAATTTGTTCATAAAAAGTATTACCATGTTCTCTATGTTAGGGCATCTAGAAATGCTTATCAAAGTGTTATGAAATAAGTGTTTCTAAATTTAGATCTAACTCTTACATTCCAAGGTGTTATATCTATACCAACTACTTCATATTTATCCACACTTTACAATAATGTTTTAGATACTCTTGGACTGCTCTCAGATGCTCTTCCAATATCTCAAGTACTCTCTGACTACTCTCAAGTGCTCTTTCAATATCTCTGACACTCTCTGACTATTCTCAATTGCTCTTCCAATGTCTTAGGTATTAATTAATCATTAGTTAGGTTGTCTCTCATAGGTATTCTTCCTTCTTGCCCTCATAGTCATTTTACACAAGGATCTCCTCCTTCTCTATATCTTTTGAATTCTTACGTGTTATTGCTACTTACATTTGCATTCACTATAATACACTCATTCTCAATAAGCATGTTACATTCTTCTTATATATGTTCCTTCAATCTTCAATATGTCATCTCCTCTCAAATAATTTGCTCCTCTAAGTTTCTTCTACCATATTCTTTCAAACAACACATCCTCAATCTATCATATCCTCTCAAATAATACTTTCCTCAAAATTTCTATTTGTCATCTCCTATCAAATGCTATGTTCTTCTCTAATAACCTTTTTAGTATTCAATCTATCGCACATCAATTCCCATGTTTCTCTTAATATTTTTGCTACATCAATCTCTAGTATGCTTATCATGTTACTCTTCCTCAATCCCTCAACCAAAAGCTCCTCATGTCCTCTTTAACTAAAGTAGCTCTAATCAACAAAGCTCTAATAGCACTGTTAGAAAAGTGAAGTCAAATATCATAGGAATATAATTATCAGGATCATATAATTACATAAAATGAAATAATTTATTGATACAATATCATTCTTCAATGTTACATAGCATAGAAATTTATCTTCAATATATAACCTTACATGAGACTCTTCAATGCACTTGACAATTGATATTTGCTCTCCTATAAATCATGGGAGATGCAACCTTTCATATTCCTCTTTACATAACAAATCTCACAAAATACATAATGGCAAAGTCTCTCATGATTACATATAACTTCCTACTTCTAAACTTAACACATCACACTCATGACTCTCACTTCTACATGACACCTCTCACTCATAACTCACACACGACACATACTATAAACACACACCCTAAATTAAATATTTATGAAGGACCAAATAATGTAATACCTCCAAAAATCAAGAAGGAACCAATTAATTATTTTAAATATGTTCTATTATAAGTTGGTAGTACAAAAAGGCTCAAGGTAAGTTTTTAAAAATAGTCCATCAACTATTGAAAAGTACAAAATAAAATTTTGATGATGAAGATCTTTTTGAAGGACCTACATGTTGAGAAATAAATATTCTTTAATGATATCTTTTCATTAATCTAATACTTTTAAATACAAATCATGTTTCCCATTATAGACCAACCACACTAACAATATGTTTTCGTTAAATGGTGTAAATAACAACTAACTAGCAACTTATGCATGACTTATACGTGAGTGGTTCTAACCACTTTAGTTTTACCTTAATATGATGTAATGAATCTTAATATTTCCCCCTTATCACATTATAATCCAAACATGGGTGGGGATACTAATAATAGTACAAATAACCATATGATGAATTAGGACACATTCAATAGTTCATCAAGTACACATACAGTATGAATGAGGGCACATACAACTATTCATAATAAGCGATAATGGAAATGGCCTCACTATGCTTATTTAGTAGGAATGTCCTCACTAGAATTCTTTAGTGGAAATTGCATCACTAGAATCTTAACCATGCATACAACACAATTATATAGGGACACACACTCTATCCAACATCAAAGTTGTAAACAAGGACATACACTATTTTTCATAATAGTTGTAACTAGGGAAACATAACCAATCACAAAATATTATATAAAATGAGCCTTATTGATTTATGTCATCTTGTGAATGGAGATAAAATCATGTAACAATCCAAAAACCTAATTATTTTAAGGGATTGCATTATTATTATTGTTATATATATATTTATATATTTAAACACTATCACTTAATAACATATAGTTCATATAATTAAACAAAACAAGAACAATATCTACTAAGCATCCAATCAAATCAAACATGAGAATCAACTAGCAAGAGATACATTAAAAGTAAGATAACATAAAGAAAGATACCCATAACACAATATTTATCCTGGGGAAAACCCTTTTGGGAAAACCTAGCCTCAAATATTTTCTTTATTGCATAAGTTTGGTCTTCATAAATACAAGGATCCCATAATCTCTTTCTCCCAAACATATGCCAGTACAATGCATAAGAAATCATAATAGTTCTCACAACTTTATCGTGAATTGTTCTTTTAATACACATGACATATTCTACAAGTACTTCTCGAAGAGTAGCTCCTTCCTCTTAATCTATTAGAGGAGTAGTACATCCCTAAGGGTCTATTGTATTCATGACATCAATACCCATTTATACATAAGAATGTTTCCATTTTCATCTATCAAATTAACTAAATTTCCATACTTTTAGTTAATCCAATAATCCAATTTCATTTATCAAACTAACTAAAATAATATACCTTCAGTTAATCCAATAATCCAATTTCATTTATCAAACTAACTAAAGTCCCATACCTTCAGTTAATCCAATAATTCAATTTCATTTATCAAACTAACTAAAGTCCCATACCTTTAGTTAATACAATAATCCAATTCCATGAAAACATAGACTATATTCCCTCAATTGGACATAATCTACTTTCATTTCAATACAAACTACACTATCTCAAATAGCATAATCCATATCCTTTCATTTTAGTACAAACTATACTATCTATTAGCATAATTCATAAACTTTCAATATAAACTATGTTATCTACATTCTAACATGATCCATAATATTACAATATAAACTATGTTATCTACCTTATAACATAATCCACAACTTTGCAATATAAACTATGTTATCTACCTTATAACATAATCCACAACTTTACAATACAAACTATGTTATCTACCTTATAACATAATCCACAACTTTGCAATGCAAACTATTCAATGTAATCTATATATTTTCAATATAAATTATTCAATCTAATTTATATATTTTTCAATATAAATTATTCAATCTAATCTATATATTTTTCAATATAAATCATCCAATGTAATCTATATCCTTTCCAATATAAATTATTTAATCTAATCTATATATTTTTCAATATAAATTATCCAATCTAATCTATATATTTTTCAATATAAATTATCTAGTCTATATATCTTTTTCATTACTAAACTATGTTTCATTACATAACATAATCTATTACCCTATTTGGATGTGCTTTTTAATTTTGTTAACGTTTAAAACTTTTAACTTAATTTTTTTTATGTCATTTACACAACCATGCTATTTTAACAAAATTTTTATTAAGCTCATGCTCAATCGCATAGGCAAAAACTAGGGGATAGACAATGGATTTACTACCTAGGTATATTTAGGTTACCTTACTTTGTATTTCACTGATATTTTTGTACGATATTTGTTTTTCGAAAAGTTTATTTTGGACGACACAACTAATAGGGATATTTTATTTTTATTATTCCCTAAGGTTATCACTTACCTTAGGCATTTTTTATATAGAACTCTGAATTATCAATGCAATGTTAAGTTTATGATTTACCAATATGGTATCAGAGCCGAGGTATTCTTGAGGCTCATTCTTCAGAGAGGTTTCCTCAATTTTTAGAGTAGCATGCATCCCGAGGTAGGGTTGGACCTACCACTCAAGCATGCTTCTTGAGGTAATGCTGGGAATCCAAACGAGCATTAACATGCACTCCGAGGTAGATATCTGATGGACATCGACAACAATGATAGAGCTGACATATCTAATAGCCTTGATTGGATCTAGCTCATATCCTGATGAGGCTAACATGAAATCGATTTGGCGAAAGGAGGCTAATGTGGTAGCATGATCTTCAGTGACATGGCAGCTAAGAAGGAGGCTAACATGGAATAGATCTAGCGAAAGGAGGTTGATGTGGTAGTGCAATATTCGGTGATGTGGTAACTGAGTGACACATGGCATTACCATATGGCATGGTAGATTTTGTGTCTCCTCCAGGCGGTAAAAAAGGCATGGAAGATTACCCAAATGCAATCAACAAACCATTCGTGCCTTCTTGGTTTTAAACCAATTTGATGTGCTCACAGAGCACATGTGGAACTATGTCCCAAGATTTCCTTTGAAATATTCACGTGGTAGCCAAGAGAACAAAATGGTAAAGCTTACCCTGTGCTCCCATCTGACCATCCAGTCGAAATGGTAGAGATTTGAGAGATAAAATGCTCATGCTGTGACAGGTCTAGTGGTCAAATCTCTCGCACGCCAGGTTAAAGGTATTAAAGTTTTTTTAATTTTTTTAATTTATTTTAAATGATTCTAAATTTATTTTAATTAAATATTTATTTGTTTCTTAAATTTTTTTTTTTTAGTAAACATAAGTATTTAATTATTAGAATCCTTTGGTTTCATTTTAAAATAGTCAAACTTGAAAAATTATACTACCTATGGTGCATATTCAACATTCCATACAATTTGAAAATTGAAGACAAAGGGGGGGCAATTTTTATGCTAAGTTCATTGCAAAGTTGTTGACATTGAATGTCAAAGGGGGGATGATGAGTATTTTTTCATTTTGAGAAAGACAAATTGGCTTATTGTAAAGGTGCATTTTCGGTAGCGCCCGACACCTAGAGGTTTATTTCTGTGGGCACTTTTATGATGTATGTCGCATTTTCCATTTTTGCACTACTTCATTAAAGTTAAAATTCAAACACTCCTTAAGTCCCCAAAATAATTAAAACCCATCCGTGCAATTTATTGCACTGTAGTGTTCGGTATTTGTGATACCTCTGGTCCGCACTTACAGGTAATGCTGTCGTGATTGGACTACTGTATCCGCCGCCTAAAATAGCTGCCAAAAATGATGTCTGAGCTTGTTCTCTATAAATCGTCGGGGAGAAATAAGTTTGCCATTTTGTTATTTTTTTACTCCATCCACTACCCAATCGTTCTTGTGTTTAGACGTAAATCCTGACGAGTGTTCTAATATCCAAAGTGTTTAGGGGAAGTTACGCCCCACGCATGCGGATAGAAGGCATTCTATGGTAGGTGTCATCAACAAGATGATTCCCTTTTCGTACCACCTAAGTTCCACGTATCGTTATGATCCTCAAAGATACCTATAGTCTCCCTCACGTAAGGGCGGGTATTCTTTTTGGACACAGTTCGGTATATCGGTCTGGCAAAGGTATATTGAAAGGGGGACCATTTGGTGAAATAAGGAACCTTCATTATGGTCGTTGTTAAGTACCTGATAGATTCTCATCAGTTATTGAAAGGTTCCAACTATACACCATGGAAAACAAAGATGAAGGCTATCCTCCAAATGGAATATTTGTGGGATGTTGTTTCTGGTGCAACAACAAGACCTTCACCAGCAGCTGGATCAACTCAAGCTACACCACCCACTGCAGATCAGATTGCTTTTGATAAGAAAGATAGTAAGGCAAGAGTGCTCATCTTGCTTGCAGTTTTAGATGAAGTTCAACCTCACATAGCTGATAAGGAACATGGTAAAGAGGCATGGGATGCCCTTTCAACCATCTATGAGGGTAAGAATGAATCCACCATTCTACACCTCCAATATCAACTTCATAGTTTGAGTATGAAGCATGGAGAGACAGTTGAACTATTTCTTTGCAGAGTGTCTGAGTTGAAATCCAAGTTGAATTCTTTGGGAGAGACCGTTGATGATAAGCTCCTTACTTCAGTAGTAATGCGAGCTTTACCTGATTCATTCAGAATGTTGATCACTTCTCTTCAAGTGTCACAGAGAAAAGTTACCTTTATTGAGTTGGTAAATATGCTTCAGGAGGAAGAGGCTCGCCAACTTCAAAGAGATGAAGCTTCTAATACAACCCTCTTTTCCAACAAGAAGGGCTCCAAGAAGAAGGGTAATTTTTAGAAGGGAGGATCCTCTTCCAAAGATAAGGGAAAACAACCACAACAACCTCAACAATAGAAGCGCTATTGCAAAATCTATGATAAGAATACCCATGACACCAATCGGTGTTGGTATAAGAATAAGCCACAGAAGAATAAGGGACAAAACAAACCCCAGAACAAGAACAAGCAACCAAAAGTGAATGTTGTTGTAGAAGAATCTGACTCGGATTCTGAGTGGGCACACAAGGTGCTCATGACTACCACAACCTCCAAGCCAAAGGATCCTTTGTGGTATATTGATTTTGGCGCCAGTAAGCACATGACTAGTGACAAATCGTGGTTTGAGACATATGAAGCCAAGGAAGGAAAACCCGTCACCATTGTTGATGATAAAACCTACAAGGTTTAGGGTGAGGGTACAGTTTCAGTGAATCTTCCAGATGGCAAGTGTCATATTGAAAGAGTCCTTTATGTTCCAGGATTGGCAAACAATCTGTTGTCCGTCCCACAAATCCTGGATAAGAAGATGGTTGTTGATTTTCGTGTTGAAAATGATGAGAAGCGTTGCTTTATCACAAAGAGGGGTAAAAACATTGCAACTGCTTCATACAAGCATGGCTTGTTCGCTTTGGATGCTATCTCCACCCCTCATGTTGCCATGATAGTTTCTACAAAGGAAGCCACCACTCTTTGGCATAGGAGATACGGGCATCTCAGTTCTGGATATTTACTTGAATTAAGTAAATATGAGATGGTAAAGGGTCTTCCCTCCCTTTCCACTACATTGCCAGTTTGCTCTGACTGCTTGGCAGGGAAGCAACACAGAGTACCTTTTGAAAAGAGTTCTACAAGAGCAAAGAAACCTCTGGAGTTAATTCACACCGATCTGTGCGGTCCTTTTACTCCAAATAGTGTTGGAGGCAAGAGGTATTTTCAGTTGTTTGTAGATGACTACTCACGAAAGATGTGGGTATTCTTTCTTCATCTGAAATCAAAGCTTTCAGTCACTTCCAACAATTCAAGAAATTTGTTGAGAAGGAATCAGGAACTTCAATCAGGACCCTCCGCTCAGATCGAGGGGGGAGTTCACCTCTAAAGAATTTTTTGCATATTTGACTGCACATGGGATCAAGAGACAGCTCACTACTACTTATACTCCTCAACAAAATGGAGTTGTTGAATGGAGGAACCGTTCCATCATGGAAATGGTTCGTTGTATGCTCACAGGAGCACATTTAGAGCAACGTTTTTGGGTAGAAGCTATCACCACAACAGTGTATCTATTGAATAGGGCACCCACAAAGGCCCTAAAAGGAATAACTCCACAGGAAGCATGGAGTGGTAGGAAACCCTCCATCTCTCATCTACGTGTTTTTGGATGTAAAGCTTTTATGCACATACCCAAAGAGAAAAGGAAGAAGCTAGATGAGAAGACCTTGCAATGTATTCTTCTTGGATATGATGAGCACTCAAAGGGTTATCGCTTGATTGATCCCGTAACCAAGAAGATTCATACTAGTAGAGATGTTGTTTTTGATGAGGCTTTCACATCACAAAACACATCAGGTATATACTTGGAATTTGCAGATGAGAAGTCCCCTTCTTCATCACAGAAGGGAGGATCTCCTACTTCATCATAGAAAGGAGGATCTACTTCTTCTCCACAACAAAATATTCCTAAATGGTATAAAAGTACTATCAGAGACTCCAAGATTTCCACTCCACCAGATATGACTCTGAATAGACCTCGTACTCGTAGTATGGCTCGTCAAGAGAAAGCTACAACAAAGACTACTGAGGTTGATGAACTTTGTCAATATTTTGAGGAACTTTCTATTGAACCAGAAGATATGGATGTGGATGATGAAAGAGTGTTTATGTCTTCACTTGATGAGCATGAACCAACAACAATACAAGATGCCCTTGGTAAGCCACATTGGAAGGCTGCTATGGACACAAAATACAAGTCTCTGAAGAAGAATCAAACTTGGAAGCTTGTTGATCTGCCACACAGAAAGAAGCCCATAGGCTGCAAATGGGTGTACAAGGTCAAGTACAAGGCATATGGACAAATTGAGAAGCATAAGGCCCACCTTGTGGCTAAGGGCTATGCACAAAAGGAAGGCATTGACTACGAGGAAACTTTTGCACCTACTGCTCGAATGACATCCATTCGAGTACTCTGTGCTATGGCAGCACAATTTGGGTGGAAAGTTCATCAGATGGATGTCAAGAGTGCATTCCTGAATGGTGATCTTCAAGAAGAGGTCTATATGACCCAACCTGAGGGATTTCAAGTGGAAGGCCAAGAACAAAAAGTCTGTAAATTGGTCAAATCCTTATATGGTTTAAAACAAGCTCCCAGAGCTTGGTACAAGAAGATGGATGATCACCTTATGCAGCATGGATTTAAGAGGAGTCCGACAGATGCAAACCTCTATTTCAGGAAATAGGGATCTGAGATAGTGTTACTTGTACTGTATGTAGACGATCTGATCATTACTGGCAGCTCTAAATCTTTGATAGTTGTTGTCAAACAAGACTTGTGCACATATTTTGAGATGACAGATCTCGGGCTTCTCCATTACTGTCTTGGCCTAGAAGTGAACCAGAAGAAGCACCACATCAAGGTGTCTCAGCAAAAATATGCCAAGACATTGTTAGAAAAATACCGTATGACTGATTGTAAACCAATGGCAACTCCAATGGAGTCAGGACTTCAGTTATCTCGGTATGATGATTCACCTCAGATAGATGGTACTCTCTATCGACAACTGATCGGGAGTCTCATATATCTGACAAACACTAGGCCAGATATTGTGTTTGCTGTCAATTATCTTTCGAGGTTCATGCAGGAGCCTAAAACTACTCATTGGAAGGCAACAAAATGTGTTTTGCACTATGTCCGTGGTACAATTGACTATGGCCTAGAATACAAGAAGAATGATCAATTCTTCTTGCAAGGATACACAGACTCCGATTATGCCGGATCATATGATGATCGCAAGTCAACTTCAGGATATATCTTTCATCTTGGATCCGGTCATGTCTCTTGGCATAGCAAGAAGCAACAGGTGGTTGCTATTTCATGCCACACAAGAAGTGTGTGAAGCGATATGGCTACGTCGCATCTTAACAAGTATGGGTCGTCCATCCAAATCTCCAATTCACTTGTTCTGCGACAACCAAGGTGTTCTCAACCTAGTCAAGAATCCAGTGCATCATGAACGAACCAAGCATATTGATACACAATGTCACTTCATTCGAGATGAGGTTCCAAGGCACCACATTCAGCTTCAATACATTCCCACCAATGATCAAGTTGCGGATATCTTCACCAAGGCCCTTGCACGCATCAAGTTTGAGTTCTTTCGCAACTCACTTTGTATTGCAAAATAATGTAATAAGGGGGGATGTTAGTATATTACCTAGATTTACTACCTAGGTATATTTAGGTTATTACCTTACTTTGTATTTTGTCAACATTTTTGTACGATATTTGTTTGTGTGCAAGTTTGTTTTGGATGACACAACTAATAGGGATATTTTATTTTTATTATTCCCTAAGGTTATCACTTACCTTTGGCATTGTATATATAGAACTCTAAATTATCAATGCAATGTTAAGTTTCTTATTTACCAATAATACAACTAAATGTACCAACAAGCAACCATCTAAACAAGGCCATGTGGAAGGTTCGACATCCAGTAGTTAAAGGAACACTCTACATGGTCAACTTAGCTTTCTACCAAGCATGCCCAACATGCCTGGCTGAAGAACACTTTTGTGCTTGCCCACTTAAGTCTTATCCACATTGTAGTACGTATCACATGGGACTAAAATGCTCTAATACATAGCCAAAAATCTTTGTTTGCATAGACCTATGAATATCCCAGATGATACCACATGTTTTAAGATACCATGCATCAAGATCCACTGTACACCTCAAACCGCCATGCATCCTCCACATGCTAATTTTTACCAAGTTTTTAAGGTTTAAAATAGAGGGAAGAATTGGAGCAATTAAACTAGAATGACCTAGGTGTACAATTCTCATACAGAGAAGAGATGTGTTGAAACTAGTCGTCAGTTGGTAATCGCTCCTTAGAGAGCATAGTCATATTTCTATCAGTCAACACATGTTTAGCATCATGAGGAAAGATATTCTACCACTGGTTGGGTAATCCAAACCAACATAATGTAGATACATATAAACTAGACTGTAATAAATATCTATAAGTTGTGGAATTCACCATCTCAGGTGGTTCTAATAATAAAATATTTCTAGAGATATAGCATGGTCCCAAATCAAAATTGGCTAGGTCATCTTTGGTTGACCCCCATACCAGGATGCCTCCAAGTAGGGGTCTTAGATCTTCAAATTTTCCACTAAGCTAGGTTGAGCACAGTTTTACAATCACCTAGAAAGTATCTAGAGGCTCGATAAAGAAAGATAATAAAGCTCTATAATTTATCGATAAAGGCCACACACAAAAGGATTTTAAGAAAGGCACACATATAATTCATCATGACAAGTGATTCTATTCACTGTGTGGAATGGAAGCCAAGTTTTCAAAATTCTAAGGGTGGAAAGGCCCAAATTCAAAAATCTAGATCATAGGGCAAACTCAATCACAGGTATCCTAGTGGGGTTCATGATAATGGAGAAATCCATGCATCGGTCCCTATCAATCCTATCAATTTATGGGGTGATGAAACTCCTGATAAAGGAGAGCCTCTCGAGCCCCCTCTTTTTGGGGGTCCCATTTTTGAGAAAGCTCCTTCTGAGGGTCCCATCCTTGATAAAGCTTCTTCTGGGGGTCCCTTTCTAGAGAAAACTTCTTTTGCCAAGGTGGTAGAAGGACGTCAGCAAAGCCTTACTAATTTCCAGTCATTGATAGAACCCTCAGGTTCAAAAGTTAGAATCCCTAACAATATGATTCAAAAATATATATCCTTTGAATCCTTTAACCTTGTTAGCAAGATGATTGGTGGGCATCCTAATATCGAAACCATTCATAGCTAGGATCATTCTAAGTGGAAGACTATCGGGTCCATGGAAATTTTTGGCCTTTCTCGTGGCTTCTTTGGAATTCATTTCAGTAATCATGAGGATGCCAGCAAAATTCTCATAGGTGGGCCTTGGTTCCTAGGGTGGCGAAGTCTTTTTCATCCAAAAGTGGGATACATATTTTGATCCTGATATGTAGAGCATTAATTTTTCTCCTATTTGGGTTCGACTCCCCAATATTCCTTGGCATTTTTGGCACCCGAACATCCTTGCTACTATTGCCAAGACTATTGGGACCCTGGTGGCTATTGATCATGCTACCTTAGCCCAAATCATAATGACTACTGCTAGAATTTGTGTTAATGCTAACCTTGATTTAGAACTTCCAACTTTTTTTGAGTTGGAATATAGCTCATTCTACCACAAGCAAGCTATTGAATATGAAAATAAGCCTACTTTCTATGTTGAGTGTCGCACTCAAGGTCACCTTCGAAGCCAATGTCCTATCCTCAAAGCCAAATCTATTGAATAACCTCCCAAAATACCTGATGCTTCCATCTGGTGTGATCAAGGGTAGAAAAAGGATGGTCCTGAAGCTCCTATTCACAACTCTCAAGGTTGGAAGAATGTAGGTCCAAAAAGGGCAACACCAAGCTAGCAAAGGTATTGTTATTCGGGATACTGAAGAGCTGCAACCTCCTTCTAATCCTCATTAGTGTGAAGGAAGGGGTAAAAAAATTATCACATCTCCATCCCCATATCCAGACTCCAGTCAAGAGGTATGTCCTACATCTAAAAGCCCCAATAAATTTTTAGTTCTGGCTGAGTCTAATTTGTTGGATAATGAAAATCAACAAATCATCCAGGATTCATATTTTCTTCCTTAGAATCTTGATTCTCCTACTAAGTATAGGCCATCCCTTCCACCTCCTAATATTTTTAGCCCCTCCAAAGTCTCAAGCCTATTAATGAATTCCAATCCTGTTCTTGAGCAAATAGCTCCTCCAAAATTTAGTCCCAAGCACACTCAGTTTTATGAAATCCCCTATTGACTATGGGAGTGAAAAAAAGAGAGGACACCCTTATGCAAGTGATCAGTGGAAAAACAAGGTTTGGGATGATATCGAAAATGGTATCCAAAAAAATTTATTTCCCCTTGTTAGCTCCCAAGCCAAGGATGAACCAAAAAGCACCAAACCTCCCCAAACCGTAGGTAAGGGAGGCAAAAAATCTTCCAAGATTTCCAAATGAAGCTCCTCTCATGGAATGTGAGAGGTCTGAATGGGCTAACTAAACAAAGGGTTGTTAGCTCATTAAGAAAAGAAATAAGACCTGCTATTCTTATTCTGCAAGAAACCAAACTTGACCAACTTAATATTGGCTCAATTGTTAACAAAATTTAGAGCAAATGTGAGTTTGCTTTTAGTCAGGCTAGGGGGTCTTCTGGAGGCCTTATTTTCCTATGGGATCCAAGAAAGGTAGAAGGAAAAGTGATCCATTCCAGTGATAGGATTCTTAGTGTCATGTTTCAAGACAGTAACTCCAATTTCTCTTGGATATTGTCAAATATCTATGCTCCAAATTTTGTATCTGAAAGAGATCTATTTTGGGATACCATTTGTAATCTTAGACTCTCTTTTCATAATTCTCCCTAGGTTATTGTTGGAGATTTTAACTCTCCTCTTTATCCTTCGAATAAGTTTGGAGGGTCTAGGTTTCCTAAAAAAAGTATGGATGATTTCCTTGATTTTGTTAATATCAACAATCTCATGGATGTTGAGCTTAAGAATGTGAAATATACCTGGAGTAATAAAAGATCAGGGAGTCAACTCATTCAAGTAAAATTGGATAGAATTTTTCTCTCCTAGGAAGTTGTTCAAGTTTTTGGGGATGCCAACCTTTTATCTCTCCCTAAGGTTGGATCTGACCATTGTCCCCTTCTGCTAGATAGTCCCAAAGACAGTCCTTATAGAAGGCCCTTCATATTTGAATCTATGTGGATTCAACACCCTGATCTATGACACATAATTGCTCAGTGGTGGCCACAGGGAGGCCAAGGGTGCCCTTATTTTTGTCTTGCTTAGAAGTTAAATCTTGTTAAATATAATATTAAAATTTGGAATAAGGAAGTTTTTGGCAACTTGTTTGAAATCAAACAGTCTATGGAAGACAAACTTATTTCTATTGAGAAAAAAATTAAGGCAGGCCAATGCGATGAACAAATTCATGTTGAAGAAATGAGCATCCTTGCTAACTATCACAACATCCTAGATCGTGAAGAAATATTTGGAAACATAAATCCAGGGCACTTTGGCTAAAGGAAGAAGATCTCAATACAAAGTTTTTTAAGGCTTCCACTTTGAGGAACAGAAGCCATAATAGAATTAAAAAGTTGATCAAGAATGATGGTTCCTCTATCTCTGATATTCTTGACATTAGGAATGAGGTTGTCTCTTATTTCACTGACCTCCTTGGTGAATCTAGGCCTCCTTCTAACCTTGCTTTGAATTCCATGATTCATCACATTCCTTAGCTGGTTTTAGAAGATGCTAACTCTAAAATTTTAGCCCCTTTCTTCGATGATGAGATTCACCAGGCCCTTTTCTCAATGCACCCTGACAAGGCTCCTGGTCTTGATGGATTTTCTCCTTGATTCTTTCAATATTTATAGGATATTTTTGGCCATGATGTATGCTCTACTATTAGAGAATTTCAATCTGCTAAATCTGTCCCTCATGGCTTCAACTCCAATTTCATTTCCCTTATCCCAAAAATTTTGAATGCCAAATCTATGATTGATTTTCATCCTATAAGCCTGTGTAATATGGTTCACAAAATTCTAACCAAGGCTATTGCTATTATATTTAGTGATATACTTCCTTCCATCAATGATCCTTTTCAAGGGAGTTCTGTTCAAGGGAGGTCCATCCTTGATGGAGTCATTACTATTCATGAAGCTCTTCATTCTATCCAGCTAGCCAAAAAATCTGCTTTTGTTTTAAAATTGGATATGAATAAGGCCTATGATAGACTTAATTGGGATTTCCTTGTTTCTATTCTCCTAAAATTTGGTTTTCATCTTGAGTGGGTTGAATTAATCAAAGGATGCATATCTACTTCATGGTTTTCAATCCTTGTCAATGGATCTACTATTGGCTATTTTCCTAGCAAGAGAGGTATACATCAAGGAGATCCCATATCTCCTTTACTATTCATTATAGCTACTGAAGCTTTAGGTAGAACTATTAAAGCATCTTGCAATCTCAACCTCATCTCAGGTATTAAAGCAACTTCCCAAACTAGGCCTATTTCTCATCAGCAGTTTGTGGATGATACAATTATTACCTCTAATGCTTCTATCTTTGAGGCCAAGGTTATCAAGCATATCTTACTCCTTTATGAAGATGCTGCTGGACAAAATATTAATTTCCATAAAAGTAAGATGTTCTTTTTCAATACCCCTATTGAAAGTAAAATAAGATTTTTGATATCATTGGATGTCCAATATCATCTTTTTTGTCTACATATTTGGGACTTCCTTTATTCATAGGGTAACCTTCTACTTCAATGTGGAATAATGTGGTTGAGAGACTTCAAAAGAAATTGGTTGGTTGGAAAGGTAATCTTCTATCACAAGCTGGCAAGGTCACCCTCACTCATGCTTCTCTACAAAGCATTCCCATATACTTCATGTCTGTTTTCAAAGTTCCTATTGGGATTTGTAATAAAATTGAGCAAATTTAGAAGAATTTCCTATGGTCAGGGTCTAAAAACAAGAATCATTTTCACCTTGTTGCCTGGGATAAAGTTTTCTAGCCAAAAATCCATGGAGGGCTTGGGCTGAGAAGGCTTCATATTTTGAATTTGGCCCTTCTTGCAAAGCAGGCATGGAGATTAATTCTAAATTTTGATGCTGAGTGGATCACTATTATTAATCACAAATATTTGCAACATACAAATTTTTTCAATGTTGTCCCTCCTCCAAGAGGGTCCTACTTTTGGAAATCAATTCTGTTTGCCAAATCCCTTGTTCAATAGGGACTCATATGGAGATTAGGGAATGGGCAGCAAATTGATTTTTGGCATGACAAATGGCTTCTTAACCAACCACTGATAAATAATCCCTATTTTGCTATCCTTAAAAGATATACTGACTCTATCTTTGGTTCAAAAGTTTCTAATTTTATCTTTTCTCAGGAAAATAGGAAAAGTTGGAAGACTATATGTAGCCATGACCACCCTATGGAATCAAGAGAATTGCAGGTCATCCTCAACTCTTCAATCATTCCTTCTGGGTTTCCTCAAGACCAGATTTTTTGGGAAGCTACTAAGAGTGGAGACTTTTCTGTTAAGTCTACCTACAAATTACTTTTGCCTCGTGTTGAACCTCTAATTCCCTTTAGTCTTGCTTGGCCCAAATACCTGATTCCTAAAATCACCACCTTTGCTTGGGAGGCTATTCAAGGAAATATCCTCACCATAGATAACCTTTTGAAAAGAGGTCTCTCTATTATCAATAGATGTTTTTTGTGTATGAATGCTTGGGAATCCCCCCATCACCTTTTCCTTGCCTACCCTTATTCATCCTTCATTCTCAACAAGATTTTGAAATTCTTTCATATCTCTTGGGTTGAACCTTGCTCTATTTCAGATCTCTTCAATCAATGGCCTAATCCCTTTTGTAATCTCAGGCTTAAGGCTTTATGGAAATTTTATCTTCATCACTTTTTATGGTAAATTTGGTTGGAAAGAAACCAGAGAGTCTTTTCTAATTCCTTGCAAGACCCTAATTTTGTTTTTAACAAGATTATTTCCTTTGCCACTGAAAATGCTATCCTTTGTCCTCTTTCGTCCTACCCTACTTCACATTTTGAGATGTCATTGGGGATGTCCCTTAATATTCCTATTATTGATAGCTCCTAGTCTCAACCTTCCAATAATAGAGCTCTTTCCACTTGGACTCCTCCTCCTCTAGGTTGGGTTAAGTTGAATGTTGATGGTGCTGCTAAGGGTAATCCTGGGCGTGCTAGTGTAGGTGGTATCCTCAGAGACAGTTCAGGTAAGGTTATCCTTGCTTTTGCTGAGTTTTTGGGAATCCAGACAAATCAGGTTGCTGAAGCTCATGCCATGTGGTGAGGCCTAGTTTTGGCTAGAGACTACTCTGAAAAGTTATTGGTGGAAGGAGATTCCCTCACCATCATTAATTATTTAAAAAATTCAAAAGTTCCTTCTTGGAATATTAGGAACTGCATTGATGAAGCCAAAGCATTTTGTCAATCTTTCCAGGATATTATTTTTCAGCATACTTTTTGGGAAAGCAACAGAGTTGTTGACTTGTTAGCTAACATTGGAACCCAATCCAAAGATCTGATAACGTGGACTACTACTTTTCCTCATGATTTGGTTCAGGTCACAAATCAAGAATTACTACCATCATGCAACACTAATGCTAACATGGAGCAAGTCAACCACCTTCCAATTGGTTAACATGCTTGTGATCCACTTTTACCTCATTGATTGTTCCCATGATACCTTGGTTCATGGGTTGTCCATTGTTTTTGAGTTTTTCATATTTGGATGTCGAGTTTTCCTTTTTCTAGGTTGCTTTTCCAATGTTTTCCCTTGTTTTTCTTCCCCCCACCTCTTCATTTTCTATCCCCTTCTATCCTTGGTCATCACTCCTTTTTGATCCTGCACCACCCTTTGCCCTACTCCCCTCATCTCCCATTCCCAACTCTGTCTCTCTTCCATCCACATTGTGCCTATCCCTCCCTCTTTCCCTCATGTTTTTTGTGCCATTTCCATTATGTGGATGATTGGATCAGACATCCACATGATCCCTCTAATTGATTACTTTTGATTTTTTTATAATATTCACCTTGTTTCATGCAGACCCTCGAACCTCCTCCCCATTCAGCATGCTCTTCAATCTGGCCATTGGGCTCCTTCTGGTTCGATCTCTTTAATAGGTCCTTTTTATACCTACTCTTTTCTGGTGTCCATCCATCATTGTTCTTTTCTCTAGTTTTTGCTAAGGAGACCCTGTTCCTGTGATGCCACTATGAGTTTTGTCGAGCCATCCAAGGTTTGCATGGATACTATTGTTGAAGGTATCCTCATAGCCAAGAAGTTCCTACTATTTTTCCACAAGTTTGAAGGGGAAGACCTAGATATTACCATTGCTTTCATGGACACTTGGGATAATGGTCGTGTCACCATCTATGACAAGACCTATGAGGTTGATATTAAAGTTTTGGTTGAGTTAACTGGGCAGCCTCCAAAGGGAAGATCAATCAAAAGAGAGAAGCACAACTGGGATGCTGAGTTGAAGGAGGTCAAAGACAAAGAGCTCTGCAGGAAAGCTCATTTGGGGATGCACCATGATGAACTCCCGTTTCCTTGGGGAAGTGTCCTAAAGCTGATTATGGAGTTTATTACAGTCAACGACCCAGATAAGCCTCTCTATAGTTTCCACTTTGCTTTTTATAACCATTTTTAGGATGTTAGTCAGGTCAATATTCCTCAATTCCTAATTAATTCCATTGGCCATTCAATTGAGCATTGTAGGAACAAAAAGGGGTCTAAACTGCCCACTCATCATGGGCTTTTCAATATTTTGTACAAGCATTGGCTCTTACATTGCCCTCAGGGCATCACCGTGTCTCCACCCCCCAAACCTAGACCGAGCCCTATTAAGCCTAGTTCATCCCAAACAACTCCCCAATATTCAAGTACCCCCAGGATTTCAGCCAAGAAACAAAAAATTGTTGAAAATGTTCATAACCTAAGGAAGATATCTTTAAGCAATTATCCTACACTTGATCCTGAACCAGAATAGAAGAATGTACGCTCCTCACTTCATCTTGAGAAATTAGCCTAGCAAAAGGAATCTCTAGTCATCAATTCTGAGGATGATGAGAAGGAAAAACCAGATTAGTGTATGCAAATTTTCATCATCAACTCCATCTCAAGCTATATCTCTCAACTTGTTGATATTCGTAACGCCCTTAACCTATATTTTTTTAGGAAGTCCTTTATTGATGGTAAGAACAGTGCTCCTGTTCAAGACGTGAAGGCTATGGCTACCCCTGAGGTTGACCCTGGCAAGGGTAAAGATGTTGTTGGAGACACTTCCAATGATGAAATTCATGACGTCGGTGTTGTGCCTGAGGAGGAAGCTTAAGTTTGGCTTTTATTTTTGGTTTGAGTCCTGGTTACTTTTTGTCACCTGCAGTATATGCTTAATGTTGCTTTTTGGTTGTACCTAAGGATATCCTCATTTTTGCTTTGTGGTAAGGACTACCTTTTGAGGTTAGCCCTGATGACTGGTTTCATTGTTGGGTTGTATCCTATTTCAAAGCATTTTGGTTTTGTGGCTTTTATTGCCATTCTATAATCAGGTTTTGGGAATCCTGTTAAAACCCACCCATAATTAAATTTTTTAACCGATCAAAAAAAGCAAAGCACACATATAATTATTCTATGCTCATCTTATCAAGAAAAAATAAAAATGTTGTAATGCTTAGTAAGGGAGAAATCTGACCCATTTAAGCCCTTTGGAATTGGTCTCATATAATCCTTCAAAGCTATTTCTTAGCCTCTTTACTGTCTCCCTGAATTGCCTTCTCCCCCTATTATTCCTCCTTTGATCCATAACCACTGCTTACTTCCCTTAGGTGAGTTATCCTCCTTTTTACCTTACCACACCAATTGAGGGTCTTATTTCAATAAATGCTCATATGCCCTACTTGAAGGCTTCCCATGCCTCCATGTCAGAAATCCCTCAATCAGTAAATACAATAAAATAGTTTGTCTTTATCCACATCTAACGGTAAGATATATTTTTAAAATATCTAAAATATTATTTTAAAGTTTCAAACTTTAAAATAATATCCCGCCCATTGAATGAGCATAATAAAGAATATTACTTTATAAATATTCTTTTAATTAATAACAATATCCTTTTATTTATAACTACCTTTTATTATAGATAGTTTATTATTATAACTAACCTTTTATTCATAATAATATTTTATTATAATAATATCCTTTTATTATAAATAGCTTATTATTATAAATAACCTTTTACTAATAATAATATTTTATTATAATAATATCCTTTTATTTATAATAACCTTTTGTAGATACCTAAAACGCATCACACCGAGATAACTACTCATATGGGATATGATAGAAGACCATATGGAAGACCTTGGATAGATTCCAAGGTATAGTAGTGGTTTTCACCACTCATTTGGTCACCTTTGCCTAGTCAATGCTAGTCATTGCTAACACCCGTGGTTAGCAGTATTGACAGTGCCTATCAGCCATGGTCATGACTTATATTTAGTTGGCCTTCATCCGACCCAAAATTGATTGCAACAACCAATTTATTGCATATTGGAGCGGTTTGAGTGAGGAAGGTTCTAAATCCTTCCATCCAACAAGCTCAACTGCCCAATCTTGATGTAGGCTTCCTCATGAAGCCACTCCTAGCCCTTGGAAATTTCTATATAATCCCCCTCTAAATTTGGGATAAGAGAGAAATATAATCAATTGAGTAGCGAAGCCCTATTGAATTGCATAATAATTCACATGCATTGATAGGAACACTTTTGCTACCCAATTGGAGATCACATTGCCATGGAGGTCTTAAGAGGATAGGAGATCCAATAAATGCTAATCCATGCACTCACTAAGCAATTCAACCACAAAATATATCAAAGGACATAGAGGCGACCCTTGAACATAAATTTGGAAAGGAGAATCAAAGCATTGGCCCTGATTTGGAGGGCAAACTTACTTCAGACTCAGTCATGGCTTTCAGCCATGGTAAATAGTGCCCATCGCTTAAAGGACCCACAGTCAGTAGGTGATCTCTAATTTCATTGTTATTTACTTTGTAGTCTATTTAAAAAGGTTAGATTAATCATGTTGTAGGTTTAATTCAGTATTTTAGAGACATTTGACCAACAGATTAGGAGTTAATTGCAATTTCCCTTTATTGTTGTAGTGTAGGCATAAAAAATATTTTTCATGCTTTCACATCTTCAATTGGTTAATTAGGAGCTTAGATAGATTCATCTTAGATTATTTTATGTTTATAATGGTATATAATCATGATTTAGATCAATTTACATGCATTGAATCATTTTCTTGATTTCTTTATTATCATGTTATCTTTTATACAAGCACCCTTTAAAAGCCTCATCAAGAGAGGTGTCCTTTGCTATTAATGTTTCTTGTTGTTTATTGCACATAGGACAAACAGGTTTTTGGTATGCAATGCAACAAATGCCTCTAATCATGGAGAAGATGGTCATTGACACCCTAGAGCAGTTTGTGTCTTCCTGAAAGGTATTTGGAAATCACAACTACCCTTGAGGGGGAAACAATACATTCCTATTGTAACAATTGTATCAAAGAGATTATCCCTAAGAGGGATGTACTTGTAATATGAAGTTGGCTTTGAATTTAATGGAATAAAGTGTGCTTCTCGTTGTTAATTTGTTGTCAATTTTTTGTTCTTGTATGCATTTTATGTATATTTTAATTCTTGCAATAGGAACCGATAGGTGTGAGCCTTTTTTTGGATAGTACAAAAGATGATCATGGTAGAACTTCACATTTCATGCCTCAAATATCTAACTTCTATTGTTTTTTATAGCAAGTGCTCACCGTGGTCGACAGTCATGATCAAAATTTATTGCCACGGTTGACATCTGCAGGTAATAGTGGTCGTCGCGCCACAGATCCATGGTCAGAATCTAAAAAATTAGACTGTAGGGAGAAAAATACTAATCAAATGAGGATCTAAAGTATGTCCCACTGTCATTCTATTTTTCTCTGTTCTCAGTCTGTATTTTTCTAGAATGCACAAAATGCTAGCATAATTAGGGAAGGCAATGAAGGAATGTTAAATGCATTGAGTCCTTAGGTCTTTTGATTAGGATCTACTAGTCACTGCTAGGAACAACAAACCTCTAAGTGTAGTCTGTCCTAGTATCCAGTGATCTAGGCCCCTCTTGTATGTTAGTTTTGCTTGCTGGAGGCCTGATATGTGGCCATACCATCGTTAGTATGCATTTTCAAGATATCATGTAATATTAATCATGCATGCTTTCTTAATTCAAAATGTTCTTTTTTCTATATTGCATATAGAAAGAATCATTTGAATGTTGTATTATGCATATTTATTTTCATGCAAATTAAAAGTAACCACACACACCATGTTTCACTGTAAACACTAGTGAGTTAGGAGTCACATCCAACCACTAGTATGGTTTCAATGATGGTGGAGGTTATTTCCATCCATTGGCCCAACTCCCTCATACCTTATTGTTACTAGACCAATACCAGATTCAATAACCTTTCATAGCTCAAAAAATTTACATATACTCCTCTTCGGAGGGTATGATGCTGACTGGGTGAAAATGGGTGAGAATCTGGGAGGACATGTGCTCCCTGCCCAGGTGTGGAATTTCATTGCCACACTTTGGGGGGATTACATGACCTGGAGTTCATAGCAAGGTTTTCGAGCTACGAGCATACAAGTGAAATCCATTAAACAATTAAGAAAATCATCAACGTATTGCAAAACACGACACAAGTTACTTTACTAATACATCAAATTAAAAAAACATCAAATAGTGTAGGGATCATTTTAAAACTGTAAAAGGAGATAATCATTATTGTATTATTTGTGTGCTAATAAAATTTAAATCTAGACATAGGATACATAATGGTGCAAACATGAAGAGGACAATCTAGGCATAGAATCAAGATTGAATTCCAATCTCCACCTAGCGCACAACACAATGTGGAATGCCCTAAATCACTTAATCCTCTTGGACGTTCTTCAATGAGTATTATAGGGGATAATTCCACACAAGGGCATTATTTTGATAATACCCTAATTAGAGGAAGTAATAGAAATCCCTCTAGACATAGATCAGAGCATGGGACTTCCTAGCATGGGGGTTTCATATATGGCAGCATTTACCATGACTATATTTTGCATGGATCCATAGGTTCTACCAAAGAATATGTCATCAGGGGATCCCTATTGGTACCCCTTTGACCTACATCTAAGGGAGGCTCATGACCTCCACTGTTAGAGTCTAGACATGTCTAAGATTTGCCCATTCAGGGGTGAACCGAGAGGTCTACTTCCAAGCACAGGCCTGTATAGACTCCCTATAGGGGTAATCCCACCAAGTTCACTATAGATATATCTAAAGTGGTAATGAATGGTATGCCACCTCATGAGCCATGGCATAGCAAATAGTTGGATGGTATAGAAAAATTCCTAGGGCATCTAGGATATAATCCTATGCCTAAACCCTCTCAACTTATGAGTGAGTGTAGTGCAAGCACCATTAGGACCACCTAAGAACATGGAGAGTGCTCTAAGCATTCTTGAGACATGCATGCTCTTGCATCACATGTAGGCACTGAGTATAGGAGATAGCTTGACATAAATATCATCTTTACAGACTACGGCAAGAGTGTGGTAAATCAGTCCATTAGAGGACATACCCATAAATTCGCTCGAATAGAGTGCACTCCTCAGAGGCCTCAGATGGTCGATCATATTGATAGATATCATAGATTGATGTTAGAGTAGAGACAACAGATTCTCCAAAATAAATTGGAGTATGTTCATGCAGAGAAAGAGCACCTCAAAAATAAGAATTCTTAGAGGTAGAGGTTCATAAGACATAAATTATATGAACAACACGTGTGTGAATAATGTATTCTCGATAAGAAGGAGCATGTAGAGATATAGGATCAATTGGATAGCATCGGTTTACCTCCTCATAGTGAGATCAAGGAGCGTGTCGATATACGAGTGGCTTCATAGCTTGAGTTACACCTTGAGAACATAGACACACATACTCACCATACGGCTCAACACAGAGATCAGCATCCAGTGTTCGAATAACATGAGCATAGGTAGTATGAGAATGAAGTGGGAGAGGAATTAGAACAAGAATATCCTAAAATATCCCAATTCGAGGAGGAGTATGAGCCTAGTCCCCCACCTCAATCGAGGAAGAATCTACCTCTGAGGGTACCTCCAAGGCAATCTCAAGAAGAGGATTTTATTTCCTTGTAAGCCTAAAATACCTTAGCAGAGAAGGTCCAAGTCATAGAGAAGCAAGGAATGGCGTATCAGAAACCTACCTTAAATAAAATTTATAATGAATCTCTATGCATGTTAGTGCCTATTCCAGCATATCCTGAGCATTTCAAGATGCCTAGACTGGAAAATTTTCAAGGAGAGAAAGATGCACAGGAGCACGTGACTAGTTTTCTAGATATGTGCTTTAATATTGAGAGCAACGATGATTTGATCCTACACACCTTCATCATGACCCTCTCAAGCCTAGCTTGAGAGTGGTTTAATCAATTAAAGAGGCACATCATTACTAGTTTCAAACAACTAGCTGATGCATTTCTTGAACGCTTATCCTTCAGCATCAAGAAGGTAAACTTATCCAACCCGACCACTCTAACACAACATGCTGATGAGACAATGATGGATTATGAAAAATTATGGAGGAAAATGATGGCAAAGCTACCATTATCCATACCATTCTCTGAATTAACATGAATTTTCATTAAGAGTTGTGCCAAACACATTTCATTATTTCTATAGTTGCAACAATACCATACATTCAAAGAGGCTTTGGTGCAAGCCAAGGTGATAGAGGACATCAAGTTGCAGTAGGGTAAATTGAAGCTCAATAATAAGGAGGGACACAAGAAAAGCACTGAGAGACATCAGGCCAAACTGGATGATGTTAATCAGGTGGTGTTGAACCTTCAAAAATGGGATAAGGAGCAACAACAAAAAAACTATAAATCCAACCTCCTCCTATGCAATATGAGAAGTGCAACAACAATTATAAGGGTAAAAATAAAGAACAATGTCCACCTCATGTATTCACTTAGTTATCGAAGTCTTTGGCTTTGATTTTTCATCAGTTATATAAGGCAAAGGCTATAAAATTACTCGAAGTCAAGTTAATGGACCCTAATAATCCTAAGCCTAAGGGCTACAAGGATGATCAATATTGCATCTTTCACCAATAAAAAGGCTATGACATCAAGGTATGTTGGTCTTTTAAACATCTTGTGTAAAATATGATCGAAATATGTAAACTTCTTGTCGACAACCCACAAGTACTTGATAATAAGAATATGGGATTTACAAAAATCCTCTACCAAATCATGAGGTACCAAAGAATAATGTTGGCCAAGTCAACCAAGTACGAATCAAACCACCAACCCAAGGGTTCGTTGGAATGGTTAATGTTATCACAAGAAACACGAGGTATGAATGACCAAATCAACCTCCAACACCTATTAGAGTCCATACTACACCTCCTCCAAGGCCAGCCCAACATGTTCTCGGCACACCAACTAGATTGGTGGTGACCATCAAGAGTAGGTTGGTCCAAAACCTATAGACAACTCTAGTAAATTTGTCAATTTATGAGCTAATGCAACAATATCCTAAGCACATGGAGACACTCATGGACATATTAAGGTCCATAGAAGTGCAACCTCAAGATCCCAAAGCATTTACACACTTTATGGGGCATGTGCAATAGTGTTAGGTTCTAGTCATTCAATTTCATGACCACAAAGTCAATACAATTTCCACTATTATAGAAGACTCATCACTGCATATTATTGTGTGTGTGAATCACAAACTATTCAAGCAAGTTTTGATTGACATGGGGTCATCAATCAATATCATAACCACCAAGGTGTTAACTCACTTACCCAAGATGCATATCATCCCTTCTACCTTCATGTTAAGAGCGTTCAATGATGCCTTATGCTCAATGGTTGGTACTATAGTATTACCTGTCTAGGTGGGGCTGAAGACCATCCTGGTGATGTGTCACATAATCAAAGGTGCTATGTAGTATAATATACTTCTAAGGAGGCCTTGGATTAGAGAGATGCATTGTGTCCCTTCTATTTTACATCAATGTATCAAATACATTCATGAGGGACAAGTTCATGTGGTACCTTAAAATGAAGAACCCTTTAAATATTTTTTAGGGGAACTCATGCTCCCCTAAATGCACCTGGATGTGCAACCAACATCGCCATTTAAAGAACCAGGAGGTAAAATCAAAGAAGTGTATGCTAGACCTACAACATCCATATCTCAATGATCGGAGCACATGACAACTACTTCTATAAGACCAACTACATCCATGATACAACATGATGATAGGAAGTTGAAAGAAAAAGTGGGAAAAAAGAACATAAAGCAAATGACAAAGCCAGTCATCGTTGAAGCCCCTACTCGCATGGAAGTAGAGGAAATTCAAGGAGGATTTGAAGAGGCACTTCAGCATGGTTTACCTGCATCTTCAGTAGGGTCATCTACACTGTAGGTGACCGTCCATTTGGTTAATCCTAGATTAGGAAAATACATTGTGCAAAATGTGATGTTTACACCAATTATTGAGACTACACAAGACATGGGCTGACCGTGATCCCATTTCCTTCCCATAGGGATGGTGGAACCATTGGGGGTACTACTTAACCAACCCAACTTCATCTATGGAGGGCTAGACCAGTTTGCATCTCCCACACCCATGGATGAGGATGATGATGAACCATTCATCGTGAATGTTAATTATATTTCTAAACTAGAATACGCCATGCAATACTTTGATAATTATCATTGGCATGGTTACGGTCTCAAACTATTCTAGTAGGGGTGTAAGAATACCTGTAGAACCATAGTATCAGTTACCCACTGATAGGTTCAGGTTGGGATTCTACAGTGGAGGACAGGCTAAACTTCTCATGGCATATTTAGACCTCCTGTACCTCAGTCTGGAGGATGAGGTTGACTTTAATCCATATCACCCTAATCCTTCTACATTTTAGAGGGATAACCGATTAGTGACTTATGTCACTATGGAGCCACCCAAAAGATATCATGTGAAAATTTTTATGGAGACCAGTCCAAAACCCTTTTCGAGCCAACTTGGATAATCAAAGCCATGGAGCTACCAAAAATATTGGTATGTATTTCTAGAATCTAGATATAGCTATAGGCACAAAATCAGAAGTTGCTTCTAAGGATGTTCATGCACTATCCATCATCGAAAGTGATGGACCAAAATATGATTATGAAATAGATGAAATTGAGTTATCCTCAAAAAATAAGCAATCCAAGGATGAAACTGAGTTGGCCTATTTGGGCCCTATACTCCTGCATCATATTTTACCTCTGGAATAAATGAACACGAGTGAAGAGCCTCTCGATAATGATGACAACTATCAAGATATAGCCTACATGAGGCCTTATTCAAAGCATCATCCGATTCTAGTAGGTAGAGGTGAGTGTTTGTATTATGATAGTGATGAAGAGAATGAGATAGAGAGAGCCTATTTAGGACCTCCCTACTTACACTATCATAATGCGCCATATACTAATGAGGAGATGTATAGAGAGATCAATAACCATACTTGCCTTAGAGGGAGACCATCGATTCTTAATGTGATTTATCACATGGTTTTTTTCATCTGTCAATGTACATGAAGCTCCTAAGCTCAATGATCCCATCTAACAGTTTATTCATGGATCAGATTCGAAGATCCCCATACCCCTAGAACCACATCTCAGGGATGTAAGTTTTGCTAATGTTGAGTCACTTGCACGTGGTCTTGGAGACATGATTCATTCCATCAACATGATCTCCATTTATTTGACCACTCCACTCCATAATCCATCCAATCCATCCAAACCGTTGTCTCTAAATATAGATGATATTGATTGGGATCACATTGATTCACCACTAGAGCCTAAATATTTCTTTCCTAACAAATAAATTCTATAACCTTTCCATTCTGCACAAGGTTGTGCACATGATGTCTATCATGCTGATGATGCTTCCAATGAGGAACCTATAAACCTAGTATATGATATCCACTTGATCCCTATGCCTCATAAACTTGAGGAGGGATCCCATATGTCAATAGAGGAAACCTTCAATGTGGATATCAGTAATGATCCCATAAATCCAATAATGGTTAAATTTTGGGAGAATTTGACCCCTTATGATCATGCCAACATCATCCCTCTATTGAGAGAGAGACAAGATATCTTTACTTGGAATTACAAAGACATGTCAGGTCTAGATCCAAAATTGGTTACTCTTAACCTTTTGCTAGATCTATCAAAGAAGCCAGTCAAGCACAAAATCAGGAAGATACATCCAACAGTAGCCTTAATGGTTAAGGATGAGTTGCAAAAGCTATTGGATGTAGAGTTTTTCATTGCCATTGACTATCTAGAATAGGTATCCAATATGGTGCCTGTAGGAAAACATGATGGAAGGATCGGTATTTGTAAGGATTTTAGAGACCTAAATAGGGCAACACCAAAGGATTCATTTTGTTAGTCTCACAATGACACTGAGAGGGGGGGGTGAATCAGTGTAGCTCTTAAAAACTTAAATCTTCAATTCTTAATGTCTAAACAATGAAAGCTTAAAACCACATAAAGCAAATATAACAAGAGAGCATCACACAACACAAAATGTACCGAGGTTCACCAGTTTTGGCTACTCCTCAAAAATAGACTGTTTGGACTCCCATCCAAATCCAGCCTTTGCAAAGCAACAACTTTACAATCAATTTACCAGCACCAACTGGAAGGAGCACCAACCCCTGATTTACCAGCACCAACTGGAAGGAGCACCAACCCCTGATTTATCTGCACCAACAGAAAGGAGCACCAACCCCTGATTTACCAGCACCAACTGGAAGGAGCACCAACCCCTAATTTATCTACACCAACAGAAAGGAGCACCAACCCCTGATTTACCAGCACCAACTGGAAGGAGCACCAACCCCTGATGCCAAGCACCAACTTGGACTTCTATTCTGAATCTAGAAGATTGACATAAAGATGCCTTCACTTTTACAAGACCCTGACTGGTCTATTGCTTTCTCAACATTGCCCACTCTTCACATATCGCACACCTCTCTAGCTCGCCTCTCGCGTGCCTCTCACATTAATCCCGAGTGCTCTCACTCTTTTTCAGCAGCACTTTCACTCAATTTTAGTGGCATATTAATTCTCCACGTAGACCTCCTTTTATAACAAAGTTTTGACTCTCGCATGCAACCATTTAGTCTATTCTTATTTTAGATATTCTTTAACTCCTTAACTATCGTATCGACTTCTTCTGTAACTCCTTTCATTTCTCATGCGCCACTTGTTAGTTGTAACACCTTTCGACTGTAACTGCTTTTGTATATATATAGAGTAGGCTTTTCGTCAAACACGATGCATGTTACGAATTTACACATATACCCCTACCATGACTATTCATCTTCTTGGTCATGACTATTCGTATTCTTTTCTGTGCATGCATGTATATTCGATTCTATATATACGACTGTTCGTTTTCTCCTTCTTCGACTGTTCTTAAATTAGCTGCATGATTTTCTTTTGTAATGGCCCCTGTAACTGCTGCATAACTTTAGTTAATGGTCACATATCTTATTTCGGCTGGGTTCTATTCTTAGCTTGCGCCAAAGTGACCTATCATGAAATCATGACACTTTTGCCTCTTTGTCCTCTTCTCGGCTTGTACCTGCAAAAACACATGTCGCGATATCGTGACACTTTCGCCTCCTTGCAACTTTACTTGGTTCATACCTATGAAAACACAACATGTCACGATATCGTGACACTTTCACCTCCTTGCTGCTTCTGTTTGCTTGTACCCAAAACACACATGTCATGATATCGTGACACTTTCACCTCCGTACTCTTCCTTTTTACTTTTGTCGCGATATCGCGACACTTCTGCCTTCTTACATTCTCTCTCCTCCTAGAGTCGTGAAAATGTGACATGTCACGATATCGCGACACTTTTGCCTCCGTACTCTTTCTCTTGCCTTCGGGTCATGAAAATACAACATGTAGCGATATCGCTACACTTTTGCTCCTTGCGCTTTTTCTCTGCTTCGGCCCGCGATAATACAACATGTAGCGATATCGCTACACTTTTGTTCCTTGCGCTTTTTCTTTGCTTCGGCCCATGATAATACAACATGTAGCGATATCGCTACACTTTTTCTCCTTGCACTTTCTCTTTGCTTTGGCCTTCGAAAATACATGTCGCGATATCGTGACACTTTTTCTCCTTGCATTTTCTCTTCTCTTCTGGCCGTAAAAATGCAACATGTCACGAAATCATGACACCTTTTTCTCTCTCCTCTTTCTCTTCGCTTTGGACCGTGAAAATGAAACATGTCGCGAAATCGCGACACCTTTTTCTCTCTCCTCTTTCTCTTCGCTTTGGACCATAAAAATGAAACATGTCGCGAAATCGTGACACCTTTTTCTCTCTCCTCTTTCTCTTCGCTTTGGACCATGAAAATGAAACATGTCATGAAATCATGACACCTTTTTCTCTCTCCTCTTTCTCTTCGCTTTGGACCGTGAAAATGAAACATGTCACGAAATCGTGACATCTTTTTCTCTCTCCTCTTTCTCTTCGCTTTGGACCGCAAAAATGAAACATGTCATGAAATCGTGACATCTTTTTCTCTCTCCTCTTTCTCTTGCAATATGTCATGAAATCGTGACACTTTTTCGTCTGTACAACCTTCCTTGCAATATGTCATGAAATCGTGACACTTTTTCTACTTGCCTTTTTCTCTTCGAACATGTCACGAAATCATGACAGTTTTTCTTGCTTGCGCCTTCTCCTCGAACATGTCATGAAATCGTGACAGTTTTGCTTGCTTGCGCTTTCTCTCCGAACATGTCGCGAAATCGTGACAGTTTTGCTTGCTTGCGCTTTCTCTCCGAACATGTCATGATATCATGACAGTTTTTCTTTCTTCTCAACATGTCATGATATCGTGACAGTTTTTCTTTCTCTCAACATGTCACGATATCGCGATAGTTTTCTTTCTTCTCAACATGTCGCGATATCGCGATAGTTTTCTTCCTTGTGATTTTCTTTTGATTTTTAGCATATGGGCCACTTCGATCTTTTGGATAATCACTGTACATACTCTGAAGAACCTCTTAACTCCTGTCCACTTCATCAACTAGAACCTCTTAACTCCTATCCACTTCATCAACTGGTGGATAATCACTGTACATACTCTGAAGAACCTCTTAACTCCTATCCACTTCATCAACTAGAACCTCTTAAATCCTGTCCACTTCATCAACTGATCTATCTGACTGTGTTGACAACAATAACAATACTTTTCCTGCACCTTGCTCAACAATCTCCCCCTTTGGAATTGTTGGCAACACACATGCAATTTCTTGTTTCCTGTAATTCTTCTCCCCCTTTGACAATAATACCAAAGGGCTGCTGTAGACTCCCCCTGAGTCCATGCACAATATTCTCAGGCACAAATTAATGCAGTTAGCAAAAATTACAAACATGAGCAAAAAGATAATCAAATATATAAATGCTCCCCCTGAGAGTGTGGTCCCTCACTCAGATCTATCTTCAACTGTGTTGGCTGCTAGATCTCTATCCGTTGAGACTCTGTCCTCTGTACTCTGTCAATAGGCTCACTAAGAACCTGCTCTAGCAAGCTCACCAAGAACTTGCCCAGATCTTATAGAATCATAAAAAGAATTGTTAGAGACTCAATATGTTCTATACTTAATGCTCAATCAATATATCAACTAGATCTCATAGAAGCATAAAGAGAATTGTTAGAGACTCAATATGTTCTATACTCAAATCCCAATCTCAACTCAAATCAATCTCATAGAAGCATAAAGAGAATTGTTAGAGACTCTATATGTTCTATTCTCAGATCTCAATCTCAACTCAACTCAACCAATCACCTCAATGAACATCCCTTTATCACAGACCCTAGTCGAAGTATGTATCAACCAACTCTGTGTAAGCATCAAACACTGTACCACAACTATTTCCCAAAGGCCTTCTCAAAGGCTCAATCAATCATGCTCAAGTAGTACTCAAAATGAATGGCAATCTCAAATCAAATCCACTTCATCAACTTTATCATCGACACTCTCCACAATTTCCTTTGGCCTCTTGACTGACACCTCCTCCGTGACTAACGACTTTGCCTCGCGTCCGTTGTGCAGCTCAATGTCTCTGGTTTCTAATGGCTGCCATGAATGTTTTTATCGCCTACGTAGGTATTGACAGTGGACCGTTACATCTAGCATTGGAACCTCAATCTATGCGCAGTCATCAACTCTCGGTATTCTGCTTCTTGCTAGGACATATGTCAGGTCTACTCAATGTTTTAGACGAACGTTCTTCACGCGATTCCAGGGAGCATTTCTCCTCGTTGCGATCAAGGGATTGCTCGGGAAATATCTCGCATTTCTCAAATAATGCAAGACTTTCTTAGTTGCATAGGCATCTTGTCCTCCTTGACGCTTCACCACCTGGGTGCTATTCTCTCAACGTCTCTGCCTTGCATGTGCCACTTGGCACTCTTGACCAACTGGGTGCTAGTGCCACTGATTGCTTTGACTCTAGCATCTCTTTGATAATGGCTACTTCTTTAGAGAAAATTAATGCTCTCTTATACCAAACGATGTGTTGTATTTTTGGTTAAGAAACGCACGCCTTCCCACTCAGAACATGGATTCTATTTTATCTGTAGATTGGGAATGTTACAGGCTTCAAAACCAGCACCTGCCAGCTTATGCTTCCATGACACGTCGACCTGTGCTGCATGTTCTATCTCAGATAATGCCTATCAACTGCTGCATCAAAAACCTAGCTGTTCACCATGTTGTTCTGCTAAAGCACATCAGTTTGATACTATCTCCACAAACATCTACATGAACTGAAACACATTTTGACAACTATACGACAACTCCCCGACTACTTTCCTTTCATCCTCAGATACCCACACAAATACATAGGAGCATTAATATAAAACTTTGACATTGCTCCCCCTGAGGATGTGCTACCTGGAGCTGCTTAGTGCAATAGAGGAGTAATCTCCTTCAGTCCAAGGAGACACGATTTCCTCTCTTCTTTCTTTCTCCAGTCTTTCTTGAACTTAGGCTGAAGGTTTTCAACTGCATCCCTATTTTGAACCTTTTCATGAATTTGAACATTTCTCTTGGGTGGTTGTCTCTTGTACATCCTTGATGGATGTGGATGATTATTTTCCTTTCTTTGATGCACATGATTTCTTCCCAGTCTGTGTTGCATTCTTTGCGTCTGATGAAATCTATTGTCTTGCCTTAGATTAGATACAAACATGCTTGGACAAAACCTTGCTATGTGCCCATGACCATTACATTGAAAACATTGTACATATTGTTCACTCAAAAATGCAGAAGTATTTCTACCAGCATAACTCTTTGATTTATTATTCAAACCACAATAAATTGCCTTGTGACCATACTGGTTGCATCTGAAACAATAGCCATTAAAAGTATTATTATGAATAGAGTGAGAGTGATGGAACCTCTTTTGTTGTGGTTGCTTTGCTGTAGATCTCCTTTGATATTTTCTTCCTTTTGAAGATTCAGCTTCAGACTTTTCTTGCTTCGATCCTTCAACAGTGAACTTCTTCTTCTCTGCATATTTGGAAGATGAAGGTTGTTCAGCTTTACATCCAAGACCAAGCTTAGACATGGGGCTTCTTTGTTGCCTTATCATTTCATCTAGCAACTCTGTGCTCTTCTCAAATTTGAGATTTGTATTGGCCTCTTCTAGTTGTTTCTTCAATACAACAATCTCCTCTTCTTGTTTGCCACAAACAATCTCTTTCTCATTGATCTATGACCTGAGAGTTTCTTCAGTCCATTTGGACTCTTCTACTTGCAGCTTTAGATCACTAATAACTTTGTTAGATTCCTCTTCACGTTTGCTACATACATCGCCTTTATCATCCAGGCGTGACTTCAAGGCTTCTTCTATTTTCTTGGCTTTCTAAATTTGTAAGAAGAGATCTTCAATATTATCCCCATATTCTTCCAACTTCTTGGACAGTATTTTGTTCTTCTTCCTTTCTATATTCAACTCTTCAAGTGCAGCGATCAACTCACCTTCTAGATATACTTCAGCCTCAAGGTTTTCGTCACATACTTCAGAATTCACTTCTTCAACCTTTTCTAGTTCAATTTTCTCTTCCACAGGAACTGAGACTGACTAAGATGCCTTATTTGAGGAGGATCTATTCTTCTTACCCATTGCGTACTAATCCAAGATCAACCCTAGCTGATTTAGCTTGATAAGGGAAACTGGCTCTGATACCAATTGTTAGTCTCACAATGACACTGAGAGGGGGGGGTGAATCAGTGTAGCTCTTAAAAACTTAAATCTTCAATTCTTAATGTCTAAACAATGAAAGCTTAAAACCACATAAAGCAAATATAACAAGAGAGCATCACACAACACAAAATGTATCGAGGTTCACCAGTTTTGGCTACTCCTCAAAAATAGACTGTTTGGACTCCCATCCAAATCCAGCCTTTGCAAAGCAACAACTTTACAATCAATTTACCAGCACCAACTGGAAGGAGCACCAACCCCTGATTTACCAGCACCAACTGGAAGGAGCACCAACCCCTGATTTATCTGCACCAATAAAAAGGAGCACCAACCCTTGATTTACCAACACCAACTGGAAGGAGCACCAACCCCTGATTTATCTGCACCAACAAAAAGGAGCACCAACCCTTGATTTACCAGCACCAACTGGAAGGAGCACCAACCCCTGATGCCAAGCACCAACTTGGACTTCTATTCTGAATCTAGAAGATTGACATAAAGATGCCTTCACTTTTACAAGACCCTGATTGGTCTATTGCTTTCTCAACATTGCCCACTCTTCACATATCACACACCTCTCTAGCTCACCTCTCGCGTGCCTCTCACATTAATCCTGAGCACTCTCACTCTTTTTTAGTAGCACTTTCACTCAATTTTAGCGACATATTAATTCTCCATGTAGACCTCCTTTTATAACAAAGTTCTGACTCTCGCATGCAACCCGTAACTGCCCCTGTAACAGTTGTACTGACTTTAGTTCATTCTTATTTTAGCTGCATGATATTCTTCTGTAACTGCACTGTAACTATCGTATCGACTTCTTCTGTAACTCCTTCTTCATTTCTCATGCGCCACTTGTTAGTTGTAACGCCTTCCAACTGTAACTACTTTTGTATATATATAGAGTAGGCTTTTCGTCAAACACGATGCATGTTACAAATTTACACATATACCCCTACCATGACTGTTCGTCTTCTTGGTCATGACTGTTCGTATTCTTTTCTGTGCATGCATGTATATTCGATTCTATATATACGACTGTTCATTTTCTCCTTCTTCGACTGTTCTTAAATTAGTTGCATGATTTTCTTTTGTAACGGCCCTTGTAACTGTATAACTTTAGTTAATGGTCACATATCTTATTTCGGTTGGGTTCTATTCTTAGCTTGCGCCAAAGTGACCTGTCATGAAATCGTGACACTTTTGCCTCTTTGTCCTCTTCTCGGCTTGTACCCATGAAAACACAACATGTCACGATATCGTGACACTTTCGCCTCCTTGCAGCTTTACTTGGTTCATACCCATGAAAACACAACATGTCATGATATCGTGACACTTTCGCCTCCTTGTCTTTTTCTTGTACCACAAAAAACATGTCGCGATATCGCGACACTTTCACCTCCGTACTCTTCCTTTTTACTTTTGTCGTGATATCGTGACACTTCTGCCTTCTTACATTCTCTCTCCTCCTAGAGTCACGAAAATGCGACATGTCATGATATCGTGACACTTTTGCCTCCGTACTCTTTCTCTTGCCTTCGGGTCACGAAAATACAACATGTAGCGATATCGCTACACTTTTGCTCCTTGCACTTTTTCTCTGCTTCGGCCCACGATAATACAACATGTAGCGATATCGCTACACTTTTGTTCCTTGCACTTTTTCTTTGCTTCGGCCCATGATAATACAACATGTAGCGATATCGCTACACTTTTTCTCCTTGCACTTTCTCTTTGCTTTGGCCTCCAAAAATACATGTCGCGATATCGCGACACTTTTTCTCCTTGCATTTTCTCTTCTCTTCTGGTCGTGAAAATGCAACATGTCATGAAATCGTGACACCTTTTTCTCTCTCCTCTTTCTCTTCGCTTTGGACCACAAAAATGAAACATGTCACGAAATCATGACACCTTTTTCTCTCTCCTCTTTCTCTTCGCTTTGGACCGCAAAAATGAAACATGTCACGAAATCGTGACACCTTTTTCTCTCTCCTCTTTCTCTTCGCTTTGGACCGTGAAAATGAAACATGTCATGAAATCGTGACACCTTTTTCTCTCCTCTTTCTCTTCGCTTTGGACCACGAAAATGAAACATGTCATGAAATCGTGACATCTTTTTCTCTCTCCTCTTTCTCTTCGCTTTGGACCAAAATGAAACATGTCACGAAATCATGACATCTTTTTCTCTCTCCTCTTTCTCTTGCAATATGTCATGAAATCGTGACACTTTTTCATCCGTACAACCTTCCTTGCAATATGTCACGAAATCATGACACTTTTTCTACTTGCCTTTTTCTCTTCGAACATGTCATGAAATCGTGACAGTTTTTCTTGCTTGCGCCTTCTCCCCGAACATGTCATGAAATCATGACAATTTTTCTTGCTTGCGCTTTCTCTCCGAACATGTCGTGAAATCACGATAGTTTTGCTTGCTTGCACTTTCTCTCCAAACATGTCACGAAATCGCGACAGTTTTTCTTTCTTCTCAACATGTCACGATATCGCGACAGTTTTCTTTCTCTCAACATGTCGCGATATCGCGACAGTTTTCTTCCTTGTGATTTTCTTTTGATTTTTAGCATATGGGCCACTTCGATCTTTTGGATAATCACTGTACATACTCTGAAGAACCTCTTAACTCCTGTCCACTTCATCAACTGGAACCTCTTAACTCCTGTCCACTTCATCAACTGATCTGTCGATCTTTTGGATAATCACTGTACATACTCTGAAGAACCTCTTAACTCCTGTCCACTTCATCAACTGGAACCTCTTAACTCCTGTCCACTTCATCAACTGATCTGTCTGACTGTGTTGACAAAAATAACAATACTTTTCCTGCACCTTGCTCAACACATTTCTATTTTTGAATATCGATGTTCTTGTAGATGTAACTGCAGGTCATGAAATGCTCTCCTTAATGGACGGTTTTTTGGTTACATTCAAATTCGGATTAAGCCCGAATACCAGCATAAAACCACGTTTATAACACCATGGGGGACATTTTGCTATAAAGTTATGCCATTCAGCCTTAAGAATGCTAGTGCCACATACCAGAAGGCTATGACATATATTTTTCATGACTATATGAATAAGATCCTAGAGGATTACATTGATGACTTGTTGGCAAAGTCATTATTGCGTTCTGAACATGTGGAGGTCTTGAATAAAGTCTTTGATTTCCTAGTAGAGCATAATGTTAGGTTGAATCCTAAGAAGTGTGTATTTGGCATAACTTCAAGAAAGCTCTTAGGATTCATCGTTTCAAAATGAGGCATCGAAGTTGACTCAGTAAGGGTCAAGGATATTTTAGAAATGTGTCCCCCCCACAAACATCAAATATTTAAGAAGCCTATAGGGCAAAGTAGCATCCATAAAGTGATTTAACACACAATTATTGGATAAATGTCAAACCATGAATTGATTGATACACAAGGGGATCGCTTTCAATTGGGACAAGGACTATTGAGTAGCCTTTGCTAAAATTAAGCAATACTTGGAAACACTACCATTGCTACCTCCACCAAGGCTAGATGTGATGTTTTTGCTATATATATCAACAACTGACTTTGCATTGGGAACCATGATAGCCCAAAAGAATGGGCAAGACAAAGAGCAAGCCATATATTATATTAACCGAATCTTGGTGAGTTATGAGTCAGGATATGCATATGTGGAAAAGTTGTATTTAGCAGTAGTGTTCATTACAAATAAATTGTGACACTATATGTTGAGTCATACGACATATGTCATATCAAAACAAAATTATTTGTAGTACATGGTGAGCAAGACATATCATAATACACATACTGTGAAGTGGATCATGCTACTAATAGAATTCGATATGGAATTTATAAGCCAAAAGTCCATTAAGCAACAAGTCATAACAGACCAAATGGATGAGGTGCCTCTCAAAAATAGTAGGTCCCTCACCATAGAGCTTCCTGATGATGTTGTATTTGCCTTATCAGAAGCACCTGAACCTGAGGAACTGGATAACAAAGCTAATATGACCTTTTTCTTTGACGGTTCTAAGTGTGAGCAAGGGGATGGTGCAGAAATAGTATTATTCACACCACAAGGAGATCCAATGCCCTTGTCATTAAAGTTAGACTTTCCTTGTGCTAACAACAATGCTGAATATGATGCCCTAATTTTGGATCTCCAAATAGCTATCACCATGAAGATAAAAAGGTTAAATATCTTTGGTGATTCCCTTCTCATTGTGAACCAAGTTAAGGGATTATTTCAATGTCGATGTTTGATATTGAAATATTACAAGGATCTTGTTGACATTTATCTAGCTTGAATGGAATGGTACGACATTGAGACAATTACTCATTCATCAAATATATTTGCAGACACAATAACATATTTGGGATATCTAATACCTTAGAATATGTCTGTCGATTTCACTACCATCCATGTAAAAAAGTTGTCACACTCTATTGTGCAGTACGAATCATTGGATAACAAATAGTCAATAAACATGATTCATGTAGAACCAAATCATGAGTGGTTCTACAGAGCTAGAGAATTTCTCAAGAGAGCATCCTGGGGGTCTCTGATATCATAGGATCCAATAGGGAGTGGTATCACCATTCACCACAAGGTTGTTTCCTGGTCTACATTTTCCAATGTAGAACTACAAGGGGAACATGCTATATTTTCAATTGAATCTAAAGCTTATCATAACTGGATGTCACAGATACATGACTTCCTTAGACTTGGTATAATCCCTTAGGGATTATTGCATGCCATGAAATGCACATTTAAACTAAAAGTGATAAATTATGTCGTATTAGCAGACATCCTGTACCGTAGAAGGTATGATGGAGTTCTCCTTCATTGTATTGAGCCCCAAGAGTCATATTGGGAAATTTTGCAAGCTCATGATGGTACATGCGGTGGCCATTTCAGAGGCATGGATATTTTCAAGTGCATCCTTCACATGGGTTATTAATTGCCCACTATGGAGAAGGATTGCAATGTGTATGTCAGGAAATGCATTAAATATTAGCATAATACTAATCTAATGCACCTGCCATCATAGGCCTTACAGCCCATTCAAGTGACTTGGCCATTTGCTCAGTGGGGATTTTATTTCATTGGTAAGATCTCTCCTCCATCATCAGGCCAACATACTTTTATTATCATGGCTACTAAGTATTTTACTAAGTGGGTGGAAGACATTCCCTTAATAATGACAACTGGAGCACGTATTGTTGAGTTCATACTCACCAATATCATAAGTCATTTTAGGATACCATCCAAGATAATTTTGGATAATGGAACGTCATTTAAGAACAAAACTGTGAGAGCTTTGACATCTAAATATAGAATCAAACACAATTTTGTGACTCCATATTATCTGCAAGAAAACGGGTAAGCTAAATCTTCAAATAAGATAGTGGTCTCTGTAATGACCCTGGGAACACATGCACCGCCCCTTTTTAACCCTACTTGCAATGTTATTAAAAACCCAAGATGAAATGGAAGACAAGAAGAAAAAGCATATAACATGAAATAACAAAGATGGATCTCTTTATTGATATTGAAGCTCGGTTACATGTCGGTCCCTCTTAGGGATACCCATTTCGATACAATAAGTTACAAATAGGCAAAGAGTGCCCCTTTCATGAAGAGGTGGTGCGCTTATAAAAGCTTCCCGGTTCCACACACGGAAATGTATGAGGGCTTACAGATGCCTCCTTCTCTAGGTCTATTTCCTAGAGGGATCCCTTTTGCTCTCGTATGTTGCAAACTTCGTCCGATGAACCTATGGCCCTACAAGCAATGAAACAACAACACACGTTTAGGTGTCCGAGATTGCCTCCCTGGATGAGGTTGTTAGTAATAAAATAATGTAATGGAAATATGATGAAACTATGCCATGAAATCATGTAAATCTATGCTAATGATATGAAAACATGAAGAAATAGAATAAAAGAAGCTATGTCTAAAACCTAAGCTAAGCCTACAGGCCACTATCCAAGACAACGACCGCTAAGGTAAACCTTGCTCTCTTTGCCCCAAAGCTATGGGTCAAAGCCTGTATCTGATGTCGAAATAATAGGTGTTATGCTCTTCAATTCATCAGGGCTTCGTCGTACACGTGATCTCAAAGAGAACTCTCCAAGTCTCGAAAGCTCTCCTCAATAAAATATGTCTCGATGCTAGAAGATCTGATCCTTTGGTGCTCTTAGGCTTGCACCTTTTATAGTGTGAAACCCTAGGTCTATGTCCAAGCCCTAGGAATGAATTTCTCATGCGTAGTGCAAGTTAGCATGAGAATATTTTGTCCTTTGTCTATGTTTGAAGGCCAGTTAACTAAAATCTAACTGCCCACTTGAGTCTCCTATGCGAACTGGTCGTTAGCATGAGAAGCTTTTGTCCTTTGTTTATGCTTGGAGGTCAGTTAACTAAAGTTTAAATGCAAACTCAAGCCTCCTATGTGAACTGGTCATGAAAAGGAATGCAAAGTTACTCCCGCTCACCTTTATTGCATGCAGACTGCCACTTCCGCCTATGATTAGGCCTGTTTGTCGACAAACTACTTCTTATGGCTTAGCCACTATCATCTACAGCGGCTAAGATCTGGCCACTGTCATCTACAGTGGCTAAGGTCTGGCCGCTCTAGGCTTGAGCGGCTAGGATCTGGCCACTCTTGGCTTGAGCGGCTAGGCTTGGATGGCTTGAAAAGGCCCCAAATGAGTGGTGAGAACCACTGTTGATGCTTGGAAAGTCCAAGATTATGTCTTATGATCTTATGAGTGTGTCTATGTGAGCAGCTCCCCTAAGCATGACATGATTTAGGTGTCTATAGATGCCCTTTTTTGCGATGCGTTGTGTGGAAAACACAACGCTGAGCAAAAATGTAGACTGATCTGTTTGTAGGGTGTATGGTGATCAATGGTCTGATCAACGTCGGATGGCCCAATCATGCAAGATGGTGCACATCCCTTGAATCATTGCCTCAACGTTCGGAGGACTTAGCCTAGTGGCTTTTGCATGTTAAATTGCACTCATTCCTCAAACTCAATCGGGTAGCTTCAGCTGCTACAACAATTTCGACTGGTAGGAGAGCTACAATTGAAGATGTCATGTCTGCTTACGTTCCCAACAAACAAGGGAAATTTGTGATTGTTGTATGCAATGATTCATAGGATGAACATGATTTTTTTATGATCGAGTGATATTTTGTTGATTTTTATTATGATTAAGTTGAAGTTTTGAACTACTTCCTCACACAATGAATTGGTGAAGAAATGACAATGAATGAAGCGACAAGTCGCTTGACCAATATGACTAATCTGGTTCCTTTCTAGCATTTGTTGCTTTTAATGGGCAATCCCACATCCAAGTGTGATTCCAATTGTTTATGATAATCATCCATCCTTATCCCGAGGAGCGGTCCGACTATCAATAGCCTTCTTAGGGAGTTAGGATGAGTGATTCTATTTATGTTTAGATTGTATCACTTTGACTTAATGTTTTTGATGTCATAGGGGAATTAGGATGATCCTTTCGCACCCATGGAGTAGTCCGACCATCTTGGTCTTCTTCGGGATTGAAGGGTGGCACATCGTAATTCCAAAATGAGTTGTTTTTGCCCCAAGTGGCCTTATGGTTATCTACTCATCTCACCAAAATACATGGAGTGCAAATCGCTGCAATCATCGAGTGGATAGAGTAAGTAACTAGGTACGAGGCCTACCTGAGATTGTGCTTTTATGTGATTTTTTTGTTATTTTGAACATTCTGATGATCTAAAACCACCAAAGTGTGTTTATTTGCTATTTTTGTGGGATCCCTCAAGGAGAAAATCCCTTATTTTGATCTGTGGATCTGGCCGCTGTCAGGTCCAACGGCCTCTGAGTTCCTTCCTATGGCCATTGTCGCCTTGAGTGGCCAAGAAGTTCGGGCCACTGACGTCAGCAATGGCCAAGGCATAATTAAGGAAATATAAAATTTGCATTTCTAGGGTTTGACCTTTCACTTTCACTATTTGAAGATTCACTTTGGGAGCTCTGGTGTGACAATGACGGTTGCAACTTTGAAATTTGCTGGTGTTGAGGACATGGCTACGTAGGGTGAGACATCAGCTATTGGAGGAGCTAAAGCTTCTCGGGTATTTCTCTCTTCAAAACCCTAGCTCTCTTTTCCTTGTTTGAGTAAAATTGAACCTCACTAAGTAATGGGTAAACTGAACCTCACTAAACCTGTTGGCAATGAACAAACTCCATAATTAGGCTTAGCTTCCCCTTTGCTATGGTGGGTTAGTCCCCAATTTTTTTTTTTGTTAGTGGCTTTAGCCTAGGGTTTTTGAATTTTTCTGTTATTCACCTACTACCACCATTTTGGGCGTTTTCAAACTTAGCTTAGTTTTGATGCTTGGGTGGGAATATTTGCTTTCCATTTTATTTTTTTCCCTCCCTCTGTTGATTTGTTTAAGTTATTTTGTAATTTTGCAATTTTTTTTAATTTTTTTGGCCAAGGGTTCATGGGTTTGCCGTGTCGCCCCTTGGCCATTGTCGCTCAGAGCGGTCGGTTCTGAGCCACTGTCGCTCAGAGCGGCCAAGCTTGAATCCCAATGGTCAAAAATTTGACCATTGGGTCTTGGTCGCTGCTGCCTCCAATGGCCAGGTTTCAGCCATTGTAGGCAATAATGGCTAAACCCTTAGCCTTGTTTTCTTGCATTTTGTTGAATTTTTATGACATATTTGATTTTTTGAATTTTTGAATTTTTGATTTGTTTGATTAGGTGCAATCTTATCCTTTTTTCTTAGACTTAGAATAGTCCATACTCTTTTGCACCATTTTCATGTTTATTGTGAATTATGCCTTAGATGCACTGTAGTTATATTTTGTCTTTCTTCTGCTTTGCTTAGATCCTTACTGCTCGAGCTCGGGACCCGAAGCTCCTGCTTGACTTACTTCCTAGCTTTGATGATATGGACTGGGCATGGTTCAAAGCCCATGGGTTGCAGTATGTCATCAGGCTACCTTACATCATGGCAGATCAGGCTTACCTTACGGCTCTGGCCCATCACTGGGACCCATGGACTAATACCTTCCACCTCTCGACCGATGAGATGACCATTACATCGGAGGATGTTTATAGGATCTTTCAGATTCCATTTGATGGGGTGGCCATTGTCTCTTCGACCACTAATGATCAGGTGGTTGTCTTCACTCGGGTGTTTAGAGGGCACTCTATGGATGCTCTCAAGGACACCAAGTCCGGAGGAGTGTCCATCAGCCACTGGCATGGGGAGGGCATCTTTACGGTGAGGCATGTCGTATTGCTGATGGTGATCAACAATGTTCTTATCCTAGACTGCTCGGGTTTGAGGTTCTCATGGAACCTTCTGGCGATGGTGCAGGATCTATTGGATAGCGAGGAGCCTATCATCTATGCATGGGGTAGATCACTATTGGCTCAGTGCTATGATGAGTTGTACCACATCCATCAGTGAGGACATGTCAACATTACCTACAACTTGCTCCTACAGGTTTGGGGATGGGAGCATATTATGGTAGATCACCCTAAGGGGCTCCCAACCAAGATTACAATGATTGATGCTCGAACATAGTGCTATGCTGCTAGATGGGCTCGAGAGCATGAGGAGCGTAAGAGCCACACTTTCGTAGGGGAGTTGTCCCACTACATTGATGCTTTCACTAGACTTTTGGTCAGAGATGTCGTGTGGCGGCCTTACTATGAGTGTCCTACTTGGGATGATCCAGCTAGCTTTACTACCAAGACATGGTACGAGCGATGGCTCATTGGCCGTAAGATTGCCATCCAGGAGTATTTCTTCTACTCTCGGGTTCTTCATCAGTACGGATTGCAGTAGGATGTGCCCTTGATACCATTCTTGTATAGGCACCTCATAGTAGAGAAGGACCTACCTCCATGATAGATTATAGAGCTTTCAGATGAGGAGGATGCCCTAACTATTGACCCTATAGTGGTTGGGGGAGTTACAGAGGCCTACACTTAGTGGTGGGGTGATCGGATGTGGCATGGTGTCGGTAGCCTAGGGTACGAGGATGATGGTAGGGGTGATGGCGCAGATCCGACAGGACGTAGAGTCTGAGCCAGGACCGAGGTATGGGGCCAGCCAGTAGAGCAGGTGGTAGTGGAGGATCCTGATGTTCTTGAGGAGGAGGAGGAGTTAGAGCCTGAGGAGAGAGACTCTCCTCTGAGAGCACAACTACATGAGGTCGAGGCTGAGCTTCAGGCCACTAAGATCTAGGTACAATGGTGAGATGCTACCATTGAGCAGCTCTCAGCATAGATACAGGCTCTGTAGGCTACTATTGGGGGTGGCGATGCCAGGATGCAGTTTGTTGTTCCTCCTTCTACACCATAGGAGGTTCTAGTGGTAGGTTTAGGAGCAGATGTGGGACATCTTCAGTCTTTGTTGGATGAGCATGAGGCACGGATCCGGGGACTTGTGGATCATGTTACCCTTCTTCAGATGCAGCTCAGGAGGCATGGGATTGTCCCTAAGGATCCAGTAGGTGTGGGTGGTTCGCAGGTCAGTGGGCGCTCCACCTCGGGGTAGTCTTCCACTCATCCTAGCTAGAGGACCTAGACTCGGATAGAGAGACCGATAGGCTCACATCATTCGACTCGTGACACCACCATAGGGGGAGGTGGCACTAGAGGAGGTGATGCAGGGGGCTCAGGCCCGGTATTTGATTGATGCTTTACTTGGTCCTTGATCCATTTTTGAGGTCGACTGACCTATATGACTATAGCCCATGAGCATTTTTGTACATCCATTGGACTTGACACACATACTTTTATGATAGCTTTGCATTATGACTTATTATGTGTATCATTTATTGCTCATGTTTTTGTTGTTATTTTATTTTATGATATGATGCGATGATGGTATTATGATGATTTGATGGATATGTTAGATGATAGATGATATTTGAAGATGCTTAGATGGATGTGTAGATGCTTATATGATTTGATGATATGATGCGATGTATTTTGATGATGAATGATGAATTTATGATTGTATGCAAATGGATATTGCCTATATGTTTTATGATGTGGTTTATGGATGATTAATGACTTGTTTTTGTGAATATGATGTTATTGCTAAATGCATGTTTTAACTTTGCTTTAATTGTATGCATCTAACTTATGTGATGGAATGGTATAAATGAACCTGTATGCTCTAATCACTTAAAACATACGGAATGCATATGACATTGACAATCTTAATGGGTGATACCACAGAAAGTAAAAAAATAATCATGAATTTAAATAATCACTCTTATCATAAGAATTGATTAAGTATTCATATATGAGATGTAATGGTGTGTAATGTATTTTCTTAATAAGTTTCTATAAATTAAAAGATATAAAGTAGTCAGTGGCCATCTATATACTATTTCTAATATATATGCGGTATCTGTCCTACTATGTTGATACCCCTAATTTATAGAATCTTATAAAGAATGTGATGGTGTGAATGATGTTATGATTTGTTGCTATGTAAGAATTTTTGGGGCTTTTCGGAGATTCAAACACTCTAGTTACCCTATCAACAATTGTCTACTTACCACTTAGACTTTTGAAAAGTAAGGCTTTTACCATGGACCTGGTTTTTCATGATCTCTGTGTGTGCATGTGATTGTATATTTTGAGGTAGAACTCAAGCATTTCCTCCGATGTCAGGCGGGATTCTTTCAGCCCATTGCTAAGATCAGGGATCCTCAAGTGTTCATCTCATCCTTATGTTGGACTTAGTTGGACTATACCACTAGGCAATATTGGGTTACCTAAGCTAGCTCATCCACATTCAAACATTGGTCTACACAAATGCATGAAGCAATTGTAATAGACATATCATCATGCGTAAGGATTTCTCCTTCCAGTTTTGTACAATGTTGAGAATTCTAGGGATTCAAGCTTTATTCCCTTTTTTTGGCTTCTTTTTGGCTTTGGATATTTGCTCATATGTAGTGATGAAAATCACTTTTTATTTTGATTGATTTTTTTCTTTGAGCGGGGATTTTTGTAGTGATGATAATCACTATTTATTTTGCTCATATGTAGTGATGAAAATCACTATTTATTTTTTATTGATTTTTTTTTGAGCTATGATTTTTTTGATTTTGAATTTATGATTTGTGTATCGGATTATTGCTTTGAAATCTTGACTGTATGCTTGGCCTTTTGAATATGTACTTTGCTTTGGGATTTTGCTTATTTTGATTTAAGCAAGGGATTTGGATAGGGTAAAGCTTGTCCTTTTGCCAATTCTCAGCACCTTTAAACCGGTTGCATAAGGGGATAAGCAAGGAAAATCCTTTTCACTTAAGGTAACCTAGACCACTTTTGCAACTTTCATATTTTCCTTGTACCAACTAGGATTTTAGTGTTTCAATTAGTGACGAGATCTTGAATATCCAAGGCATTATCACAGCTAGACCTTACCTTCTACTAATCAAAGTTGTTTTCCTCAAAAGTTGATAAGATCACTAGGTGTGGTTGATTAACCAAAAAACCTTAGTATATTATGTATAGCAACAAATAATGGTTGTGTTGAAAAACACAATTACACACATGTGTTAATGGAGGTATGGATTTGAATGATTTGTGCGACAAACTGTGGTATCACTTTTGAGGCTCTCATGACATATGCAATTGTAGTGGATATGAAAATGCAATGCAATGATGTGGATGCAAGATGTGAGATGCAATTGTTTTTGTATTTTTGATTTTATGTTGTTTTTGTATTTTTGATTAATTTGACCAAAGGGCTTATTATGCCTTTGGGGCTTTTGGTATTGATTCTGACCAAGCGGTTTGAATTACCCTTGGAGCCTTTGAATTGATTGGATTTGACCAAGTGGTTTGAATTACCCTTGGAGCCTTTTATTGATTAGATTTGACCAAGCGGTTTGAATTACCCTTGGAGCCTTTTGAATTGATTTTGACCAAGCGGTATGAATTAACCTTGGAGCCTTTGGTTGACTTGTTTGTTGACCATGGTTTGAATTACCCTTGGAGCCTTTGATTGATTTTTGACCAAGCGGTATTGAATTACCCTTGGAGCCTTTTGAATTGATGTTTGACCAAGTGGTATGAATTACCCTTGGAGCCTTTGATTTGATTTTAGTTGATTTTGACCAAGCGGTTTGAATTACCCTTGGAGCCTTTGATTTGATTTTGACCAAGCGGTATGAATTACCCTTGGAGCCTTTGATTGTGATTTTGAAATTTTATGTTTTTATGATTTTTTTTGTGTTTTTGACATATTTGAATGTTTTTGATTTATATAGTATTTGAAGTTTTTGTGAATTTTATGAAATATTTGAATGTTTTTGTGTTTTATGTGTAAAATGCCTTTAAGTGAATGATATTGAGAGGTTCAGGCTCTTCAACACCATCTAATGATATAAGGTGATATGCTCTAGGCCCAACTCTCTATGAAATCATGTATGGACCTATCCAGTTTACCATGAACTTATCTCGTAGATGCGATGACAGATTCGAATTCTGTTGGTTTTCTTTGAGCACTAGATCTCCAACCTTGAATTCCCTTAAATGGACTTTACTATTGTAAGCTCACGCAAGGCGATCTTGGTAAATGTAAAGATGCTCTAAAGCATTGACTCGACATTCATCAAGAAGCATCAACTGATCAAGGTGGCCTTGCCATGCCTCATCATCATCTATGAAGTCCTTTAATGCTATGCGTAGAGTCAAAATTTCTAACTCTAGTGGCATGATGGCCTCAGTGCCATATACTAGTGAAAATGGTGTTGCCCCAGTGGGCATCCATATACTAGTCCTGTATGCCCATAGTGCAAGAGGCAACTGCATGTGCCAATCCTTGTGATTGTCTTGCATCATCTTCCTCAAAATGGAGACTATTATTTTGTTTGAGGCTTCTGCTTGCCCGTTTTCTTGTGGATAATAAGGCATTGAAAAACTATGTTGAATATGGTATTTGTTCATTAAAGCATGCACATTTTTGTTCTTGAAATATGGCCCATTATCCGATATTATCTTAGAAGGGACCCCAAAATGACTTATGATATTGTGGAGTATAAACTCCGCAATCCTTGGTCCAATTGTTGATGTTAAGGGGATCACTTCTACCCATTTAGTGAAGTATTCTATGGCTGTTATGATGAATGTGTGTCGGCCTGAGGATGGGGGTGAGATTTTCCCAATCAAGTCTAGTCCCCATTGCGAGAATGGCCATGCTGCCTGGATGGGCTGCAAAGCTTGCGATGGTAAGTGCATTAGATTTGCATGATGTTGGCACTTACTACATTTCTTGACATACTCACAGTAGTCCTTTTCCATTGTGGGCCAATAGTAACCCATTCTCAAGATGTGCTTAATGATGGCCATGCCACTAAAATGCCCTCCACATGTTCCATCGTGAGCTTGCAAAATTGCCCAGGATGCTTCCTGGGGCTCAAGACAATGGAGTAATACTCCATCATATCCTCATCTATAGAGGATTTATCCTAGCAAGATGTATCTTGTTGCTCTCTATTTGAATGTTCACCTTTCAGTATGCGATAAACCTTGAGGTACTATTCCAAGCTTTAGGAAGTCCCATAGTTGGGAAAGCCAATCCTGATAAGCCATGACTTCTATAGAAAAGATGACTTGCTCTTCTTGTATTTTTGAGCTAGTGAACATAGATTGAGGAACAAATCTATGGTGTATGGTTGCACCACACTCCATAGGTCCTTGGGAGATCAAAGACCCCCAAGGTGCCATTTGTAAGAAATCTTTGGCTATGAAGGACCAATCCTGATTTGGCTCGATGTTGATCATGTTGATTGATTCTTGATTGTCAAAAGCTTCATGACGTATTGTTGAGTGTGAAAGCACTTTCACATGAATGGTTGTAAAATTAGTAGATGGATTCTGAGGGATTAAGGATCCCAAAGAGGCCATAGTGTCTACAAATCTATTCGACGTATGAGGGATTGCCTCGATGTCATACCATTCTAGTCGGGCTAGGTAGGTGTCAACAAGTTCCTTGTAAGTCTTTAGGAGTGGGCACCTGCATTGGAATAGTCCTTTGACCTGGTTTACTATGAGCAAGGAGTCACCAAAGATATTCAATATTTTAATGCCCATTGCTATGGTTGTTTGGAGTCCCAGGATCAATGCTTCATATTTTGTATTGTTGTTTGTGCATGGGAAGTCTAGTTTGAATGATAAGGGTAATGGAGCGCCCTATGGTGTGATAAAGACAATCCCTACTCTACCTCCTTGTTCACACTTCGAACCATCGAAGAACAATGACATGTCTCTTTCTTTCTTAGGTTCTTCGAGTTCTGGTGGATCTGATAATGCAAAGACCGCATCATCAGGCAATTCTATAGTGAGAGGCTTGTTATCCTGAAGAGGCGCCTCTGCTAATTGATCTGCTATGACTTGTCCCTTGATGGAATTTTGGCTTATGAACTCTAGATCAAATTCTATCAATAGCATGATCCACTTTGTGGTACGTGTATTGTGATATGTCTTGCTCATCATGTACTGCAAAGGATTTTGTTTTGATATGACGTAGGTCGTATGGCTCAACATGTAGTGTCACAACTTTCGAGTTGCAAAGACCACTGCTAAACACAACTTTTTGACATACGCATATCCTAGCTCATAACTCACCAAGGTGCGACTAATGTAATATATGGCTTGCTCTTTGTCTTGTTCATTCTTTTGGGCTAACATGGTGCCCAATGCAAAATCAGTAGCCGATATATATAGTAAAAATGGTATGTCTGGCCTTGGTGGAGCCAATACTAGCAGCATTGCTAGATAAGTTTTGATCTCTGCAAAGGCTTGATGGCATTCTTCATCCCAATGAAAGGGGACCTTCCTTGCATAGCAACCGATTCATAGGTCTGACATTTGTCTGATAATTGCATGATGAATCTTTTGATGGATGCTATCTTGCCTTGTAGGCTCCTCAACTCCCTAATGTTGGTAGGGGCGGCCATTTCTAGTATAGCCTTTACCTTTGTAGGATCTACTTCAATGCCTCTCTTGGATACGATGAATCCCAAAATCTTGCTAGAAGTTATGCCAAATACGCACTTCTTAGGATTCAATCGGACATTGTGTTCTATGAGGTGATCAAAGATTTGTCTAAGGACTTCGGCATGCTCTTGCCACAATAAGGACTTGGCTAGTAAGTCATCCATGTAATCTTCTAAGATCTTATGCATATAGTCATGGAATATGTATGTCATGGCCTACTGATATGTGGCACCAACATTTTTGAGACCGAATGGCATCACTTTGTAATAGAATGTTCCCCATGGAGTAATGAAAGTAGTTTTATGTTGATCTTCGGGCTTAATCCGGATCTGATTGTATCCAAAAAAACCATCCATTAGGGAGAGCATTTCATGACCTGCGGTTGCATCTACAAGAGCATCTATGTTTGGCAATGAGAATGAATCCTTTGGTGTTGCCCTATTTAAATCTCTGAAATCCATGTAGATACGGACTCTTCCATCAGGTTTCCCCATGGGTACCATGTTTGACACCCACTCAGGGTAGTCGATAGGAACTATGAATACTGCATCCAGTAGTTTTTGCAATTCGTTCTTCACCATCAAAGTGATGGTTGGATGCATTTTCCTCAGTTTTTGCTTGACTGGCTTCTTCATGGGATCCAATGAAAGGTTGTGAATGACTAACTTTGGATCTATCCCTGGCATGTCTTTGTAAGTCCAAGAAAAAATATTTGGCCTCTCCTTGAGGAGAGGAATTAGGATGGCTTGTTCCTCTGGAGATAGACTTTCTCCAAACTTGACTTTCCTTGGTTGGGTAGGATCATCATTGATGTCCACCTCGAAAGTCACTTCTATAGCCATATGTGACCCATCCTCTAGCTGATGAGGCATGGGTATCAAATGAATGTCATCGACAGGATTTATAGGACCTAGTGACTCAGGTTCCAAACCAACATGGAAGACGTCATATGCACAACCTGATGCAAAATGGAATGGCTGTAACATCTCTTCATTGGGGAAGAGGTCTTCAGGCTCTATGGGTGAATTAGCATGATCCCAATCAATAGCCTCTATATCAAGATGCAATGATTTGGTAGGATCTACTGGATTATGAAGTGGAGTGGTCAAATCAATGGAGATCATGTTGATGGATGGGATGAAGTCTCCAGGACCACATGGGTGCAATCTTGTCTCAAGGGTTTCCCTTCCATACTCGTGATGAGGTTCTGGAGGAATGGGAATTTTTGGATCTAGCCCATGAGCAGGGTGAACAATAGGATCATTGGGCTCTAATCACTCTCTGAATGTAGGTGGAGGGGGATTGACCATCCGATGAATGGCAGCTAGGTCAATAGGTCTCCCCAAAAATTATAGATGAGGGTCTATGGCATGGAGTGCCACCTCTCTCTCTACTAGCTCGTTGACTTGCCACAAGTGGTGAGGTCCAAGATAAGCCATCTCGGTCTCATCCTCAAAGTCATCATCACTTATCTAAAAATCGTTAGCATTGGTATGCGGCCCTAAGACAAGGGGCTCATGTCTTGGCCCCAAGTAGGCCATCTCTATTTCATCTTCATATTCTTCGTCACTTATGAAGAATCCATTTGCATTTGTCTCTTGCCCCAAAGTTAGGGGTTGATGGCTTAGGCCTAAGTAGGCTCTTTCTATTGAGTCTTCTGATTCATAGTCACTTTCATCTGATGTATATCCACTCTCATCATGGATGGACCATGTGAATATTTGTAAATAGCGAGGCCCCTGGTAGGCTAAGCCAAGTTGCACCTCATCATCACTTGCTTCATATCCATTCTCCTCATCCCATGAGTTGTACCCTATTGGGGTGGAATCAATTGAGATGTTTGGATGATAAGTTTTTGGAGGTGGTATGTTTACCATGGCCACTTGTCTATTGCTCAAATTTCCTATTCTTAGGGGATGATAAGGAATGAAATCAATGTCTTCTCCTAACCCTAAGCTTAATATTTCCAATGCCACTACAAGAGAGTCATCTCGACCTCCGCTATAATAGCCTAAGCCAAATCTATCGGAGGGAAGTTGATATTGTGGCTCGTATGGCTGCCTGCATCCCTGCTCATATATGCCAAGGCCATAGCCATGCCAATGGCAATGCTCAAAGTAGCTTAGAGAAAACTCAAGGTTAGAGAGGTAATGAACATTGACTATGAATAATTCATCACTATCCTCTTCTATATCTGAAGACTTATGAGCGTAGTCCAGGTTGACATAGACAAAATTGGTTTGGTTGGGAGGAATTCCAAGTGGAACCACTATTCCTACTAGCGGCCTCAAGTCCTTAGGCCTTCCCATGTCTTGTGCAGACTCAATGATAGGCGTAAAGGTGATGTTCTACACAAGGTACTCCCCTATGCCTGTGCTTGCCAAATGTATTGATGCATGCGATGTTGATGACCCTACGGATGATACTGGCGAAGCAGGGTGATAATCACTATCTTCATCTTGATCTTGAAGATCTTCCTCTTCCATAGGACTTGGCATTTCAGCAATGGCTATAGTTGGCACTTCCTTGGGCCTTTCTTCCTTAACTAAGGGTGCCTTTAGCTTCTGATTATCTTTTGGTTTTGATATTGATGGTACTTTAGAAGCATTGACTATTTTGAGTGCACCAGGAGGTGTTGATGTGCATGGGTCTTTTCTTACCCCTTTGTCTTCGTTATCCACTTGTGTGGTTGGGGATGAAGGTGCCACGTACAGGTGAGTAGAAGGGATTACAAATTCTCCTAGAATGTCCACCTGATTGACGTATTTAAAAGGCTCTTCATCGGCTAGAACCACATAGACTTTGTTCTCATGCACATACTTGACACATTGGTGCAAGATCGAAGGCACACACTTCATGGCCCTTATCCAAGGGTGCCCTAAGAGGATGTTGTACTACATAGCTCCTTCCAAGACATGACACATCATGGGGATGGTCTTGTGCCCCACCTTGATGGGTAGGACTATCATTCCCATAGTATTGCATAAAGCATCATTAAAAGCTCTCAATGTGTAAGCTCCTGGAATGATATTGGACTTGGGGATTTTGAGGTGCTCTATTGCAGTTGTTGTAATGATGTTTATCGATGAACTTGTATCGACCAAGACCCTCTTGAAAGGTAAGTCATTGATTGCCACTACAATGTTTAGCAGAGGGTCTGGTAAGGCAATAGGAACTGTCTTAATCTCATGATCATAGAATCAGATTACAGGTTCCTGGCATTCTTGTACTTGTCCCACAAAGTGAGTGAATGCATTCGCATCTTGCGGTTGGAGCTCAATTGTTCTTAAAATCTCCATTAGAGTCTCCCTATGCTTTGGGGACTATTGTATGAGCTCATAGATGGATAACTTAGTTGGATTCATCTATAGGTTTTGCTCCAATCTACTCTAAATAGTTACCACAGGTCTTGTTGGTGGACCTGGAAGGTTGTCTTGCCTTTGCCTAGGAGTAGTTGGGATGTTCATGGGAGCTATAGGTGGTTGCGGTTGACCATACCACCTAGTCCTTGTTGCTATGTTAACAATCTCAACCATCCCAATGCATCCGTGGGTAGGTATGTCAGCTCGAACCTGATTGACTTGGGCCCCTTGCTCTCGAGGGGCCTCATGATTGGGCAATGGGTTTCTGTATATGCCCATGTCTCTATTATCGAGAGCTAGTGGGTTGTCAACTTTGAGTTCTCCCACCTCAATCATGTTTTGCACTTGATGCTTAAACCCGATGCAAGCCTCAATGTCATGCCTCGGTATCCTGTGATAAGGGTAAAATTGATCTTCCCTATATCCTTTTGGCTTAGGATGGTTGGGATCTATAAGAGGTATATCAAGAAATCTGATCCTCCTGGCCTCGCTCAACTGATTAAATATTGATTGCATTGATTCTGTCAGAGGCATGAAATAATGAGGTGGCTTGCATTCTCTGTTTCTTCCCTGATTGTTCTTTTGGTCGTAATTGGCTGGCAGGGGATGTGCTTGATAGTTCTAGGGTTGTTGTGCACCCCCATCCTTGGGTGTAGCCAATACGACTTGATTGACTGGAGCAGGATTGCCCTACTTCTACTTATACTTGTCATTCTTACCATTCTTGTTCCACTCCTTTTTGTTTTAGAGTTTAATGGTTCCCTCATCTACTTTTATTTCTTCGATGAGCTTGGCTTGTGCCAAAGCTTCCTCAAATGAAGGATACTACTGAAGTTGTAGCAAGAGGGAGATATGTTTAGAGCAACTTTTGGTGAACATGCGAATGATCTCTTCTGTGGGAATGGAGAATGATAATTTTGCCATGACTTTTCTCCATCTATTCCCATAATCCATTACTGGCTCATCATCATACTATTTCAAGTTGGCCAGGTCTGAAAGGTTCACCTTCTTCTTAGCACCAAAGGAGAAATGCTTTAGGAATGCGTTTACTAGTTGTTCAAAGTTGGTTATGCTATGCTTAGGTAGTTGGTTGAACCATTGAGTGGCAACACCTAAAAATGTCATTATGAATGTTCTTAGCATGAGAGCGTCATTGTCTTCAAGATGAAAATAGGCATTGATAAAATTGGTGACATGCTCTTGTGCATCCTCTTCACCCTTAAAATTTTCTAACCTAGGCATCTCAAAGTGCTTAGGATATGGAGGGCTAGGGATTGATGGGCACAATGGTTGGTTGTGTATTTTGCTCAATGTTGGTGAGTTCCCAGCTGCCTCTTGTTTCTCAAAGGTTTTCATCTTTTCAGCAAGCTCTTGAAATACCTTTGATGCATGGATTTCCTCCTCTTGTAAGCCTATTCACATTGGCAATGGAGGTAACTCTCTATCCATTTGATTTGTTCCATTTTCCTCCCTCCTACGAGGGGACTCAGGATTGTGATCCTGGTTTGTTATGTTTGCCCTTCCCCCATTAGTTGGATTTTATTCATGATTTGGTGGGGGATTTCATTGTGGGCTATCTTGTCTAGTGCACCTCTCCTTAGGTGAGTCAGTGCATCTTGTTCTTTGGTGGTCACCACCATTTGTCTATAAATTGTTAAGAGCTAGCTGCTCAACCTGCTCTCTTAAATGTTGCTCATGTTGGTGCAAGAGTCTTTCTCTTTGTTTCTCTTGTTCGAGAGCTTCCACTAGCTCTCGCTCCTTATGTAATGCATTTTCTAACCACCTCATTCGGTCAGTTTGCACTGTTATAGATGACTCATGTTTATCTGACTCTGTTCTTGTTGTCTTGACTCATAGATTCCTCGAGGAGGTTTCTGCTGTATCTGTACTCTTGCTAGCTAATGTGACTTGTTCAGTGTACTGTTGAGTATCCCTATGATCAGACTCCATGCGTCTACTATGGGGTCACTCTGAGGTACCCCTAGACTGGGAGATGTGTTTAGAAGTCACTATTCATGAGCTTCCAGATGCAGAGTTCTCAGTAGCTATAGTTCTTTGAGTTGGTCGTGTAGGAAACCGATCCAACCCGTCTAGTTGTCTTGTTTTCCATGGCTGGTCCCATGGGGTGCCATTCACTCCTATGAGGTCATAGTCTATGGGAATATTTCCTTTTGTGTGAAGGGTTTCTTCTATTTGATTTCCATGGCTAGATGTAGCTCTAGTTTCCTGCCCTTCAGTAGGTAGACCTGTTTCATATGTTTCTTGTGAGTCTTGAGGTGTTGCAATTCTTGTTTGCCTTCTTGATGAAGAGGGCTTTGTGGTAACATGTTTTCTCCATGTGGATGGAGATGTAGCAGTCTCGTCATCCCTATGTGAAGAATGAGTCTTAGAACCTTCTTTATGTCCATGTGAGGAGGAAGCCCTTGAAGCTTCCTCACATCTTTGAGATGTTTCTGTGTGTTTAGAGGAGGCCCTTGAGGTCTCCTCATGTCTCCTTGATGAGGATGGTTGTGAAGCCTCTTTTTGTTTATGTGACTTTGTTCCATGATGTGGTTCCTTACTTGGGGTTTCTCGAGGAGATCCCCCAAGGGTTGAGTTATCACCCCTTAGGCTCATGGAGCTACATCTCACGGTCTTACGGGTAGGTCATTCAATGTTACTATGACTCCGCCTATGGGTATGAGTTGCTTCTATCTCTCCCTCGGTATCAGATCGAGGGTGCTTACTTCTTGTTTTGACCATGTTGTCTTATGAATTGATATTTTGAGTTGTAATTTAGGAATAACCACACAATACCAAGCAAATGTTTATCTTGATTACCGATTTGAGTGTGCCCTAAACTATTTGGTGTGTTTTGATGTGTTGTTCTTTCGATTTCTTTGCTCTTGTTCTTGGATTAAGAATGAGAAGACTCATCCATAGTGACAATCAAGTACACCCATGCCAAACATGATTTTCTCAAAAGAAGCTAGGGTACACCGTTGAAGACCCAATGGAGGGTTCGCCTAGCTCTTCCACTCTGAACCAATGATTGTTCCAATAGTGGGAGATAGTTTGAGCACAAGTAACTTAGTATCACTATAAGTAAGTTTCTCAATCCATTTCTAGGAAGCTCTAGGGGGTAAACTAGTGGAAGGAGATGAATTCCAACGTCACTGGACTGAATTGAAGGTTGGTGATGAAATCCAACTCCCCAATGTTTAAATGAGACGTGCGTGTGTGGTGTTCATTTTAAGCTTGCATAACATAAAGTGCATCATATAGCAACAATGAATCTTTCCTATATGCCTAAGTGCAAAAATACATTTCAATATTTAGAAAGATGCATGAACTACTATGATTTGTATGAGCGCACTTCACTTCGTGCAACTATGGCCTCTAGCAGGGCCTCAAAGCAAGCAAACAACATACAATGTCTAGCACATTGGATTCTAGGGAAAAATTTTTAGGCATAAGTCATTGTTCCTAGCAATGCCTAGTGGAAAATTTAAAAGAAGATCTAAGATATGCGAAATGCTTAATTCTTTCTCCTTTTATTCTTTCAATTTCCAAACATAAATGTGCTTTAAGTTCTCTATTTTAGACACACAGAAGCATACATAAAGCTATAAAATATCAGAGAAGCTATACCAACCTTTGATCCAGCTCAGAGAGTCAATGTTTTGACCTCTACTGCACTCCAATTCTAGTCGTTGTTGACCAGAGTGGTTGGTTCTTGGCCACTATAGCTCAGAGTGGCTAAGCTCTATTGGCTATTGTAGCTCAGAGCGGCTAGTTTTTGGCCATTGTAGCTTAGAGCGGCTAGACCTGCACACAAAACTAAGTTAGTATTCTAGCAGAAAATGAAAAATTAGTGGTGGTCCCACCATGATCGCCATCTGTAGCGACCCCAGGAATGCACGCACCGCCCCTTTTTAACCCTACTTGCAATGTTATTAAAAACCCAAGATGAAATGGAAGACAAGAAGAAAAAGCATATAACATGAAATAACAAAGATGGATCTCTTTATTGATATTGAAGCTCGGTTACATGTCGGTCCCTCTTAGGGATACCCATTTCGATACAATAAGTTACAAATAGGCAAAGAGTGCCCCTTTCATGAAGAGGTGGTGCACTTATAAAAGCTTCTCGGTTCCACACATGAAAATGTATGAGGGCTTACATATGCCTCCTTCTCTAGGTCTGTTTCCTAGAGGGATCCCTTTTGCTCTCGTATGTTGCAAACTTCATCCGATGAACCTGTGGCCCTACAAGCAATGAAACAACAACACACGTTTAGGTGTTCGAGATTGCCTCCCTGGATGAGGTTGTTAGTAATAAAATAATGTAATGGAAATATGATGAAACTATGCCATGAAATCATGTAAATCTATGCTAATGATATGAAAACATAAAGAAACAGAATAAAAGAAGCTATGTCTAAAACCTAAGCTAAGCCTACGGGCCACTATCCAAGACAACGACCGCTAAGGTAAACCTTGCTCTCTTTGCCCCAAAGCTATGGGTCAAAGCCTATATCTGATGTTGAAATAATAGGTGTTATGCTCTTCAATTCATCAGGGCTTCACCGTACATGTGATCTCAAAGAGAACTCTCCAAGTCTCGAAAGCTCTCCTCGATAAAATATGTCTCGATGCTAGAAGATCTGATCCTTTCGTGCTCTTAGGCTTGCACCTTTTATAGTGTGAAACCCTAGGTCTATGTCCAAGCCCTAGAAATGAATTTATGAAGAACACAAGCTTATACTGAGAGGGGGGGGTGAAAATTATAAGACCTCTTTTTACTTTTTCCTTTATACTTCAAAATAGTAAAGCAATATACCCAAAGCAATATCAAAGCAATGCACAATATCATCCACAAAGTGACACCAATTTTAACGTGGTTCACCCGAAATGGTCGGGCTACGTCCACAAAACTTTTCTCTAAAAGTTATCTCAAAGTTCTTTGGGAAACCTTCCCAATTACAATGTTTATGAGCCTCGGCCCAAAGGAGATACCTTCCCCCAATCTGAATTTATGAGCCTCTGCTCAAAGGAGATACCTTCCCCTCTATCTAAATTTATGAGCCTCTGCTCAAAGGAGATACCTTCCCCTCTGCTCTGGATATGATCCCTCGGAAGATCAACTGCCTCTACCTCTTGCCAGCACGTGGAACTCCTTTCCACCGAAGACCTCCTGTCCTCAATGCTTAGCCTAAGAGACCTCTGCCTTCTATGATCACGTCCACAACAGCTCAACAACCTGTACCAAACACAGTCAGTCGGTCTAGTACAAGTCTTCCTCTGTCTATCAGATCTGTCCAACTCTTGAACAAATCAATCCTCTACACACAAGCCTTCTCAAAGACTTGCCAAATCTGTCCTTAGGTTCTTCTCAAAGAACCAATGCTCCTCTGTCCTCAAGTTCTCTGATAGAACTCTCAAAAACCAGCTCACAAGTCCTCTGCTAGGACCTGTCCAAATCTGCTCACAAGTCCCCATCGAAACCTGTCCAAAACCTCACAAGTCCCCATCGAAACCTATCCAAAACCTCAAGCTCACCAAGAAAAACTTGCTTAGCATGAACCCACAAAGAGAATTGTTAGAGACCCAATGTGATTCATCAACCTCATAGAAGCATAAAGAGAATTGTTAGAGACTCAATATGTTCTATACTTAACTCCCAATATCAATCTCAACTCAATCTCAATCTCAAAAGAATAAGATAGATGTAGTATGCTTTTCTCAAGAACATGAAACACAACCCAACAATTGCCAACCATGCAATATCTCATATAACAATGATACTCATGTTCTTTCCACAACCAATATCTTTTCTCAACCAATTAGGGCTTTAACAACAATGCTTATAGACAAGGTTTAACCAACATCATTCAACTCAACATTAACCTTGAAGCATTCAACCAATCATCACAAGAAAAGGAAACAAGTAGAAATCCTTTTCCCTCCAAAGATATTTGAACAAAACAGCCACCAACACAATATCACCAAATGCAAAGAATAACTTGCTCAAATCAACTCAATGGAGTAAGCCCAATATCATGAATCAAGTAAAGCAATAACTTGATCAAACAACCTCTATGGAAGCAACTCAACCATCAAACTCAAAACAGCCAACCAAGGGTTCCACCAACTCAATGCAAGTAGCTAGACTCACAAATATAAACCCTAGTGCACAAAGCTTCCACTATCTCAAACCAAAAATTATGCATTCACCAAAAACTCTCCTTAAGGATAACAATGCATAAGTAGTCTTCAACAAACCAGAAAATAGGATTTACACCTAGCCAAAGGATACCTAGTAGAATACCTTTTCACTCCAACCTTATTTCAGAAAACATACACCAATCATACTCATAAGAAGAATGTGCCCATACCTTATTGGATGAAGAAGATAATTGAACCTATCACAACATTGGCCAACCTTAGTTCTCCAACCTTTGGAGAAAATGAATAACACCACCACAAATGCTAAAGCGCTTTCATTGCTGCTATCCTCGTGCATCACGACCAAGATGAAATTGCCCACAACATGGGTCAAACTTGGCACCTCTGCCCAACGCTTCTTCACTCAACACACCACCACCATTGGAGCACAAGTGCCCAATGAAAAATATAATGTAATCCTATGTGTTGTCTTCCTTCAATCGCCAAGGATTTGAAAACGTAAACGTTTTCCTCAAGCCACCACCATCATCATGAGCGCTGTCCAAAAATGTAACTCCCAAAAAACATAGTTCGCAGTCTTATCAAATGTCAGAGAAACGCAATCTGTCGGACGTCAAGCGCAAGAAAAGCTTGGGCAATTCAATATGGATGGACAACGAAATACAACGAAAAACATCGCTTTTACGGAGGACACAAAGCTACGAAATTGCATCGATCGATGGTACCATTACTTTAGAAAATCATCCCCACTTATATAGCCATTTCTCCTTAATTGTTTGACGTCGGCGCTCCTCCAACGATGGCAACACGTCGGCGAATGAATTCTTTATGTGCGTCGCTTAAGGGTTAAAAGACCCTTTAATAATAATTAAAATAATAATAATTATTATTTTATTAATAATAAATTAAACTTAGACCTTTGTCAAAGGTTTGAGTTAATTTAATTATTAATAATAAACATGGACCTTCAAGGTTTTTCAAGAAGTAAAAACCTTTGCATTAAGTTAAGCTTGGTTTTAATAAAAACCCTTAATGAGTCCAAATGGTTTTAAGAAAAACCTTTAACCTTGTCACCATGGTTTTAATAAAAACCCTTTAACATTATGAAGCTTCTCAAGATATTTTTGACATCACACTCTTTTTGATATCAACACAAAAATGCCTTTTGACATCAATGACAACTTATACACTTGAGCAAAGGCAATGTACCCAAAGTACCCAAAATTGCCAACAATCTCCCCCTTTGTCATTGATGGCAAACCTTTACTGAAAACACTTCTCAAGAGCCAAAACTGAAACCAACTGTGCTAACAACTGAGCAACTGTGCCCACAACTGAGAATCTTCCTTTGAAGTTTTGCTCCCCCTGACTTGAAGCTTTCCTCTTCACTTTGAAGCTCTCCCCCTTACTCATATCTCTCCCCCTTTGTCATCAATGGCAAAGGGCCACCTTTGGGGCTCGGGACTAAGAATGAGCCTCTTAGCTTAGTCCCTCCCCCACCTCCCGATGAGGTGATTAATTCTGGGGTGGGAGTAAAACTCCCATTAGGCACTGATCATCATCAGCGTCTATAACTTCCTTGTCGGGCCTTCTCTTGAACTCTTTGTCCATATTCCTGTTCTTGTCACTTGTTCTTGTTCTTGTTCTCATCCCTGTTCTTGTCCATGCCTTGATCCTTGGACCTGATCATGCCACTGTTCCTGTTCTTGTATTCTAGAATTTCAGCTCTACATTGTCTGATTATGTGACCTTCATTGTTGCACTTGAAACACTTGACGATGTTGTTTCTCTGAGGTAAACCTGATCTTTGAATCCACCTGTTCTGACCAAACCTATTCTGGCCAAACCTGTTCCTGTTATTTGCCTTGCAATAAACTGCCTTGTGCCCAAACTGTTGACAAGAGTAGCAATACCCTTGAAAGTAACTAGCACTTCTGAAATTGTCATTTACCTTCTTCACTTGAGCCATGCAATGTGAAGCCATGTGACCAAACCTGTGACAAGCAAAACATCTGCCTTGAAACTTTCCTTTAATTGACCTCTTAGGTTCTGAAAACTTCTTCTTCTCATTCTGAATTCTATTTTCTATTTCGTGCATCTATCATTCAAGGACTCCTGTTCTGAAATACTTTCCTCATCAGAACTCTCTTCCTTTTGGAGTCTCTTACTAGACTCTCCAACTTGTTCCTTGTGTGGCTTAACAAAACCAAGGCCTGTTTTATCTGTTGTCTTTCTTTGACCTTTGATGAGTGACTTAACCTTTTTGGAGCTATCTTGAAACCTGTAAAGCTTATCCTTGTACTCTTTAGTTTCCTCTTTCAAAGAAGCCATTTTCTGTTCTAACTCACTATACTCAAGAACCTTAGACTCTAACTCATCCTTGAGTTCTTGTGTCTTAGCTATAGAGAAGTCAAGACTTTCTATAAGATCATCTCTCTCCATACAACATTCATCTAACTTATCCTTGAGTCTAGCATTCTTCTTTCTTTCCTTTTTCAAAGCACTAAGAGCACTAATAAGTTCACTTTCAAGATCCCCCTTCCTATTTGATTGCTTTTTGAATCATCAAAGCCTTTTTCAGATTTCTTATCACTAGAGGTGCTACCCTTTTCAAAAACCATACATGCATCTTCCTTATAGTTTTCTGAAGCATCCTCATACATACTAGAAACCAAATCATTATTTGTGCAATCATCCTCAAGGTGACCAAAATTTCCACATCTAAGACATTTCATGATAATGAATCTATGTTTCGGTTCTTCCTCTTTTTCCGATATGAACAACATCTCATTTTCATTATCACTTGAAGAACTTTCACTATCACTACTAGAACACTTACTTGCTTTGTCTAGGTAGAAACTCTTCTTGTGCTTGTGAGAATACCTCTTTCCTTGATTGTTGTGCTCATCTTTGTTCTTCCTGTGATGCTTGTGCTTTTCAGAATCCTTGCTCTTAGAATCCTGTTTATCTTCATCACTTTCATTCTTGGGAACAATATAGTCAGTAGCATAATGACCAAACTTTCCACAATTGAAACATCTTATATTTTTCATACTTTTGTGCTTTCTAGAGAACTTGCCTTTCTTGCTGTAATATGCCTCTTCATCACTAGAAGACTCATCACTATCTTGAAGTTGTTTACCCTTGGAATTCTTGGTAGCCTTGAAAGTCGCCTCTTTCTTGACATCAACCTTCACTTGAGTTCTCAACTCAAATGCTGCAAGTATACTATGGAGCTCATCCTTTTTCAACTTATCCAAATCTTTAGCTTCCTCAATAGCAGAAATATTTTCACTAAATCTATTAGGAAGAGATCTTAAAATCTTATCACAAACATCATTTTCAGCAAGCTCAAGACCTAAGTCTTTCATGGAGTTAACAACCTCATCCATACGAAGCATGTAGTCACTAATATTTTCATCATCATTCATCTTGAGTTGTTCAAACATACCTTTGAAGTGTCTCAACTTGGCCTTTCTGACATTTGTATCACCTGTATGAACCACCTTCAACTGTTTCCACATTTCACTAGTTGTCTTGCAGTGAATCACTTTGGTGAGATCTGCTTTCCGTAAGCCTTTCAGGATTGCATTCATTGCTTTTGAATTGTTGTGATGTAGGAGCCTTTCTTCTTTAGTATTAGGACCATGTTCAGGAATAGTGTACTCATCTTCAATCACTTCCCAAACCTCATTCCCAAGTGCCATTAGATGAACCTTCATCCTTGCACTCCAAAGACCAAAATCTGACCCATCAAGAATAGGTGTTGCATTGCCACTTGAATGATCCATTGTGTTCTTTACTAGCTTTTCCTTCAAGCTGTTAAACTTTTCAAAGGCACATTCTCTGATACCAATTGAAGAACACAAGCTTATACTTGAGAGGGGGGTGAACAGTATAAGACCTCTTTTTACTTTTTCCTTTATACTTCAAAATAGTAAAGCAATATACCCAAAGCAATATCAAAACAATGCACAATATCATCCACAAAGTGACACCAATTTTAACGTGGTTCACCCAGAATGGCTAGGCTACGTCCACAAAACTTTTCTCTAAAAGTTATCTCAAAGTTCTTTGGGAAACCTTCCCAATTACAATGTTTATGAGCCTCGGCCCAAAGGAGATACCTTCCCCCAATCTAAATTTATGAGCCTCTGCTCAAAGGAGATACCTTCCCCCAATCTTAAATTTATGAGCCTCTGCTCAAAGGAGATACCTTCCCCTCTACTCTGGATATGATCCCTCAGAAGATCAACTGCCTCTACCTCTTGCCAGCACGTGGAACTCCTTTCCACCGAAGACCTCCTGTCCTCAATGCTTAGCCTAAGAGACCTCTGCCTTCTATGATCACGTCCACAGTAGCTCAACAACCTGTACCAAACACAGTCAGTCGGTCTAGTACAAGTCTTCCTCTGTCTGTCAGATCTGTCCAACTCTTGAACAAATCAATCCTCTACACACAAGCCTTCTCAAAGACTTGCCAAATCTATCCTCAGGTTCTTCTCAAAGAACCAATGCTCCTCTGTCCTCAAGTTCTCTGATAGAACTCTCAAAAACTAGCTCACAAGTCCTCTGCTAGGACTCTCAAATCTCTCACAAGTCCCCAAACAAACGAACTGTATCAAAACCTGCTCACAAGTCCCCATCGAAACCTGTCCAAAACCTCAGCAAGCTCACCAAGAAAAACTTTCTTAGCATGAACCCACAAAGAGAATTGTTAGAGACCCAATGTGATTCATCAACCTCATAGAAGCATAAAGAGAATTGTTAGAGACTCAATATGTTCTATACTTAACTCCCAATATCAATCTCAACTCAATCTCAATCTCAAAAGAATAAGATAGATGTAGTATGCTTTTCTCAAGAACATGAAACACAACCCAACAATTGCCAACCATGCAATATCTCATATAACAATGATACTCATGTTCTTTCCACAACCAATATCTTTTCTCAACCAATTAGGGCTTTAACAACAATGCTTATAGACAAGGTTTAACCAACATCATTCAACTCAACATTAACCTTGAAGCATTCAACCAATCATCACAAGAAAAGGAAACAAGTAGAAATCCTTTTCCCTCCAAAGATATTTGAACAAAACAGCCACCAACACAATATCACCAAATGCAAAGAATAACTTGCTCAAATCAACTCAATGGAGTAAGCCCAATATCATGAATCAAGTAAAGCAATAACTTGATCAAACAACCTCTATGGAAGCAACTCAACCATCAAACTCAAAACAGCCAACCAAGGGTTCCACCAACTCAATGCAAGTAGCTAGACTCACAAATATAAACCCTAGTGCACAAAGCTTCCACTATCTCAAACCAAAAATTATGCATTCACCAAAAACTCTCCTTAAGGATAACAATGCATAAGTAGTCTTCAACAAACCAGAAAATAGGATTTACACCTAGCCAAAGGATACCTAGTAGAAAACCTTTTCACTCCAACCTTATTTCAGAAAACATACACCAATCATACTCATAAGAAGAATGTGCCCATACCTTTACTTTGATGAAGAAGGAGAACTCAAAATCTATCACAACACTTGGCCAACCTTAGTTCTCCAACCTTTGGAGAAAATGAATAACACCACCACAAATGCTAAAGCGCTTTCATTGCTGCTATCCTCGTGCATCACGACCAAGACGAAATTGCCCACAACATGGGTCAAACTTGGCACCTCTGCCCAACGCTTCTTCACTCAACACACCACCACCATTGGAGCACAAGTGCCCAATGAAAAATATAATGTAATCCTATGTGTTGTCTTCCTTCAATCGCCAAGGATTTGAAAACGTAAACGTTTTCCTCAAGCCACCACCATCATCATGAGCGCTGTCCAAAAACGTAACTCCCAGAAAACATAGTTCGCAGTCTTATCAAATGTCAGAGAAACGCAATTTGTCGGACGTCAAGCGCAAGAAAAGCTTGGGCAATTCAATATGGATGGACAATGAAATACAGCGAAAAACATCGCTTTTACGGAGGACACAAAGCTACGAAATTGCATCGATCGATGGTACCATTACTTTAGAAAATCATCCCCACTTATATAGCCATTTCTCCTTAATTGTTTGACGTCGGCGCTCCTCCAACGATGGCAACACGTCGGCGAATGAATTCTTTATGTGCGTCGCTTAAGGGTTAAAAGACCCTTTAATAATAATTAAAATAATAATAATTATTATTTTATTAATAATAAATTAAACTTAGACCTTTGTCAAAGGTTTGAGTTAATTTAATTATTAATAATAAACATGGACCTTCAAGGTTTTTCAAGAAGTAAAAACCTTTGCATTAAGTTAAGCTTGGTTTTAATAAAAACCCTTAATGAGTCCAAATGGTTTTAAGAAAAACCTTTAACCTTGTCACCATGGTTTTAATAAAAACCCTTTAACATTATGAAGCTTCTCAAGATATTTTTGACATCACACTCTTTTTGATATCAACACAAAAATGCCTTTTGACATCAATGACAACTTATACACTTGAGCAAAGGCAATGTACCCAAAGTACCCAAAATTGCCAACAATTTCTCATGCATAGTGTAATTTAGCATGAGAATATTTTGTCCCTTATCTATGTTTGAAGGCGAGTTAACTGAAATCTAACTACCCACTTGAGTCTCCTGTGCAAATTGGTCATTAGCACGAGAATATTTTGTCCCTTGTCTATGCTTGGAGGCCAGTTAACTAAAGTTTAAATGCAAACTCAAGTCTCCTATGTGAATTGGTCATGAAAATGAATACAAAGTTACTCCTGCTCACCTTTATTGCATGCAGACTACCACTTATGCCTATGATTAGGATTGTTTGTCAGTAAACTACTTCTTATGGTTTAGCCACTATCATCTACAGTGGCTAAGATCTGGCCACTATCATCTATAGTGGCTAAGTTCTGGTTGCTCTAGGCTTGAGTGGCTAGGATCTGGCCACTCTTGGCTTGAGCGGCTAGACTTGGATGGCTTGAAAAGGCCCCAAATGAGTGGTGAGGACCACTGTTGATGCTTGGAAGGTCCAATATTATGTCTTATGATCTTATGAGTGTGTCTATGTGAGAAGCTCCCCTAAGCATGACACGATCTAGGTGTCTATAGTCTCCATATTGAAAAATATGATACAAGAACACCACAAATATTAGCACATATAGCTCCTTGTATTATGGGCTTACAAGACTAGTATTCAGACACACATTGGGGTAACTTCATTTTCACTGGTATATGGCACTGAGGCCATTATGCCATTAGAGTTGATATTCCAATGTTGTGCATCACATTGAAAGGGTTCATTGATGATGACACCACGTGACAAGCTCACCTACATCAATTTATGCTACTTTATGAACATTGTATGAATGCCCTCGAGCACCTTCGTGCTTATTAAGAGTTCTTAAAATGAGCTTACAATAGCAAAGTCCATCTGAGAGACTTTGAGGTTGGTGATATTGTGCTAAAGAGAACCAACAAAACTCAAATTTACCACCAAAAATGCAAGACAAATTTATGGCTAATTGGTTAGGTCCTTATATGATCTCAAAGAAGATTTGACCTAGGACATATTGCTTGACATCACTTGGAGGAGTTGAAGAGCCTAAACCTCTCAATATCCTTCATCTTAAAGCATTTTATACCTAAATCCTAAAAAGGCTCCAAGGGTTTCTCAAAACCACTTGGTCAATCCCAAAAGGCTCCAAAGGCATCTATAAACCCTTTGGTCATTCAGAAAAGGCTCCAAGGGTTTATCAAAACCACTTGGTCAATCCCAAAATGCTCCAAGGGTTTTTCAAAACCGCTTTGTCAATCCCAAAAGGCTCCAAGGGTTTTTATAAAACCGCTTGGTCAATTCTAAAAGGTCCCAAAGGCACCTATAAGCCCTTTGGTAATCCCAGTCTAAAGGCTCCAAAGGTGTCTATAAGCTCTTTGGTCAAACCAAATGTTAAAATCCATAAAAAAATTGAAAAAATATCAAAAATAAAAAACATTTGCATTTCATTTGCACCATTGCATTACATTTTGTATCATGCATCTCATTCTCCACATGCATTTCATTTTTGTATTGCATTAGGCATGTCCATATATCATACTTGCATTAGAATATATTGTGTTTACAATCTTAAAAATGACACCACATTTGTGTTTCAATGATGCAGCTATGCACTATATTTTCATCCATCTATCACCCTTGTGAGTAATTGTATTTTTCAACACAACCCCAATTGTTGCTATGAAGAATATACTAGGATTTTTTGGTCATTCAACCATACCTAGAGGTCTTCTCAAGAGTAGATAGAAATATTGCTTTGCTTTTCTAGTTGAGGTCTAGTTAGTATAGCCCTTAGAATATCATAATTCTATCACTAATCAATAAATTATACAATCGTAATAAGGACTAGGGGAAGATGAAAGCTACAAAGTAGGACCAGGTATCCTGAGGTGAAAAGTTTATTCTTGCTTATCCCTCTCTGTGCAGATAGTATGGGAAATATTGGCAATTGGCAAAATGACAGGTTTATTCCCTACCCATAATCCCTTGCTTACATTAAAATGAGTAATATACCAGAGTGATATCCTAGATCAATCCTCCATATTGATACCCTAGATTGATATCATAGATCGACATTCTAGATTGATATCCCATTTTGATATCATAATATCGATATCCTAAATTGATATCCCAAAAATAGTTCCCAAAAGCAAAATCCCCAAAGGAAGTTTCTGAAGCAAATTATCAAATGTAAATCCTAGAAAGTCAAATAAAATGAATATCAAGATGTACAAAGAAAATAAAAATTAGTATCAAATCCCTTGCTCAAGAAAAAGAGAAAATAAAGGAAAGTACAAAATAAACAATGATTCTTGTCACTATAGTACAAAATAAATAGTGATTTTTATCACTTTATATGAGCAAGTATCTCAAAAAATTTAAGAAAAGAAGGGAGCAAACTTGAATCCCTAGAATTGTCAGCACTATTGTACCTTACACATGATGATATATCTAATACAATAGTATCCTGATTTTATGCAGACCAATGTTTGAATGTGGAAGACCTAGTATCAGGTATACTGTATCGCCTAGTGGTCTAGTCCAACTAAAATCTAAATCTAGGATTGGATAAACATTTGAGGATCCCCAATATTAGCAATGGGCTGAAAGAATCCCGCCTAACATTGGGGTATGCTTATGCCTTATCTTAATATACTCACTTGCACACACAAGGATAATGAAAAGTTAGGGCCTATCCTAGTGAAATACTTATGTTTCATAAGTCTATTATGGTTAGTATACAACTTTTGATAAGTCAATTAGGCTGTTTGAGTCTGATGGAAAACCTCAAAATTTCCCAAATAGCAACAACCAATTTTCAATGAAATCATCAAAACATCAATTTCTTTTATGAGAGTTTGTTTATTAGAACTATTTGTAATATATGTTAGATACCGGATGGATGCCAAAAATTATGTTTAGATGAACAATGACTATTTTATCCATATTCTTTTAATTTACAAAAGCACATGAATAGAAACAATATATATTTGCATCTCACATATGGGTGTACTATCTTTCATAAAATGATAAAGAAACTACAATCCATGATTGTTATACATTTTATGGTGTCATCCATTAGATTGATTAAAACTCATATTGCATACATTATGTTTTAAGTGATTAAAGCATACATGTCCATTTTACAAATAGATTATCAAATAAACAAAGAAATACATGCAGTACGTACATGGTATAAATTATGCCATAGTAGTATAAACTAAATGCATACAAGTGAAGCAAAATATACATGCATGTAACATCAAAATATGGCATTCATAATGCATCCATCATAAGTAGTACATCTGCATACATAACTCATAACATCTAATCATCTATCACATAGCTATCTAGTACATGTCATCCATACATCACATCATATAGCATCTAATCAATAACGCATTGCATCCATATGCATAACATAAAACATAAAATACCAAAAATAAAGTACACATGTAATGATATGAAAGATCATATCATATATATATGTGTGTGTGTGTATCAAATGTACATCATAGTGGGGTACAATAAAAATCCTCATAGACTACATATATGTAGGTCCTCGACCTTACAATAAAAAATGGTACAATAGCATCTCTCAAATTAGTACTAGATAGGGCCAATACTAGATAGGGCTAGCACCCCCAATCTATGATGCACCATCATCACCTCCACCATCCTTGTGGCTCCTCCATGAGATGGTACCATGAGTCCTGTCAGACCTACATGTCCTATGAGTGGAGCTAGCCAATGATTGCCTTGTCTCCCTAGTCCTAGTCTGGTGTGACCATGTGGTAGTGAATCTCTTCAACACCTATCCATCGAGCAACCTAATGATATCCTCCAACTGTTCATTGCGGGCTACATATACTGTGTGCTGATCATTACCCTCCTCCATGAGGGTACATAGCCATCAGATCTCTGCCATAGGATCAAAACCTACTGGTACTAAATTAGATGGTATCGTAGGAGGTGCCATGATAGCCTATGAGGATGAGGGACATCCCCTCATTACCCTAAGTAAGTCCCACTCTAGGGTCACTGCACTCAACTGTACCTATAATAGATCACGCTCGCTAGTGAGATATCTAATCTATGTATCATTTGTGGTCATCTATGCTTGGAGAGTTATCCTCTCCTCCTCATATCTACACCATTGCCTTTAAATATGAGCTAAATTTACCTCCAGAGTGGCAATCAAAGTATCCCTATGTAGGATCTAGGTACAAAGTATCCCCACCTATCTCTAGATATCAGTAAACTATGCTCTTAGCTACCATACCTTGCTATCTGAAGCCACCTCATCCTCCTCAAAGGCCTCCTCATCTACCTCTATCGATGGGTCCTCCTCTGTAGCAACCCCTATGCCCCATGTTTTTTAGAGGGTCTTGAACCCATGAGGATCCACCTCTACACCCTCTACACCCTTTGCTACAAACCTATCAGCTGGTCAACCTAGCAGATCCTCTCCATGCAACTAGAAGTCTGACCACCAAACATCATAATCTATAGTAGTGCTTGCATCTTCCAGGCCCAACTCTTGAAAGTCATTGTCAGCATTTCCTAGTGGAGTAACCTGGGACCAGGTCAGGTCCCTCTCTAGTACCAGGTGTCTATAGATGGTAGGCATATCTAGGATATTCTAACAAATACCAAACTACCTTAGGATGTGAGAGAAAAATTGGTACTCGTGTATATCGGTCTTTTGGCCGATGATCCACCTGTCTCTACACACCTAACATAGGTATCTTTCTACCTCTATCTAGGTTGGATATTCCATGTAGGGTCACCATCGTATATACTCGAGGTGAAGCTGTGTGAAGCAACCAATATAATGATCTAGGTCTCCTACATGAGACCTAATCCTGAAGCCCTCCTGCTCCCAGGGCTAGCAGGCTATGTAGCACTATCGCTCGATAGGAATGGTAGTAATCTCCAAGGGTAGGTCAATGAGGTGCTCTATCAAAATGTGTTCCCAACCCCAAATCTAAAGAAGGATGCTACAGTCGATGCCCACCCTAGTGCGGTGCATGATCTAAAATAGCTTGTGCTAGAGCTATGCTAGTAGAGTGCTCCCCCATGCCAGAATGAGAGGTCGCTCGGTTGAACTCATCATCACTTCTCTGGTCCTAGATAAGATTTTCCAAGGGAACCTCACACTTGAGGAGTCTGAGAAGACTATATGAATGATTAGGTGCATAAACATAGCCTCCCACTATGAGAAGAAACTAGCCTAGAACCACTCCTATATGTGGATGCCTCCATGGTTGATGCGACCTTGTGCATCGTGGCTCTGTTGGAAAAATATAGTATCAAAAATAGCATTCCTCACCATTATAGGAGAGGAGGTGATGGCATCGCCATCAAAGGGTAGGTAGAAATATGGTAGACATCCTCCAAAGTCACTGTCATTTCACTCATCAATAGGTGAAATGTGTTGGTCCGCCCATCCCAATGATGGGCCAAAGTAGTCAGGTAGAAATGGTCCAATATAATAGTGGGGAGGTCCAAGACGTAACCAAACCCCACCATAGTGAACCAACCCTACTTTGTGTCAATAAGAGTGCAACGCATATTGTGAAGGATATCGGTCTCCCTCGCTCTGTTAGTCAAGGCCTGAGTGACAAATATAAAGTAAAAATTTTAAACAATTAAAAATAACTAAAAAATGACCAAAAAATAAAAAAACACTTCAAAAATGTATTAAAATACATTAATTGCCCTCAAAATCCAAAAAATTAACAAATTTGAAAAAATTTCCTAAAGTTTACGCACCGTGGGTCCTAACCGCGATCGACGCAATGGTCAAAAATATGACCATTGGGATTTAAATCCCATCGTTACTGATGGCTACAACCCCCAATCTGCCAATTGGGAGCCATGGCTACCACCTGTGGCTAAGGAGCAAGACCCTTTTTGGCCCCGTCCTCCCCAAATAAATCCTAAAAAATTAGAACCCACCTTCTAATCTAACCTACACTAAACTTAGCTAGGGTGAGGTTCGTTATCGATAGTTTAATGAGGTTCATTTACCCATTACTTAGTGTGGTTAATTTTTAATACGATAATTTGTAAGCGTGGTCTTAGTTTTCAAGTTACCTTGGAGGCACCGGCTCCTCCACTGGTTGAAGCCTCTGGTTGGTCGGCCATCGGTGTGGAATATGTGGAATGGGTCGAGTTTTTGGTAGCATCTTGGGTCAAATTTTACTGTTTAACTTTTAGAGCTCTCAATTTTACTATCAATTTTAGGTAAATAATTAATTTTTCAAAAGCACAAACCTTATATATATTTTTGAATTCGGGTCAGCCCATGGCTAACAACCATGGTCCCCAAATTAGGGTTTTGCAACTGTAGCTTTGAGCCACGGTCAAGGAAATTACCCATAGTTGATAGGTACGATCAGTGAGCTATAATAAATGTTCTCAATTCACACCATGGAGAGCCTTCAAAGGTCAAAATAAAAATTTTCACCAGACTAGAATTGCTATAGAAAATATAAAATAAGAAAAATGAGCCAAACAAAGCACAACAACATTGGAAAAAGTCATCATAAGATAAAACAAAAATAACTAGCTGATATTACAAAGTACATTCAACTGAGGTCATTGCTATGGAAATCCTTTCTTGGTGCATCACACCTCCCAGCCAAATAAACAAATTCAATTTAAAATAAACAAATAAATCAAATAAATCAAAAGCCAAATGTGCCTCGTATTCATTCATTTACCCTATAGGCTTGGCGGTTGCATCGACTTGCAATCCATGCAATCCGAAAATATGATAAAATTACCATAAATACATTTGGGGTATAGTCATCATTGTAGAATTTTTATGCTTCATTTCAATCCCTAAGAAAGCCCTAATGGCCAGACTACTCTAAGGGAACGAGATATTCATTGTAATTCTCCTATGATATTTTCAGCATATCATCAACAATATGATTCAACATATGCCTAATTGGAATTGCTTTCATTTCAATTTTTCTAAGAAGGCCTTCATGAATAGACCACTCAATGGGATAGAAATCAGAAATTACTATTAACAGTCATAATCATAACTGATTAGGCCTTGCCAAGTAATCAAATGCTAAATATTACTTTGTTCAAGATCATTCATAGTGGTCAAGCGACCTCGTTGCTTCATTTATTTTCATTACCCTTATCAAATCATCGCTTGAGGGGGTATTCATAATATCAAATCATAATCAAAATCAATAGAATATCCCTTGATCATAGATCCCTCGATCTTGTCAAAATTAAATTCATCTTATGAATCATTGTAAAATACTATCATAAGATTACCCTTCTACTAGGGAAAATAGCATATATGATAGTTTGTTTGTAGCTCTCCTCCTTTTGGTTATATAGTACTAACTCCTATTGTAGCACCAAAGCTACCCGAATTCCTGATGACGAGTGCAAACACTTTCAAATTAAGCCTCTCATCGAGTTAGAAGCAATGATTATAGGATGTGCATCCTATTTACAGGACTTGGGCATCTAATGTTGATCAGACTAATGATCATCATGCAACCTACAACATCATTGTAGGAGGTCTATTTTTGCTCAGTGTTGTTTGATCTCACAATGCATCTCACAAGGGACATTTGTAGACACCTAAAACATGTCATGTCGAGATGACTACTCATATGGGATATGCTGGAAGACCTTGGATAGATTCTAAGGTATAGCAATGGTTTTCACCACTCATTTGGGCACCTTTACCTAGTCAGTTCTAGCTATTGCTAACACCTACAATTAGTAGTATTGACTGCGCTTATCAGCTACAGTTAGGACTCAAAGTTAGTTGGCCTTCATCCAACCCAAAATTAGTTGCAATGGCCAATTAGTTGCATATTGGAGTGGTTTGAGTGGAGAAGGTCATGGATCCTTCCATCTAACAAGCTCAACTACCCAATCTTGATCTAGGCTTACTCATGAAGCCACTCCCAACTCTTGGTAATTGTTATATAATCCCCCTCCAAATTATGGATAAGAGAGAGATAAATATAATCAATTGAGAAGTGAAGCCCTATTGAATTGCATAATCATTCACATGCAATGATAGGAACACTTTTGCTACCCAATTTGAGATCACATTGCCATGGAGGTCCTAGGAGGATAGGAGAGCCAATAAATGCTAATTCGTGTAATCCGTGCACTCACTAAGCAATTCAATTGCCAAATATATCAAAGGACACATAGGTGACCCATTACCATCAATTTGGCAAGGAGAATCAGAGAATTAGCCTTGATTTGGAGGGTAAACTTACTTCAGGCTCAGTCGCAGCTATCAGCCACGGTGAACAGTGCCCATTGCTTGAAGGAACCACGGTCAGCAGGTGATCCCTAATTTCCTTTTTCTTTTATTTGCAGTCTATTTAAATAGGTTATATTAATCATGTTGTAGGTTTAATTTAGCATTTTAGAGACATTTGACCGACATATTATGAGTTAACTGCAATTTCCCTTCATTGTTGTAGTGTAGGCATAACAAATATTTTTCATGCTTTCATGTCTTCAATTGGTTAATTAGGAGCTTAGATAGATTCATCTTAGTTTCTTTTTTATTTCTAATGGTAAATTATCATGATTTAGATCAATTTACATGCATTGAATCATTTTCTTGATTTCTTGATTATCATGTTATCTTTTATACAAGCACCCTTTAAAAGCCTCATCAAGAGAGACCTCCTTTGCTATTAATGTTTCTTGTTGTTTAATGCACATAGGACTAACATGGTTTTGGGATGCAACCCACCAAATACCTCTAATCATGGATAAGAGGGTCATCGACACCCTAGAGCAGTTCATGTCTTCCTGAAAGGTATTTGGAAATCACACCTACCCATGAGGGGGAAAAAATACATTCCTATTGTAACGATTGTATCAAAGTGATTATCCCTAAGAGGGATGTACTTGTAATCTAAATTTGGCTTCGAATATAATGGAATAAAGTGTGTTTCTCATTGTTAATTTGTTGTCAATTTATCATTCTTGTATGCATTTTGTGTATCTTTCAATTCTTGCAATAGGAACCGATAGGTGTGAGCCTTTTTTGGATAGTACACCTTTTATTATAAATAACTTATTATTATAAATAACCTTTTATTTATAATAATATTTTATTATAATAATATATTTTTATTTATAATAACATTTTATTATAAATAGCTTATTATTATAAATAACCTTTTATTCATAATAATATTTTATTATAATAATATTCTTTAATTCATAATAATATTTTATTATAATAATATCCTTTTATTTATAATAACCTTTTATTATAAATAGCTTATTATTATAAATAAATTTGTATTCATAATAATATTTTATTATAATAAAATCCTTTTATTTATAATAACATTTTACTCTAAATAACCTTTTATTTATAATAATATTTTATTATTATAATACCTTTTTACTATTTTATTTATAATATTTCTTTATTTAAAATAAATATAATATTCTTTTGTTAATTATTATTTTACCTAATATATAAGATCCTCTTGCTAGAACACTATATATCAATCCTAAGAAGACCTCATATAGCCATTTATTTAACAAAAGTAAGTATAAATTATCATTAAACAACACATGTTTTCATGCAAAAAGACCTATCAGGGAGGGTTATGACAAATCAACCCTTCACCCTGGGTGTGGCATGGGCCTTAATTTGTTTATCTGATCAATAGGGTAGTCATATGGTCCTTACTACTCCTACCAACTCAATATAATCAATATTTGGTCACCTAGTGCTTACTTAATATTGTCTACAAATCTTATGATCATATTTGACACTAGGAAAAATAATATCTTCTCCACCCCCTAATGTGAACTCTTCACTTGCTAAATATGATAAATTAGACCTTAGTCATGGAAAATACATTGTTGACCATGAATTTCCATTTCATCCAAGTAAAGCATGATTTAATTTTCCTTGCTAGGAGGAATGTCATCAAAAATTTGATCTTGGCCAACATAAAATATGGTCAACTAGTGACTCATTTATTGGGAATCTTAATGGCTTAATGAAATATTTTATTCTAGGACATCACTCTCAACTAAATATTTTGATCTACCTATAGGTAAATTTTGGCCACTTATATTTCTAGTAGCCATTATATTTTGAACATTATTTATAAGTTTTACAATGCTAGAACCCTTTAGTACCATTCAAAAATATTCATCATCAAGAGGTTGTGAAAGTAGGGTCAAATTTAAATTTTTCTTCCTTAACACATTAGGAGAGGCCCTCTCAACATATCCTCTAAGATTAGTAAGGCATGAAAGATTATATATAGCTAGACTTGTATTCATTGAGAGAGGTAAATCCCACCCTTTTTAGACCATGAGATCTACCTTCATGCCCATTGAAGGTTATATTAATGTTTAGTAAGGAGGACTCAGCCTAGGTTACTACATGCCCAAATTAATATCCTCATTGTAAGGCTTTTCATTTCTTTTTAACATTAGATTTGAACTCGTTATTATATACATTTTCCAAGAATGGTAATCATTGTTTACCATACAAAAGTAACCAAATCTACCCCTTGGCATGTGTTTATCTAAGTTGAGTCCAAAGCAATTAAAAACTATTGTGGATCTCATGATCTTATTGGCCTAATAGCCATCATTATTGCCAAATAGCATCACCTTGTCATGGTTGTGAAAATAACTATCAAATGATATGTATAGCATAGAGTTTGGCAGATGCATGTCAAACATATTTAGATAACCTTTATCTTCTTCCCATATATTTCTCTTCAACTCCTTTCATTGTAAAATATTTAAAAAAAATATAGGACATATAGCCATAGCAAGAAAACCATTATAAAATAGTGAATCTATAGCATCTTTCACTTCTAATTCATCAAATGTATTGACAAGGATGCAACATCTTACATTCATAAATCAAACTCTATAAAGCAAGGCTTGAATATGAGGTTGAATGCATGTTGCTTGTAGTAGAAGGATACCAAATAAATTGGCCATTAATGAGGTATGCTTCATGATAGAGTGGTTATCAGTCTCTTTGGATATTTTACTTCACTCAGTTTGACAAGAATTATTTCCTAATAAAAAATTATAGGAGCATATTATTGGGAAATAGAGGAGATAACACAAAGAGACTAAAATATAACCCTATGAACTTCCATGTCAGTGAAAATAGAATGTGTGCAAGACATGAAAGCATCAAAGATGATGATATCATGGGAGGAATCTATTTTTTTCATGGGTGGAGCATAGCAATTACTCTAGCTTAGATCCTAGTTTTTACAATATTCCAAAGTAATTGCTCAACATTGTCGTGCAACTATGCTCAACTGATAAACCATTCAAAATTAATAAAAATAAAAAAATTTGCCTTTGAAATACATGATAATTACCATAAGTTTATTTCTTGCTTTATTATGTATTGACAAAGGTGATAAAAATCTTCATGTGGATAATTTTGTCAAATTCATGAAAGCAATAACATTGAAATCAAAACGGTCAAAGACATTCCTCATAGCCTTGTTGATTTTTTGTCCTAAATTTAGGTAGTGGTCATGAGCATCAACTTGATGGAAATAGAGCTTCAATGAAAATGGGCACCCTTCGACAATGTTGTTAGGCCACTAACATGTGGGTATACCATGGAGATTCCTGGTATTATGTTGATTTTTTTTGCCTAAGGTCATATGCTATCCTATAGGGTCCCACTAGATTGGTGTAGGATATAGTTGAATTAATGTTATTCACAATATAGTAGGGTGGAAGGACATACTCATCATCCTTTTAATAATTTATCATGCTTTGATACCAAATATTGAAAAATTATAAATCTTTGATGATATATTTTTTTTATAATTAGATTGATTTGTGGGTTTTGAAAGGGTCCCAAACCCTTGTTACAAAGTGATTAAAAAATTCACCAGGTCCATAGACCAACAAGGAAGTCTAGGGAATTCCCATGAGGATGATCTTGAAAAATGCATGAAAATTTTAAAATTAAGCAAAACCACCCACGTGGGCCTAGGATAACAAGTACAAATTGAAATATTTAAAAACAAAAGATACCATCTGGGAGGGGCCTAGGAAACTAGAAACAAGCAGAGATAAAAAGTAGTAAATTTAAAATTTAAATACAAATTCCCACCCAAGAATGGCACGGGAAGGCAATCCTTGGAAACAATCTCGTCTTGAGAAAATTACCTAGTAGGCAAAAAACCAGAACCTTGAATCTGGCTAGGGAAAAATGGTAAACCACCCATAAAGGAGCAACCCAACTAGTGGGAGCTCAGGAAATGCATCTAAACCCAAAAAAAAGGATTTTCCACTGAAGAAAGCACTTTTAAGAAAATCCAAGAGCCCATCAGCAACAAATGAAAAACCCATCAAAAAAGACCTAGGATGACCACAGACCTACCCATAATGGGCCAGGGAAACTAGAAATTGAGTGGGAAGCCCATCCCACTCAAATTTGAAGTTGGATCTCCCATAGAAAAAAATTTCCACTCACACCATCGGGAACATCCAAAACTAAAAAACACCTACAAAAAGGCTCTGTAGCATGAGGATATCACAACATAAATTGATATCTCACTATGAAGCATATGTGATGCATAGCACAGGAAATGAAAGTCTATAGAATCAATTAGCCACCATGGTACACCAGGCTACAGGTAAAACCACATATGGGGATGATCCTCAGGGCAAATATCTACAGTAGAAAGGAAAGCACAAGTCCTCCTCAAAGACCAAAAGGACTACAAAGGATGCCCATAAGAACATCACCCATATTGAAAATACACAAGTCCCACCAAAAGCCCGTATAGGAAGAAACAAGAAGACACCATCATCTGTAACTAAATAGGAAAGTGCAGGCCCACCCCAAGGACCAAAAATAAGCTATAGAAAATGGATTTAGAGATGATCCTTAAAAAATCAATAAAGGATCTTCAAAAAATATCCTAAACCAGCTTTAGGAAGCCCATTTTAAAAATAGTTGCAAGAGTCTTCCGAACTATAAAATATAAAACCATGGTCCCATCCCCATGATCATAAAATATGCAGAAGGAGATCTTAGATTGTAAACAAGATAGGCAACAAAGGGAGCCCCCATTTTGAAAGCCAAGCATTGGAGTAGAATGCATAAGACCATCCCTACAGGCTGTAATAAGCTTTGATGATATCTTTTCATTAATTAGAGCATTGTAGATATAAATTATACTGCCCAATATAGAGCAACCACACTAACAATATTATTTCCTTGAATGGTTAAATATAAAACTATCAAATTATGCATGACTCAAACATGTGTGGTTCTAACCCCTCTATTTTATCTTAATATAATTTATCACATCAACCTACCCATGGTTTCTTGGCTCTCAAGGTCCTTTTGGAAGGAAACTTTGTTGATAGAACAACTAATTTTTTTCCCTTTCTCTATTGCCACTTGTCAAGCTATTTTCCACCTTAAGGCTTCCAAGTTTCTCTTGGGTGTCATGGTGAAGGGCCACATTGATCTATGATCTAGTGCTAGTCACATGGTCTTCCCTCTAATTTTATCTCAAAATTGTAATCTAGATACGTGGCCTTCTAATGATTACATTGGATTTTACAAATCATCCATAGGTATGCAATTCAAAATTTTGATTCCTTTAGTTTTGAGGATTTTTTACCATGTGTGTTTTTTTTTCTACATCTCCAAATGTCATTGGGTTCAAGATCATCCCATCACATGAACCAAAAAATGTTGGAGGTAGAATTTACACCTCCCTCTCTCATGATGTTTTATGGTGTTTGGCATAATAAAGATTTTATGGCATGGCATTGGTTCTAATTGGTTGAGGAAAGTTTTTTTTTATGATCTGAAGACACACATTGCAAAAATTTTAAGCATCATGATCATGAATGGCACAATTTTTTAAAGAACTATTTAGGCCTTCCTTTCCCCACTCTCAATTCTTAGATTCTCACTTCCATCCTTATATTGATAGCATCTACTACAGTAACTCTTTGAAGATGGATGATATTGATTCTAGAGATGAACCAACTATTCTAGCCCTGGATAAGCTGGTGGAGGAAATTATTGAGGATGTTGGCTTTATGCCTTTCCTAAGGAATTTTGGAATCCATGATATGAACCTTTTGAATGATATAGATGATAGTTGGAAGGAATTCTACTTTAGGGTAAGAGGTATATGCTTCACCATCACTCACTATTTGATTGCTAAAATTTTAGGCTTCCCTAACTCAAGAGATAGTGTTAACATAGATAAGAACTCATTAGTCAATGGGTTTTTGTTGTTCAAATATAAGGGAGGAAACCTCAACAAGGATAATAATAGAATAATCAGGTAGCCCCTCCCCAAGACCTAGGATAAGATAGCCATACCCATTATCTAGTATTTCATGTTGGACAAGTAGATTAACATCCTTAAGAGCTTATATTTTTATTTATTAATCAAATTCATGGTAATAAATACATTAATATCTCTATATTTCTAAGTCCATGAACTAGGTTTAGAATGGAGCATCCTCTTTTCCAATTTATCAAGGTCTATACATGATTTTGACTCAACATGTTTTGAAGAAATAAGGGAAAATGGAATTACCTAAGTTGGAGGATCCCAAGCTATATGTGACTATGGAAATTCCTAAGGATGGCAACATTGATTATGAGCAAACACCAGATCTCCAGAAGAGTAGTCGTGTAAATGAGTCTAAACAAAAAGGTAAAGCAAGGACTCCTAGAGTTAAAATTAAATCTCAAAGATGTTTGGTTTAGCTGAAAACCCAATATATGAAGAGAATGTCTCTGATCTAGATCACATCTAACCATAATTTAGCAGATGTGGTTGAATATTTGCCAATTGTTCAAAATATCAAACATGGAAGCCTAGGCATGCAGACTCCCCCTCAAAAGTTGGTAGCCCAATGTATCTTGAATCTGACTCTAAATTCCCCCTCCAGAGCATGGTGGTTCCATTTCCTAGTAGAAATGGTTACATACAAGCTTTTAGTGATCTTATCGAAGCCATGTTCACTATCACAAAAATGTGTATTTTATATGTAGAATAGGTGGCCTCACTGATGGAGAAATACAGGTCCAAGTTTAGGTATGAGGATATTGAAGACCCATAGGATACATTTGTTGCTATTGATGGAATTTATATCCCCTTTTTATTGCTTTTCTATCTCTTGAATTGCCTTCCCCTATTTCCTATTTTTGTTTTGTTGTAATTTTCTTCTCTATTTTGATTATCCTAAAATCTACTTCTGTTTTATTTTGGACTTGGTACTTCCTCCTTGTTGTAGTTGGGAGGTTACCATCTAGTACCATCTCTGAGGGCCCTCTCTATTTATAAAAGTTTTGGAGATCCTTTCAAAACCCCTTCCTTCTATCATTAAAAAAATCTTGATACTATAAGAGGTGGTTTTCTTATTTCATTCTAACAAGGCACTCAACCTCATGGATTTTATACAATTTTCTTTCAAAAACTTTAGAATTTTTTAAAGAATGATATGTTAGTTTCAATCAAAAATATCACAAAAAATAATGCTATAATAAGTGATATCAATGCCACCATTATTGCATTGGTTCCCAAGAAAAGTAACAAAATATTTTTATAATTTTAATAAAATAAGAATTTATTATATGCTTCATAAAATATTTTCAAGAAACATGGAAAATAGATTTAAAATTATTTAAGATTAGTTATCTTAAAGGAACAAGATGGTTTTTGTTATATTTCATAGTAGTTTCCAAAAGTGAATGGAATAAAACTTTACCTAGTATTAGTTAGTAAAATAAATACACAAAATAAAAAAGAACATTATGATGGGATGTCCATGGACACAAAATAAACTTCACTAAAGGAAATGGAATTACACTCTAACTAATGATAAAAGTATTAGTATGAAGTATTATTTATACCCAAATACATGATACCTTAAGGTCAAGGTTGTGAGATCAACCCTCAAAAATAAAATGGTACAAAAATTAAAAAAATACCCTTTTCAAGGTTTACATGGGCATAAAGGGAAAATATAACAAATACAATTACAATTAGTTGGTCATGGTCTTAATACAAGTTTAACCAACACATATTATAACATCTTCCCTTAAGTTGAATATGGGACATAGAGAGAGACCCTTATTATGCATCCCTCCTTAAGAGAAACTCTCCAACTTCAATAATATTTTACATGTACACAAAAATGACCTCAAGCATGATCAAGAAATCTATTATCTACTCTAATGAAGGTACAAATATTGGATCTAACATCCCATAAGAATGAATCCACCTCACAAAGTGTATCTATATCTCTATGTATTTTTTCTACTAATGGAACACTAGCTTACAAATAAGTTGGATGGTGATCTAATTATCATATCAAAGAGGGATTAGAAATATCTAATGAATGTAAATTTTTTCAAAGTTATTAGCATCCACTTGATATGCTTACTTGCCTCATTAGTAGCATAATATTTAACCTTTTTTGGAATACTGAGCAATGGTCGATTAGCATATAGAACACTATAAAATTAAGCCAAATCCCAAGTAGAACACAAATCTTGTGGTGGATTATCACTCATCCAAGACACTTATCTAATTAACATCTAATAAGTCTTTCAAAATCATAGGGAAGCCAATGGAATATTTAATATCTTCTAATAGATCCCTTTAATATATTTGAGAATCCTCTTAGTTATTGTCTAGTGACTCTCCTAAGGTGCCTACATATATCTAGAGCAATAGCTAATAGCAAAGGCTATATCTAGTCTAGTGTGAGTAATATAGAGTAGTCCTCCCACAAGAGACTAATATAGCATAGCATCAACTAAAGGTGTGGTGCAATCAGCCCAAATTTTTAGACTTAATAAAAGGGGTTCTAAGAAGGCTTAAATTCCTTTATCATAAATCATTAAATAATATCCAAGGCATACGTGTGCCAATAAATAGTGACGCCAAAATCTATTTAATCAATCCAAATCCCCAAGAATTAATATAAAAAACCAAAATCTATCATCTCGAAGGTGGAAAAAAATCATGAATTTATATCCTAAATCAGAGTAGAGGAACTACTAATGATGAGAAGATCATAAATATACAACATAATCAATAAAGCTTCTCCATACTGGTATTTAATGTAAACATCATGTTTAGCCTCACAATTATGAAATCCACGATTAAGGAAAAATGAATGAATTTTCTCATACCATGCATGAGGGGACTACTTAAGTCCATACAAGGACTTGATTAGATAATAGAGTGTGTCACTCAAGATCAAAACTAGATGGATACTGCATGTATATTTCCTCCTAAAGACCCCCATGTAGAAAGACACTATTCACATCCATCTAATGTACCTTCCATCCATATGAGGTAATAATGGAGAGAATCATTTTGATTTAGTCCATTCTAGCCATAGGTGACAATGTATTAGAATAGTCCACTCCCTCTTATTGATAAAATTCCTTAGCAAAAAGGCATACTTTATGCTTCTCTCCCTAAATAGTCAATGTATATTTGGTCATGTAGACCCATTTATATCTAACAACATACTTCCCTTTTGGAAGAAGAACCAACTCCTAAGTATTATTATTCATCAGTATCTCATACTCTATTGCCATATCATCTTCCTATTTTGGCTTACCCTTAGCTTAAGAATATATGAAAGGATCCAAATAATGGGATACCTTTGAAATTAAATCTCAAGTAAGAGCCTTTAATATCACTTAAGATACATAATATAATGAGCATCCTTTAGAAGAAATTTAACCCACTTGGGTGTTGGACATCAAATAATCATGTGTATTATGTGTTAACTAAACATTAAAACTAAAATTGAAGAATTGATATCATCACCACTCACCTCACCATGCAAGACTAAATAATTCTAATCTAATGTGTCTTGCTCATACTTCCCTACTCCATTAAGGAGTAAAATAAATATGCAAAGAATAATGACTCAAGAAATATGAAGGAGAGGATTATCCAAAAGGGATTGATCCAACCAACATATTAGAAAAAATTATTGAATCTAGAATAGACAGATTCAAATTAATCAATAGCCAAAGGCTCAAGTTGTGGGGCTAGAAGAACCTCATCAAAGATGACATATCTCTTTATCAAAACCTCATGCATTTGAGGATCATAAAGATGATAAGCCTTTGAGGTATTATAATTTTCTAAAAACATAATCTTATTACTCTTTGGTACCTCCTTCTTCTAAAGATCTTTGGGTATGTCATCTTGTTGGAAATTTGAGTTAATTTGAGGTATTTTATGTTGTCATTGATGTCACATGGATCATTGATGTCACATTTGGTTTTGGTGGCAAAAGTACTTCATAGATAATCATCTATGATATTTTGGAGAGCATGGATATATACAGGGTTTTTATGAAAACCAAGGTAGGAAAAATAAAAGGTTTTATTTAAAACCATGGTGGGCTTATGTGGAAAGGGCTTTTCTTAAAATCCAAGGTGGAATTTTGTTTCATCGAAAAAGGACCTCCGGTGATGAAGATATTAAAGTTTAAAGTTTAAGTTTAAATTAATGGAGGGCCGACCTATGTGCAATTAATGGAGGTTGGCATATATATATATATATATATATGTAAAGGTTTCAATTTATTTCGAAAAGTGGGCATATTATATATCGTCGGAAAGCTTATTTCGAGGGCTATTTGACTAACTTATTTAGAAGGAGAAATAAGGTGTGTGTAAAGAGATATTTCTGATTTTGCAAAGGGGTTCCAAAAGTGAAGTTTGCCTTGTTCTTTTTCAAGAGGATTAATTCTTTCATGAGGTGACAAGGTATGCAATATTGTGATTTATTTTATTTTATGGTATAAGTGGTTTTGGGAGTGAAAAGGTTATGCAATGTTTTGATTTATTTTATTTTATGGTACAAGTGGTTTTAGGAGAGATAAGGAAGGTGTGCAATTAAAGGCCTTGGTGATGATTATTGAAAAGTGGAGTAATGTTGATTATTTTGTGATCTACTAACCCTTGTGAAGATTGGCAAAAGAATTTTGTGATTGTGGCAGATTTACAAAGAGGTTTTTTCATCTTCATAAAAGGTATGGGCACATTCTCCTATTGATTGTTTATGGTGGTTGATTTCTGAAATATCATTGGAGGGAAAAGGATTGTTTGTGGTTTCCTTTTCGAAAGTGGTTGGTTGAATGCTTCAAGGTTTTCTGATTTGAGAGTTGAGTTTAAACCTTGTTTTATAAGCATAGTTGTTGAAGCCCATTGGTTGTGAAAGAACTTGAGTTAGAAAAGAACATGAGTATCATTGTTATGTGAGATTTGTGGTTGAGCATTGTTGGAAACATTTGAGTTGGTTGATACATACTTGGACTAGGATTGTGTGAGAGAGAGTTGTCCCTTGTGATGATTGGTTGAGTTGAGTTGATTGAGCCTAGTCAAGTGATGTGTGAAGTGATTGTTCAAGTTCTATAAAATAAACTATTCCATCATTCTATGTTGAGTTGAGATTGAGATTAGAACATATTGAGTCTCTAACAATTCTCTTTATGCTTCTATGAGATTGACTTGAGTTGAGTTGAGATTGATTTGAGTTGAGTTGAGTTGAGATTGATTTGGGTTGAGAGTGAGATTAGAACATATTGAGTCTCTAACAATTCTCTTTATGCTTCTATGAAGTTAATTTGAGTTGAGATTGCCACTCATTGTTGAGTTCATTTTGAGTACTACTTGAGCATGATTGATTGAGCCTTTGAGAAGGCCTTTGGGATAGATTTGAGGATAGTGTTGAGATAGATTTGTGGATAGTTTTGGGCAAGTTCTTGGTGAGCTTGCTAGAGTAGTTTTGGGAAAGTTCTTGGTGAGCTTGCTAGAGCATATTTGGGCAAGTTCTTGGTGAGCTTGCTAGAGCATATTTGGGCAAGTTCTTGGTGAGCTTGCTAGAGCAGAATTTGGACAAGTTCTATGTGAGCTTGTTATGTAAGATATTGAGTAAGGTTCTATAGTGAGCCTATTGATAGAGCTTTGGAGGTGATAGAGTATAGAGGATAGAGTCTCAGTGGATAGAGATCCAACAGCCAACATAGTTGAAGATAGATCTGAGTGAGGAGTCTTCAAGTGGAGAGAGGTCCACCAATTAGTGCAGTAGAGAGACAAAGTCTTCTAGAAGATCACATAGCTAGAGTAGAAGGGGAAAGAGTTCTCCTATGGAAGAGATCCATGAACTTGAGATTAGGGGATCAACATCTCCTTTGGACGAGAGATCCATAAACTTTGTAATTGGGAGTGATTCCCAAAGAGATTGATTGAGAAAGTTTTAGTAAAATATTTTCTCCGTGGAGTAGCCCACATTGGGTGAACCACGTAAATTGTGGTGTCTCTATTGTGTATGGTTTTTGTGCATTGCTTTGATTACTGCTATTGATATTGCTATCTTTACACAACATAATATTGAATTGGAAGAAAAAGTAAAAAGTGGTCTTATATTGTTCACCCCCCTCTCAGTATAAGCTTGTGTTCTTCAATTGGTATCAGAGCGGGTTCCTTCGAAAAGACTAACAGCTTGAGGGTAGATTCTACTAGGTTACAATATGGAAAAATGGTATATTGATAGTGGGTGCTCTAGTCATATGACTGGGTATAAGAATAAGTTCATTTCCTTAAAAGGGAACAACAATGGATCTGTGAGATTTGGTGATAATGCTTCAACTAAAATCAAAGGGAGAGGAACTTTAAGTTTGGATGATGGAAAGACAACTACACAAGGTGTACTCTATGTTGAGGGTCTGAAACACAACCTACTAAGTGTAAGTCAACTTTGTGATCGAGGGTACACAGTTACTTTTTCCTCTACAGGATGCAAAATCAGGGAAACAAAATCAGGAAAGCTTGTTGCAACTGTAGAAAGAACAAATAACAATCTCTACATGTTCAGTGAAATAAAAAGGGAAAAATGTCTTTTATCTCAAGAAGAAGAGAGTTGGCTATGGCATAAAAGGTTGTGTCACTTGAATTTTGATAACATAGTAAGGATAAGCAACAAATAAATTGTCAGAGATCTACCAAAGATAAAAAGACCTTCAAATACAATTTGTGCACAGTGTTAGTATGGAAAGTAGACAAGATCAAGCTTCAAGGCAAAAGAATATTCCTCTTCCAAGGTATTAGAATTGATTCATACTGATTTATGTGGGCCCATGAGAACTAAAAGTCTACAAGGTGAAAGTTACTTCATGTTGTTCATAGATGATTATTCTAGAATGACTTGGGTTGTTTTTCTGAAAGAAAAATCAGAGGCATTTGAGCATTTCAAAGTATTCAAAAAAATGGTAGAAAATGAAATAGGAAAGAAGATCAAGTGTTTGCGATCGGATAGAGGAGGGGAATTCATCTCTACAAAATTCATTGAGTTTTGTGCAGAACATGGAATCAGAAAAGAATATTCAGCAGCCAGGACTCCTCAGCAAAATGGAGTAGTAGAAAGAAAGAATAGAACTCTTGAGAATATGGCCAGAGCAATGCTAAATGAATCAAAAAATTTAGCTGGATTTTGGAAGGAAGCAATCGGTACAATAGTCTATGTTATGAATAGAGCTCAAGTTAGAACAAAGCAACATAAGACTCCATATGAGTTTTGGAAAGGAAGACCTCCCATGGTAAACTACTTTAGAATTTTTGGAAGTAAGTGTTACATCAAAAGAGAAGATAAGGACTTGGGAAAATTTGATCCTAGATGTGATGAAGGTATTTTTCTTGGATACTCTACAAAAAGTAAGGCCTACAGATGCTACAATAAAAGAACACATACCATGGTGGAAAGTATAAATGTCAGAGTTGATGAAAGAACAGGAATAAATGAGCCACCTCAGGAAGATATTCCTGAAGAAGAAGAAAGTTGTCAGGAAGAAATGGGTGAAGATTCAGATGAAGAAGACTTGCAGAATATACCTTCCAAAACTACATCAAGATATATTCAAAAAAATCATCCAGAGGACTTGATCATTGGAAATCCTGAGGTAAGACGGACAAGAAGAGGAATCATAGGCTCAATAGAACAAGCAGATGTTTCACTATTATCCAAGATAGAACCAAAGGATTTTAGAGAGGCAAAAAATGATGAATGTTGGATTAAGGCAATGAAGGAAGAACTAGATCAGATTGAAAAAAGTAAGACTTGGGAATTAGTTCCAAGACCAAAAGGAAAAAATGTAATTGGTACTAAATGGGTCTACAGGAACAAGCTAAATGAAGATGGTCAAGTCATCAGAAACAAGGCAAGATTGGTGTGTAAAGGATATGCACAAGTAGAAGGAATTGATTTTGATGAGACCTTTGCACCAGTTGCAATATTGGAAGCTATACGGATGTTTTTGGCACTTTCAAGCTACAAGAATTTTAAAGTATATCATATGGATGTCAAATCAGCTTTTTTGAATGGTCATTTGGAAGAAGAAGTTTACATTGAACAACCTGATGGATTTAATCAAGCAGATAAGCCAGACTATGTGTGTAAATTGAAAAAGGCTCTCTATGGCTTAAAGCAAGCCCCTAGAGCATGGTATTCAAGACTGGATAAATATCTTCGAGAGCAAGGTTTCAGAAAGGGAACAATTGATAGCAATCTATATATTAAAAATAAGGGAAATGATTTGATGATTGTGGAAGTGTATGTGGATGATATTATTTTTGGGGGTAGCAATGATAAAATGTGTCAAGAGTTTGCAAGAAACATGACTAATGAGTTTGAAATGTCTATGCTTGGTGAATTAACCTTTTTCCTCGGATTACAGATTTCACAACTAGAAAAAGGGATATTTCTTTCACAAACAAAGTATATAAAGGAGATGTTGAAGAAATTGAAAATGGAAGATAGTAAGCCAGTTAGTACTCCAATGATCATAGGGTGTAAATTAAGCAAAGATGATGAATCTCCTGATGCAAATCAAACTCTATACAGATCTATGATTGGTAGCCTATTATATGTTACAACCACAAGACTAGATATATAATATAGGCAGTTGGTTTAGTGGGAAGATTTCAAGCAGCTCCAAAAGAAACACATGTGACAACAGTGAAAAGAATACTCAGATATCTCAAAGGAACAATGGAGTATGGTCTATGGTATCCTAGAAGCAGTAAGTTTACTCTCACAGCCTACACAGATGCAGATTGGGTAGGAGATATTGATGATAGAAAAAGTACAAGTGGAGGAGCATTCTTTCTTGGTGATTGCCTAGTTTCTTGGCTAAGTAAGAAACAACCATCGATATCACTTTCCACAATAGAGGCAGAATATATTGCAGCAACAACATGTTGTTCACAGGTATTATGGATGAAACAGACTCTTAAATATTTCAGCATAGAACATGATCATCCCATTCCTATTCTGTGTGATAATACTAGTGCTATAAGTATCTCGAAGAATCCAGTAATGCATGCCAGAACAAAGCACATTCCAATCAAGTATCATTTTTTAAGAGAACAGGTTACAGAGCAACAAGTAAGATTGGAATATGTTCCTACAAAGGATCAGATTGCAGACATCTTTACAAAACCATTACCAAGAGAAGCGTTTGAGCGGTTGAGAGAACAACTGGGAGTAAAAGTACTCCCACCCCAAAATTAATCACCTCAAGAGAGAAGGGGGTTGAGGGGGCTAAGCTTAAGAGTCATATCTTTTAGCCCCATAGGTGTCCCTTTTGCCATTGATGTCAAAGGGGGAGAGATTTGAGTAAGGGGGAGAGCATTGAGTTAGGGAGGAGAGATTGAGTTAGGGGAGAGCAGAGAGTATTGAGTTAGGGGGAGCAGCCTCCATAGAGAGTATTGAGTCGGGGGAGCAAGCTTTGATTCTCAGAGATGGCTTTTGCAATGATTGTAGTGATTTGCATTAGAGGTGTTGCCATCAATGACAAAGGGGGAGATTGTTGGAAATTTGAGTTAATTTGAGTTATTTTATGTTTTCATTGATGTCACATGGATCATTGATGTCACATTGAGTTTTGGTGGCAAAAGTACTTCATAGATAATCATCTATGATATTTTGGAGAGCATGGATATATACAGGGTTTTTATGAAAACCAAGGCAGGCAAAATAAAAGGTTTTATTTAAAACCATGGTGGGCTTATGTGGAAAGGGCTTTTCTTAAAAGCCAAGGTGGAATTTTGTTTCATCGAAAAAGGACCTCCGGTGATGAAGATATTAAAGTTTAAAGTTTAAGTTTAAATTAATGGAGGGCCGACCTATGTGCAATTAATGGAGGTTGGCATATATATATATAAAGGTTTCAATTTATTTTGAAAAGTGGGCATATTATATATCGTCGAAAAGCTTATTTTGAGGGCTATTTGACTAACTTATTTAGAAGGAGAAATAAGGTGTGTGTAAAGAGATATTTCTGATTTTGCAAAGGGGTTCCAAAAGTGAAGTTTGCCTTGTTCTTTTTCAAGAGGATTAATTCTTTCATGAGGTGACAAGGTATGCAATATTGTGATTTATTTTATTTTATGGTATAAGTGGTTTTGGGAGTGAAAAGGTTATGCAATGTTTTGATTTATTTTATTTTATGGTACAAGTGGTTTTAGGAGAGATAAGGAAGTTGTGCAATTAAAGGCCTTGGTGATGATTATTGAAAAGTGGAGTAATGTTGATTATTTTGTGATCTACTAACCCTTGTGAAGATTGGCAAAAGAATTTTGTGATTGTGGCAGATTTACAAAGAGGTTTTTTCATCTTCATAAAAGGTATGGGCACATTCTCCTATTGATTGTTTATGGTGGTTGATTTCTGAAATATCATTGGAGGGAAAAGGATTGTTTGTGGTTTCCTTTTCGAAAGTGGTTGGTTGAATGCTTCAAGGTTTTTCTGATTTGAGAGTTGAGTTTAAACCTTGTTTTATAAGCATAGTTGTTGAAGCCCATTGGTTGTGAAAGAACTTGAGTTAGAAAAGAACATGAGTATCATTGTTATGTGAGATTTGTGGTTGAGCATTGTTGGAAACATTTGAGTTGGTTGATACATACTTGGACTAGGATTGTGTGAGAGAGAGTTGTCCCTTGTGATGATTGGTTGAGTTGAGTTGATTGAGCCTAGTCAAGTGATGTGTGAAGTGATTGTTCAAGTTCTATAAAATAAACTATTCCATCATTCTATGTTGAGTTGAGATTGAGATTAGAACATATTGAGTCTCTAACAATTCTCTTTATGCTTCTATGAGATTGAATTGAATTTGAGTTGAGTTGAGTTGAGATTGATTTGGGTTGAGAGTGAGATTAGAACATATTGAGTCTCTAAAAATTCTCTTTATGCTTCTATGAAGTTAATTTGAGTTGAGATTGCCATTCATTGTTGAGTTCATTTTGAGTACTACTTGAGCATGATTGATTGAGCCTTTGAGAAGGCCTTTGGGATAGATTTGAGGATAGTGTTGAGATAGATTTGTGGATAGTTTGGGAAGTTCTTGGTGAGCTTGCTAGAGTTTGGGAAGTTCTTGGTGAGCTTGCTAGAGCAGTTTTGGGCAAGTTCTTGGTGAGCTTGCTAGAGCATATTTGGGCAAGTTCTTGGTGAGCTTGCTAGAGTAGATTTGGGCAAGTTCTTGGTGAGCTTGCTAGAGCATATTTGGACAAGTTCTATGTGAGCTTGTTATTCAGCATTTGACAAGTTCTGTGTGAGCTTGTTAAGCAGGTTCTGTGTGAGCCTATTGAGTAGGTTCTTAGTGAGCCTATTGATAGAGCTTTGGAGGTGATAGAGTACAGGAGGATAGAGTCTCAGTGGATAGAGATCCAACTAGCCAACATAGTTGAAGACAGATCTGAGTGAGGAGTCTTCAAGTGGAGAGAGGTCCACCAGTTAGTGCAGTAGAGAGACAAAGTCTTCTAGAAGATCACATAGCCAGAGCAAAAGGGGAAAGAGTTCTCCTATGGAAGAGATCCATGAACTTGAGATTAGGGGATCAACATCTCCTTTGGACAGAGATCCATAAACTTTGTAATTGGGAGTGATTCCCAAAGAGATTGATTGAGAAAGTTTTAGTAAAATATTTTCTCCGTGGAGTAGCCCACATTGGGTGAACCACGTAAATTGTGGTGTCTCTATTGTGTATGGTTTTTGTGCATTGCTTTGATTACTGCTATTGATACTGCTATCTTTACACAACATAATATTGAATTGGAAGAAAAAGTAAAAAGTGGTCTTATACTGTTCACCCCCCTCTCAGTATAAGCTTGTGTTCTTCAGATCCCATGCTAAAGACCCAAAGATATAGAATTGAGGCACATCTATATTATTTCTAGTTAATCTCTCAAAGAGGTTTAATGTCATGGACTACCTTGGTAGAAACTATATTTATGGTGTTACACAAGTGAAAGCCTCATCCTAGACATTATGATCTAGTCGCTTGGCATAAATCATACATCATGCCATAACCATTATTTCTCTTTTTCTCTTAGCCACATCATTCAATTTAGGAGTATAGTGAATAGTCTTATGATATGCAATCCCATGAGAAGCTAAAAAATCATGAAAATAATAGCTAACATATTTACCACCCCATATATCATAAGGATTTTGGTTATCCTATCTAACTAGTTTTTAACAAGAGCCTTGAAGATCTTAAATATCTCAAAAACCTCATCCTTAGTATGAATAGTGTACAACCACACATATCTAGAGAAACCATAAATGAAAATATAAAAGTACCTATTTATTGAAAGATATGGTGTGCATATAAGCCCATAAATGTCACTATGTATGTGTCATGTCCCTCCCCTAGCCAAATTTTTTATATATAGAATTTAAGAATTGTTATGTTATCTTTAATGACAGACTGTATGGCTTTATGAGGTTTTGATGATAAAAGGTAGTTACTAATAGACTTGTATAGATGTAGGAATAAACATATTCACTAGTGGGAGAAATATAAAGACTTATATAGTCAAAATTATATGACATGTGCTATATCTAGTTTAGATATAGCTTATACCTTTGCAATTTGATATGGCATCACTGCATTTGCATTTATGATTTGAAATGCTTCTTTGATAGCTTATATTTCTAATATTAAATTTCTAGATTCTTAATAACCCTCCTCTAGTCTAATATTTGAAAATAAGAGTTTATTTTTCATAGGGTTATTAAGTAGGAAATATTTTAAAATGTTTATGATTGGAATATCATTATTAATAATTGATATTAGTGGGTGACGTAATGAAAAATATAAGGAAATAAAATTTATTTTTAATGTTTAAATATGATAAAGATCATGGAATTGTTATTTGTTGTTATTATTGTTACTATCAAAATTAATTTTGAACCCTTACTAAAAGAAAGTTGGTATAATTATACTTTTTTTAGAATTATTAATGGAGAGGATGTTTTGAATTGACTCCTTGGTGGGTGGATATTTTATCACTTCATAAGAGGTAGTTAGAGGGAGGTTAGTTAGTTGAAGTTGTTTGTCCTCAAGAAAAGAAAAGGACTTTTAGGTCCAAAAAGACCACATACTTGTAAAATTGGCTAAGTGTTGAGAAAAAACTCAAGAGTAGTGTTAAATTCTGCTAAGGTGCAAAATTCATGGCTAGCACAGTCAAACAATGCTCAACGAAAACTATAGTAGCAAAATTTAAAATAGAAACTTCAACCCAAGATTAGTTTCCATAGTATAAGACCACACACATAGAAATCTTGGTAAAATTAACTAAGAGTTGGAAGGAAAATCTTCTAAGTGTTGACAATGTTAAAATCTTCCAAAGTGTGAAATCCACAGTCAGTGCAGTCAAACAGGGCTTAGTGGAAAATAAAGTAGCATTTTTTGGATATAAAGAGACAAAGCAATGTTAAATTCCACTTAAATCCAATGGAAAGATCAAAATTCTATGTTCAACATAGTCAAATAGTGCCCAACAAAAAATGAAGTAGCAGATTTTAAAAGGGGTGCAACTTGCTTTAGAGATCCCATTCTATGGTCAAATTGGTCAAACTCGATCTAGTGAATTTTGAATCAATATATTTTGGATGATGATGTAGTTTAATCCAAAAATCCTATTCTACAGTCAAAGTGGTTAAAATTGACCCAACATAATTCATAGCAATGGATTCCAAAGATGAAAAGAATGCAATAGAACCTGAAGAGCACCAACAAAAAGAACTAGGGGAGACCAAACATCACCATAATCAAGATTTTCCTGTATTTTTAGTTACAAATATTTGGATGAAAATCTGATCAAGAACAAGGGATGATCTAGATCAACCTACAAGCAGTTTAGCTACCTGATTTAGTTGAGGGCCAAGCAACTTGCAGAGCTCAGAGTTGTAGAGTTCATGGTGCGTAGCTCATTTATTTTTCTTGAAAGGTAATAAGATACTACCACCTCAGCATTCTACTAATCTGGCATGAAAATCCTTGTAATATTCTATACTTATACTATTATTGTAAAATCTATATAAATAGGTTGAACCCTCATTTTTAAGGGCCAGTTCTAGAGTGTTTGCCTGATATATTACTATAATTTTGCTGATAAATCAATAAAAGGAGCATTACTTGGATGTTTACCTTAGGCTTATGTCTTCATCTTTGTAAGTTTATTTTGTGAATTCATTTCTACTACTATTGTTATGATTTGTCAATTATGTTGATATTGGATTGCTAATTTTGAGAAAATTGGAATGGTTCATGCCTAAACAAATAATGTAGAGAGCTTATTTTTTTATTAGTCTGAAAGTTGATCTAATTTTTCTATTTGGATTATTAACATTTTAGATGTTTGAAATAGTTCTCTAAGTGTTTAATTATTCTTTAATGATGAAGATGACTAGTTTTGAATGTTGTTAGTCTTAAGTGTGGCATACTAGAAATGTGATTGATCAAAGAATTCTTGATATTTGTCAATTTTGTTAGCTTTATATGGACATTATTCACTCAATTATTTTCTATTACTTATCTCATTTATATCCCTAAACTTACACTTAATTGAGCTAAATTGAGTCAACACCAATTAGTTGATAAGGTATACCAGCCTACTCTAGAGGTTAGATTAAAGTAATATTTGATCCATCGAATGTTGGGATTTAAGCTATGATTAGCGGGTGTGTGCCTATAATAAATTCAAAGTTTCATAGTCACAGTTCAATTTTTCCTTGATGTCAATTCAGACCTCAACAATTCTAGCATGCCCGATGGAACCCTAAAGACACTATATTTCTCCCTACTCATTTCATTGATATTACCTAGAGGAATCAAGATTTAGTGAATTTTATTGACCTCATTTAGCAAATAAATTAAATTTACTTGGTGGCTCCCTAAGTGAAACAATCCAAAAAAAATCCACCCTAATATAGTATCTTTTTTATGAATACTAGTTCACCTATTAAAAATAGTCGTGACCATGTTATATTTTATGAGCTTCCATTAAGAGGATCTAATATCATAAGAAGATTGTTCTCAAACTCATTGGTGGAAGAATTCCTAGTAGAACCAACCCCTATAGTTCCTCCAAGACCAATTCTACCAAGAATCCCACCTAAAATAACTCAACACATTAATTAGAACCAACCCCCATAGAATTATCATAGCTAGGATACTTCTGGACTGCTCAGACTTGTTAATATGCATGACATTCCTCAAGCTATTACAAAATACATACCCACATTTTATGGTATCATAAATATTACATACAAGCATTGCCAAGATATATTGAACTTAGCAACTATCCATAATATCAAGAATTAAGATATCATAGTCAGACTTCTAGCCTTTTATTTTAGAGGAAATATCCTACATTGGTTCAAAACCTTAGAATATAAAACCATCACCTCATGGAAAAGCTAGCTGGCCCTTTTGGAGAAGAATCAATGAGTCATATGATCCATTTTTTCTTCTAAATAAATTTATAGCTATGCAAAAACAGCAACATGAGCTAGTCTCTGATTTTAACATGAGTTTTAGCATAACCTAGAAAAGGATTCCCCTTGAATCCAAACTAGTAACATATTTAGCATATATGTATTACATCAGAGCCCTTGGATCAAACCTAGGGCTACAAACTTAACAATATAGCATAAACACCTTCCCACAAATATACCAGGTAGCTTTCCAAGTAGAAAATGTACTAATTATTGTTAGAAGACTTCTACCAAAAATGGTAATGCCTTACTACTCTGAAACTCCTCAGTTACTACCAAAAGTTACCCCTCCATATATGGATCCTCCATAAGTCCCTCAAGTAGAACCACCATATCCTCCAAAAATAGATCTTGATGTTACTTTTCCTCCTCTCCCATCTCATAACTCCCAATAAACATTTGTATTACTAGATATTTAGAGTACTCTAAAATTGCTTAAAAATAAAGTCAATGCAATTGAAAAGCGAGAAATGGAGAGGCTCCAACCAAAAAGGTTACCTTACATTAATAAATATCAAAATCCAAGTAAAAGTGGTAGTGTAGGCCCTAGGGTCAATTCAAATCAATCAGAGCAAGAGTTTGAACCTGAAACTAGCTTGGTCAATGTTTGGTGCTTATTTTGTAATGATCTGCATGATTATAAGACCTATATGATGTACCAATGCCATGTACAAAAAGCAATGGAAAATACTGAGAGAAATTAGAAGGAGATATTTAAAATGTTGTGACAATATGATCAAGTTATGACTGGAAAAGAGTTTTTGGAAGAGGAATAGGTATTTATCATGAATAGATCTGGAAATAAATCTTTGGAAGTAGACCTGTAAAAATGGGTTGTTTCTAGGTGCCTTCTCAAAGAAAGAGAGAGCCATCACCATAAAGTAATGACAAGTTTTCCATTCCACAAAATATTGAGAAAATTAATGCGATGCCTAGGAGGCAAGAGAAGGAGGTGAAAGCACCAAGAGAAGGTTAAAAGGAGTAAAACAAGGAGCAAGAAAGTGCTAGGAAGGAAGCCCAAGAAAATCTAAGTTTCCCTTCCATTAAAAAAGTTCAAAGAATAGAGGCTACTCAATAGTACATAAGAAGGTTTAGAGAGCTAGAAAAAAGTTATGAAAGACCTCCCCCAAATTAGGTAGAATATAATATAGTAGATGAGTTGAAAAGAGTACCATCTAGAGTAAGCCTGTATGATACACTTTTCTCCTTGGCTAGATAGATTTGTTGAAAGCCTATCTGCATAAAAATCCCAAGGAAAGTAAACTACCACAATTTTCAATTGGACACAAGATAAGGAAAATATATTTCTCACCACCCTGAATAATAAACCTCATATGTTCTACATATACCTTAGAATGGAGGGATGGGTTGTTCACAATTGTATGATAGATTTGGGTGCCTCAATGACTATTATGCCAAAGTAGTCTGTGATGAGATGGGCATGGAGTATGTAAGGTCATTTCAAGGATTCTTACAACTTGAAAATACCCTGGTTAAGATTGTTAGATTTATAAAGGATGTATTTATGAGGTTACATAGAGCTCCGAAGGTGACCATTATCCAATAAATGGTGGTAGTTGATCTTGAACCATATTTTGGCATATGCATTTCAAGAAATTTTATGGTCAATATGGTACGTTACATGTATTTATATTAATATGCTATGATAGTTTCCTATAAAGGCAAGAGAATAAGAATAACTCTAGAGAAGTATGTATCTTTCCATATTGAAAAAATTGAAGAGGATTTGTATAATCATTCAGTGATGGAAGATCCAAAATTGGTAGAAGTCCTGGAAGATTTAGAAATCAAAGATGAACTAAACTTTAAGGATGATTATAGCCTATCAAAAATAGGACTAGGTACATATAGTATTTCATCAGAGACAGAGAAACATATTCCTACCATATATAACTAGTCACTCAGGTAGACATAGGTTTGGAAAATGCATTTTGATGGAGCAAGGTGCAAGAATGGATCCAGAGCTGGCATAGTGTTGAAGTCTCCTTCAAAAGGAGTAAATATTTTTTCTTTTAGATTCACCTGGGCTTGTACAAACAATGTTGTATAATACGAAGCCCTATTTTTAAGATTTATGCAAGCAGAAAATGAGAATCAAGATAGTAGACATTTATGGTGACTCAGAGCTGGTGGTCAACCAAGTTACAGAGAAGTGTAGAAGTAAACATCACTATCTAAAGACATACAAGAATAGAGTATGGGACTTGATGGAATAATTTGATGCACTAAATATTCACTCTATCCCCAAGGAACATAATACATTGGCTGATGTTTTGGTGGTGAAGGGCTCTAATTTTAATCCTTCCTTAGCCCTGGGGTCAACTACAAGTAAAAGAGCCAAATTAGTCTTCAATCCTACAGTTTTGAACAAAAATATATTTTTGTAGGTCCTTAAGAATGAAGATTCAGATAATAGACTTTATATTCAGATAAGCTTGTTTAGACAATGTGCAAGAAGAGCTTTCATAGGAAATATATCAACAAGATATCATCCAGTTGAATAATAATCATATTCCTAAAGGCCTGATCACATTGGAGAGTTTATTTGATAACGAAGATGGAAAGAGGACAAGGAATATGAAAGTAGGTGATAAAATATGTACTAAGATTGAAATAGAAGAGAGGAAGAAGATTAATATTGGAATAAAGTGTTTCCTAGAAGAAGTTGAGAGAGTCAAGGCACTATGCTTTAAATATCTAGATATTATTGCCTAGTCATATGATGGCCTCAAATTTTATGATAAGAGATTCATTCAACATACCATCAAGCTAGAGCCTGATGCAAAACATTTTATACAAAGACAAAGTTTTGTCAACCCTAAAATTGAAGCCATAATTAGGTATTAATTACTTAATATTCTTAAAGGGAAGATCATTTATCCTATTAAACATTCCACATGGGTCACCAAATTGGTCCTCATAAGAAATAAGAATGGGGAATGTGTGGATTTTTAAATCTTGAATAGAGATTTATTGAAGGATCATTATTTGCTTCCCTAGATGGATCAGATTATGTAGATGGTATCAGGAGCAGAAAGGTACTCCTTACTATATGACTAGTCTAGGTACAACTGGATATAGATCAAAGTTGAAGACTAGTTCAAAACAACCTTCACCACTAAGTGGGGCACATTTGCTTATCAAATAATTCCATTTGGCCTATCCAATGTAGGAGCTATGTTCCAAAGGGCCATGGACTATACTTTTGGTGAACCGATCAATAAAATCATTCTACTTTATCTGGATGATATGCCAATATTTTCTTATAGAAAAGAATCATATCTTAAGCATCTAGAGAAAGTCTTCCAAAAGTGCACAAAGTTCGACATCTCCCTCAATCCAAAGAAACTATTCTTCATTGTCCATGAAGGTAATTTATTGGGCCATGTAGTCTCAAAAGAAGGTATGGCAATAGATATTGATAGGATAAATTCAATTTTGGCCCTTCCTCTCCCTACAAATAATAAAGGCTTACAATCCTTCTTTGGGTAAATTAACTTTTTCAGGAAGTTCATCTTAGACTTTTCTCAAGTAGTGAAGCCTATCTCAGAGTTACTCAAGAAGAACATTGAATTCAAATGGACTGAGAAAAGGAAGCAAGCCTTTGAGGCTATAAAGCAAGCCATTGCAACTGCACTAGTATTGATAAATATTGATTTTATAAAAGACCTTATTTTATATGCCTATGGAGTTGAGGAAAGCTATGCATCAGTGCTCACTCAAAAGGATGAGAATGAGGAGGAACACCCTATCTTCTTCTAGAGTTAAAATTTGCATGAGAAAGTATAATTTTATTGAGAGGTAAGTATTTACAGTAATGAAATATTTAAAGAAGTTCAATTAGTACTTGGTTCTGAGAAAGACTCTGGTTTATGTAGTTCATCTAGATGTAAGGAATTTTATACGTCAAGGAGAACTGGGTGATAAAATATTTTGTTGGATTACTAAAATATAGGAGTATGATGTTGAAATCCATCCTAACAAGTTGGTCATAGGAATAAAATTATACCAAGAACTTGAAGCTAAAGAAGACTTAGATAAGACAGTAGCCTGTCAGGGAGTAGAATATGATCACAGTGATAGTTTTCTTGAGAACTTAGATTGGGTATATCAATTGATAGCATATTCCAAATAGAAGTATATTTGTAAGGCCTCAATCCTTTATAGATAAGAATATTTAGAATACAAAATTTGAAGTATGTATTGCTTCCTGAAGGATTATATAAGAGGAACCTAGATGGGGTACTTCTAAGATGCCTAAAATATAATAAAAAATAGGTCATTGAAGAATTTCATGGAGGCCTATCGAGAGATCACTTTTTAGGAATAATAACTACCATGAAAATAATAAGAGTAGGATACTACTAGCTCACTATCTTTTTAGACACCTTCAAGGTAGCTAAGTCATGTGATAAGTTTTAGAGATATGTGGGAAGGACCAAGAATGCAATATTTTTGCTCAAACCAATTCAGGTGGAGGAGCCTTTCCAGCAATGGGGACTTGACTCTGTTGGATTCATTAACCCAAATTCATAAGTATGTCATAATTTCATCCTTACTACCATTGATTACTTCACTATATGGGTCGAGGCTATCCCAACCAAGAAGTCAGACCAGGAAGCAGTGATTGAATTTTTGGAAAGTTTGATCACAAGGTTTGGAATTCTGGAGGCATTAGTAAGTGACAATGACCCAACTTTCATAGGTTCAAAATACATTGATTTTATCAACAAGTATAACATAAATATAAATAATTCTTCTAACTATTACCATTAGGTAAATGGACTAGAAGAATCTACCAATAAAAACTTGCTCAAAATTCTAAAGAGACCATTGGAAGAGAACAAAAGGAGTTAGCACTTATTACTTGACCAAGTTTTATGGGCAGATAGAACCACTGTCAAAAGGTCTATCAAGACATCTCCATATGCATTAGTTTATGGTAAGGAAGTTGTTTTGCCTAATCATATTGATATACCAACTTTAAAATGGGCTAGCGAAGATCCAAATCTTGATTAGAATCCTCTAGAGGCTAGGTTGATACATCTAATTTTGCTAGAAGAGCAGAGGACTCGAGCATGTGAGAATTTCTAGAATACTCCATGAATACAAAGGAGTGGTTTGACAAGAAATAAAAATTCAATTTTAATGAAGGAGATTCGGTGCTAAGGTGGAATGTTGAAAAATATAAACCAACCAACCATCAAAAATTTGATTCCTTCTGGGAGGGACCCTTCAAGATCATGGAAGTAAAAAAAACAATATCTTTCAGCTCTAATATGAAGAAGGAAATATACAACCCATTCTTGTAAATGGGTATCATCTCAAACTATATTATAGTTAGAGTATATTTCCTATTGTAATATATGTACATATTTTGTATTATATTTTATTTATGTACACACTATGTATTATATTTTAATTATTGAATCCCCAAAAGAAAAAAAAAATGTAGAGAATGATGTTATTTTTCGCTTTCAATATGAGACAGTGCTATATTCTATGAAGAGGCAATGAAGTAAAGAATCCGTAGTCAACATGGTCAAATTAGCTCCAGCGAAAATCAAAAGAGCAGAATGCAAAATCCAAAAAAAAATTCCTAAGAGAATACAACTCTTGGTGGTACCTAATGTGAAAATAGTCTCGAAGTACATAGTTAAAATGGTCAAATAATACCAAGAAGAAATTGAAGGAGTGAAACACAGAAGGACAAATCTAGTTTAATGTTAGTTTTCGCACTGAAATGTTTACAATGTTAAAATCCATCGAAGTACATAATCTATGGTCAACGCAATCAAAAAACTCTCATCAAAATTAAGAACAGTGAAATTTAGAGTCTAGTAGAGTTTTCAATGGGTCATAAATCCCTCATTAGTTCTTGAAATAGATGAAGTTCCCAAATCTATAGTCAACTTGGTCAAAGTTGCCATTATAGAAATACAACTAGCAGAATTTAGAGGAAAGTACCCAAAAGGAACATGCAATGTTTAATGAGCAGAATCAGGAAATAGAAGTGTAGTGTTAAAATACATTGTGTACACGATTATACCATGAAAAGGGATAAAAAAATGAGCCTTGACAAACATACCAACAAATAATTTACCACCATCTACTATGAATTTCGTCCAATCAGCTTTGTATAATTCACTGACAAGCCACACTTCCCAACATGTGATTCACTCATTTTAAATCATGGGAGGTAACTACCCACTCATATTTATTAATTACGAAAGAGTGCTTGAGATCTATTTAAGCGAGGAAATTCAAAATTTGGTCATTTTTGAATAGTTGAGCTAAGAAACCAGAGTGTTGAATAGAATGATTTTTTGCATATTTCTAAAAGCAATTTGTGAAGATAAAGTTACTTGGAAGCTAATATGGCATCATATTTAGCAAAGAATATTGGGTAATCCATCAAGGTCAAAATACCAAACTACATAGACAAGAAGGCAGGAGTCATAGATACAAAAATGACATATGTAACCAGAGATCGCCTGATGATGAGATATGAGCTCAAATTCTTCAAGGGGGTGCCTCTTCCAGACCAAGGTATTGGAGTTATGTACTTTCTTCTTTCTTATTATACTTGTGATGTAGTCCATCCTTAATCAGAATTAGTCTCTGCTATGGTTAAAATTTATGACCCTACAACTAAGTCTATGAGAACATCCCACGACAAGGTCTTATTTCACATCACTAATCAATCTTACCGATATCTATTTTCAATGGGACAAAAACCCCCTATACCCCCTAGAGAGTTTATCTTAGACTAATAGGCTAAGTATTGTACCCTAAAGAATCATCTATAAAATAGAAGTCAATTTAGAGCCTGGGTTTATGGCTAGTTTAAGACTATTAAGTCCAAGGAAGCCCTACCCATAACTCCTATTCCCACTAGTGAATTCACATACTTGGAGTTGTACTCCATGTTGGCTATGATTGTTGACCTAGATTCTGACCTAGACATAAGATATTGGTAATTGGACACTGCATACTGCATCTCCAACACAAATATATGTACGGTGCATCCAAGGGATAACAATAATGCTCCAATTTACTTTAAATGGCCTACATTCCTCAATAAAAGAATGCAAGAGCAGTTGGTGTCCATGAAGGAGAATGAGGAGAACCCACCATTAAAAAATTGCTCCAATATAGTTTGGATGTTCTTTTGTACCACTAAGGATGATTATCCATGGATATCCATAGTTGAAAAAGATGCATACGAGTATCAATTGCTAGTATATTATTGGACTAGGGTTTTGAGTATAATAGAGTCCTATTATACTTTTAATTATGAATTTTTGAGAGCAAATTTAGGAGTTATGTATGGTAGTTGCCTTAGGCTAGCCCCAAAAATTGAAAAGAAGATAATATTTAAATGGTTTGAAGAGGGATATTTGTACCTCTTAACAAATGGTACAATCATCATATTGTATGGTTTCATAGAGAAGCCATTCCTACTACCGCATTACATCACCCACATAATATTCACACTAGAATATTGCAAGTAGGTAGACTACATAAACTGCAAGTTTGGTTTTGGGAATAAGAGGAAGACAACTATTTATTATAGTTTCAAGGAAGGCGATATCACTATTTTGAGGAAATGGCAATATGAGAAAATTATTGCAACCTTGGAAAAATTAGGTTTGTGCCAACTCCCATAGAGGTGGGGATATGACCTAGATGATTTTTTCATGAAAATAATTAAGGATCTGCATGGGGAGAAAGTAGTTAAATTTGTGAAATCCAAGTGCACACACATTGAGAAGCATAGAAACAATCGGAGAGCAGTCTCACCTCCAATGGAATGCAAATTCCATGGAACCATTTCCATCCTAGAGATATTTCTATGAGCATGTGAATGGCTATAACCCAATAAAAAGCTCTCATCAGCTTGAGGATACCAAAATTAAATAAACGAAAGAAACTCTCAAATGATCTCAAGCCAAAGTTCTAGAATGGTGGAAGAAGAGAGTCAAAAGAAATACAATGAAAAGTAAGTATCCCAATCCTAAAATTGATGACGATTTTGAAAAGAGGTACTATAAACACATTGTAATTTGGAAGGCTAAGGAAAATAAGTGCCTATCATTAGTTCTTGGAAAAGCATAAACGAGTGAGGTCAAAAATGCAAAGTGAAAAGTAAGAAGACTGAAGCAACTAAAAGGCAACAAGAGTCCACTCCACCATCCGCTACTCCTTTATAGCTTAAGGAAGATACCACAAAATAAGCAAGTGTGGCAAAATATACCCCAAGGAGGAGAAGGTTTGATCGTACATCTACCAAGATGAGGACTCTTATAAAAGAGGATAAGAAAAATAAGGTGAAAGTGATAGACCTCACTACTACCTCCTCCAAAAATAAAGAGAAATCAGCCTTGATTATAGAATCCGTAGGAGCACTTCCTCAATGAGAACCATAGTAGCAAATAATATTCAAGAGGAAAGAAAAATGTGTAGTATGGAAAATTGACACCTTAGCTCCTAAGAAATAAAAGTTGAGCGAAGTGGAGGGAGTGATAAAATCTCCTGATACATCAGGTGAGAAAAAAGTGTAGATAAAATAGTCGAAGGATGTTGAGGAATTTTTTAGACATTATACTATGGTAGGCTTAGGTATGACTTCCAATACCTCTCCTCATTATCCTACTTATTCCTCAAAGAGATCCTCCTCCCTTTCTCAAGTTCAAAATGTAGTGGAAATATCATCATCAAAACCTAATTTCCCACAACCATCTCCACCTCATCCACATTTATCTCTATAGCCAAACCACTATCCACTCCATACAGTTGAGAGTCCTAAAAAATCATCTTCCCTCCTTCACCATAGAATCCATTGTCATCTCCACATCCAAATTCCATAAATCTAACTCCTCCATCATCACTTACCCCATCAACAATAACAATATCATTACCATTGATCCCACCATTGAATGTAGCCACCAATTCCATTCCAGCTACTACTTCCACTGTGGATACAGACTCCACTATTATCACCACTACTCCCCTCCTAGCTATGGTGGTCCCTTTTTCCCCACAAATGTCACCCCATATACTCCCATGGATCACCCCACAATAGCATCTTTACAGAAGGTCAAAAGTACTTTGCTAAGAGCATAGAAAATTTGGAGCATGAAATTGACACAGTCTTCTAAGGGAGCTGCTAAGGTGAGAAAAACAATTTTGGTTGACCCTATGTCTCGGTAGAGGACAAAGTAAAAGATGATCCCCTTGGTTGATAAACTAGAGAAACATATGATAGTGGAAGACTATCAGCTAGAGGAAAATATTGAAGATATCACATAATTGGTCATGAAAGATGAGTTTGTCATAGCTAAGGCCAGGTTAGAAACCATGTTTTTCAAAACTGATATCTATGGGGAGTAGTCTACAAAAATGGAAGAAAAGGTCACCAATATCCAAGCCACCATCAAGGACCAAAAGAAATAAATGAAAGCCTTGGAGAATGATGCTAAAAATGGTATAATAAGTTAGAGAAGATGGTCAACTGCAAAGAGTAGCTTTAAAAACTGCAATAGAATAATAAATAATATATGAAGCAGATGCAGACTTTACAACAACAACTCCATATCGAAATAACTAAGGCTACAATTTTCTATAATATTATTGTGAAACAAGTTAGAAAAGAAATTTTATCAAAAATCTTGGAGAAGTGCTCTAGAATCCAACACATCTTCAACTTCATGGATGAAGCCATCCACATGTTGCAAAAGACCAAAGAAGATATAGAGACAGTCACCAAACAAATACAACCAATATCTCCTCAGGTCGATGAACTCCTCAATTTTTTTGAAGCTAAGTGTAATCAGTTGGGTAAGCCCATCCCTAATAAGAACTAGAACACTTCAAGGATCATAGCTAGAATTATCCTTAATAAGAATATTTTGCTTCAGAATGGGTGGTCATTAATTGATAAATTGGATGATGAGCTTTAGAGGATCATAGATACCAATGAAGAGATGATGCAATACAACTTTAGTGGATTTTGGAATGAGAATAATCTGATGGTATCAAAGGAAGAGCTCTAGAGAAGCATACAAGAAATAATTAAATATGAACCAGAGGTAGATGCATGGCAAGAGAAAATTGACCAGGATGAAGTATTCCAGCTAATTAAAATATTAACTAGATTGAAATACTTTATGGTAAATTTAGCAAAATGGGGGACTTCGTTATCCTATGATAAGATTATTGAATTGCATTACGTCCATAGACAACTTTTGGAGATACAAAATCCTTCTCTAGCATATTGGAATAAGGCAATGAATACCTTGAATCAAGCCACTCATATTTTGAAAGGGGATGCAAAACAGAAGGAAGCAAAAGGTGGATAAGTATAGGAGGAGGAATCTGAGGAAGATGAAGAATAGGAGGAACACCAAGAAGGAGAAGGAAACAAAAATGAGAATCAGGATGAATAAAAAGAGGATACACATGAAGAGGTGAAATTTGAAGATCAATAGGAAGCCCAAGAAGAGACACAACATAAAGAGGATGATACAATAGAAATATCATATGAAGAAAAAGTAGAAGACATTGCAAAGGTCCAAGAGAACCAGGAGCTGGACCAACAGTAAAGGCATGAGAGTGCCAAGAATTTTGTTGTAATATAGTTAAAAAGTTTTGAATAATAATGATTAGTAGAATATCCATAGAGGTAATTTTTGTAAAGCATATTGGAAACCTGACAATGTCAAAGGGTAGAAGAAGCATGAGCCTATCAAGGCATGTAAAATTCGTGAAGCATATTTTTAATGAACAACTATTTTACTGGGTAAATAAAGGAGTATACTTCCATACATTTTTAGTATAGCAACAGTTGTTTCTAAAATGGCCTTCATATGAACCTTTACTCTTTGATTCTTTATATAGTGGATTAAAAGAGTGAGGTTTATAAGAAATTTGTTCTTGTAGGTATAGTCTGTAATCATCAGGAGCGTATTTTGCCTTCCCATGAGAAGATCAGTCAATAAAGCATAAGAGAACAGATTGTTGAGGTACATGGTCGTGGTTCTAGCTCACCCATTAATTTTTTTTACTCCAATACCCAAAGGATAAGGATATGAGTTCGTAAGCCTTACTAGCAATGCTCCCCAGGAGGCACCAGAATGTAGGCCCAAAAAGGCCACATACTTAGCAAAATTTTGTAAAATTGGCTAAGTGTTGAGAAAAACCTCAAGAGTAGTGTTAAATTCCACTAAGGTGCAAAATCCATGGTCAACATAGTTGAAAAATGCTCAGTAGAAACTAGAGTAGTAGAATTTAGAAGAACAACTTTAGCCCAAGGTTAGTTTCCACAGTGGAAGGCCACACACATAGAAATATTGGTAAAATCAGCTAAGTGTTGGAAGGAAAATATGCTGTTGATAATGTTAAAATCCATTGGAGTGCGAAATCTATAGTTAGTGCAGTCAAACATGGCTTAGAAGAAAATAAAGTAGCAGATTTTGGATATAAAGAGATAAAGCAGTGTTAAATTCCATCCAAATCCAATGTAAATACAAAAATTCTATGATCAACACCGTCAAGTGGTTCCCAACTAGAAAATAAAGTAGCAAATTTTGAAAAGGGGTGCAACTTGCTTTAGAGCTCCCATTCTATGGTTAAATTGGTCAAACTTGACCTAGTGGAATTTGAAGCAATGGATTTTGGAGGATGATGTAGTTACTCTATAACTTCCATTCCATGGTCAAACTGATCAAATCTAACCTAAAAAAATTTAGAGCAACGAATTCCAAAGATGAAAATAATGCAACAAAACCTGAAGAGCACCAGAAGAAAGAACCAAGGGAGATCAAACATCATCGAAATCAAAATTTACCTACATTTTTAGTCACAAATATATGGATGAAAAGCTAATCAAGAATAGGAAACAATCTCGATCAACCTATAATCAGTTCAGCTATCGAATTTAGTTGAGGGCCGAGCAACTTGCAGAGCTTAGAGTTACAGATTTCATGGAGAACAACTCCTTTCTTTTTCTTGAAATCTAATAATAGTCTGCCACCTCAGCATTCTACTTATTTGGCATGAAAATACTTGTAGTTTTCTATACTTTTATCATTATTTTAAAATCTATATAAAGAGGTCAAACCCTCATTTTTAAGGGCCAGCTCTGGAGTGTTTTCCTAATATATTACTATAATTTTGTTGATAAATCAATAGGATAATTACTTGTATGTTTACCTTAGGCTTGTGTCTTCATCTCTATGATTTTATTCTATGAATTTATTTCTACAACTACTATTATGATTAGTCAATTCTGCTGATATTGGATTGCTAATTTAGATCAAATTGGAATGGTTCATACCTAAACAAATGATGTAGATAACTTATTTTCTATTAGTTTGAAGGTTTATCTAATTCTATTATTTGGATTATTAATATTTTAGATGTTTGAAATAGTTTTCTACGCTTTTTATTATTCTTCAATTATGAAGATGACTAGTTTTGAATGTTGTTAGTCTTAAGTGCGGCATATTGGAAATGTGATTGATTAGAGAATTCTTGATATTTGTCAATGTTGTTAGCTTTTTTTTTTTTTTGGTAATTATTATAGTAGATTAAAAAAGGGTTTTTATAGAGGATCCCAAAACCTTATGTACAAAATCAGCCTTGCATCATGCCTCCTGGCTTTATGTATAAGCCTATTACAGAAATCGTAACCCCTAAAAAAAACCTGATTACATAAGCAATGGGCCTAGGGCATCAATCCCTTGAAACTGAACACCAAAATAGAAATCCCGCCCAATGGTAACAGTAAGCATGAAACAATCCCTCTCAGCGGGAAACAAACAAATAAGAAAGAAAGTAGTTTTGGAGATCCCGCCTAGTGGGGAGTAGCCAAAAACCACCATCGAGAAGATCCCGCCCAGCAGGAAGAAAAAAAAAAAAAAAACCATTACAATAAAATCCCGCCTCGCGAGAAGCAGTCAAAACCACACAAATAGTCCCACCTAGCGGGAAGCAACAGGTAAATCCCTCCATCCAGGAAACCAATAGAAAAGAAAGGATCCCGCCTCACGGGAAAACTGGCGGATTTGGGGGATCCCGCCCTATGGAGAAACCATCCCGCCCATCGGGAAAACATTCCGTTCAGCGAGAGCCATCCTGCAGGAAGCCGACAGCCAGCACAGAGAGGATCCAGCCCATCAGGAAGTGACCAGAGAGTTGCACCATAAGGAACTTGCCCTGGGAAAACAGAAGAGGATCCCAACAGCAGGGACCAAGAATCCTATCCAAGCACAGAGCCCGTCGAGGATTCACAATAAAAAGGGGGAAGCTGTCCAAACCCTAAACCGTCACCTCCACCGCATCAAGAAATGCAGGGGACCAGATCCATGTGAATAACCTACAAAAGACCTCAGGGGGAAGCCTAAGGGAAAAATGGAAGGGATCCCCAACCAAACAGGGATCCCTGGGAAGCACCAGTCTGAAAAAACAACCAAGGAAACCCTAGACGGCCGGGAGGGGAACAGATAGTGGAGAAGGATCTCCCCCCAGGAGATCATCTGCAAACAACCACTCCCCAGGAGGGATGACTCGGGTTGAGCCGAGGGGCCAGGCGGGAACCAGGAGCCATGGGAGGGGGAGCAGGGGAGGGACCAGAGCCCTCCCCTCTCTACTTTCTTCCCCTGTAGTCCAAAATATTAGTAAGGTCAATGTTGTTAGCTTTATCTGATCATTATTCACTCAATTTTTTTCTAACCCTGATCTCATTTCTATCCCTAAAATTACACTTTTAATTGAGCTAAATTGAGTCAACACCAATTAGTTGACAAGGTCTACTAGCCTACTCTAGAGGTTTTATTGAAGTAATATTTGATCTATTCAATGTTAGGATTTGAGTTGTGTTTAGCAGATGTGCACCTCTAAGAAATTGATAGATTCATAGTCACAATTCAATTTTTCCTTGATGTCAATTAAGACCCCAACAAGACCCATACGTAGGAAGAAAATGGAAAAGGAAAAACACTCTATAAAAATGGGATCATGAAGAAGAAGAGCAATGTGCTTTGGAAGGAATATAGAGAGGACATATGAATAAATCATGATAATCAAGATGTATAGATGCTCTACACCAATAGCTTCACCAGTATTTAAGTGGTTGAGGTAGGCTCAATTTTTTACCATCTTATGGTTGCATCCTCCTTTAGATTATGCTTGTTGTGTACTATATTTATTTTTTGGGAAATTGTTCTTGAGTATCCCACATTGATTTTCATACCATATTGCTAAATGCACCTTGACACGAGTGACTTATCACTATCTAGTTTGAATAGCCCTATTAAACAAATGATAATATTATTATTTTGAGCATTATTACTCTCTTGAATGTTCTTTACCATAGAGAAATTGTTTGATCAACTTTTAAAAACAAAAGAAACAACCACATAGAATGCATTGAGAACTACCTTGATGTTAATGAGTATGTCTTTATTTCTAGAGAGGTTTTATTGTTGTAACACAGGCACTTCCACTAGCTAAGTATAGTTTTTTTTTTGAGAAAGATAGAAAGGAAAGACTTTAACATGTATTCATACCCTAAGCTTGCCTTGCAAAACATAGCACTGCATAAGCTAGATGCCTATTCAAATTGACAGTGGAGACATGTGTATAGTTTGATAAATGAAAACCTCCTTTTAAATAAATAATTAAAAATTAGGGTTTAATCTATAATGAGGAATATTCTTGGATAATTTTTTATACTAGCAATGGGCTATGAAAATTTTACTCTTTCATCTTTGTTATGAATCTGAAACCCTCTATTGGGAAATGGGAAATCTTTGAAATGGAATGCCATAGAAATTACTTTAGGCTGAAAATAATTATTGAATGAAAATGAAGTTATATCAAGTTTGGTTTACTTTGGAATATTTATAAATTATTAATAGGTTTAGGATTAATCCATGGAGAGAAATATTGAATTGGTATTTAAATTATGATATATCTATTATGAAGAAATGATTTATAAATAAGAATAAATTTGTTGTAAAACAAGCTATAGTATGGTTTCTTTGCATTGATTTAAGTTGAAATAGTCTTTGAATAGTGTTTATGGGATACTTTTAAAGATATGATAGTCTTAAATGATTAAAATATTTACCTATATTTAGAAATCTATTGTTATGTCTTACTATGGGAAGGTTTTGAGATGTTTTGCAAAAAGGACTCTTTCATTATTAGAACTAGAATAGCTTAGTTTATTGTATTGAAAAACATCATGAACCATTTGGCATTTGAATACATAAATATATGTTGAGTAGTTATGCTTTGATGAAAAAGACAAGTTTATGGTTTTATGTAATTAAATGATGGATTGGGCATGGGGCCCAATAAATGAAAAGGAACTTATGGGGGTTCCAAAATTACTCTTTTGAAAAAAATTACTCAAGAAGAGGGCTCTTGAGTAATAGTAGATTGATGAATGAATGGGGCTTAATGGGAGAAATTGTGGGGTTCTCTCTCTTTTGAAAAAGGGTTTTTACTAAATTATTGTAATAAAAGTACATAATATCTGTAACGATTCTTATGCAATAGATTGAGACTATGGTAAAAGGAATAATGGATTCATTTTTGTAATATTGACTAATAGACTTGCAATAAAAATAAATATAGATAATTCAAGGTTGGATTTTCTCTCGAAAGGGTTTCTAGGATACATGATGTGTTATTTGTGCATATTTTTGTAGAATTTGATATGGAATTGTTATAAGAATTTATTTAACTATTGCTATGAATTATATATAAGAAAGAAATGGGTTTGTTTATTATGCATTTTATGGAAAGTAAAAGTGTAAAGAAATATAGAGGGATAGCTTTCTTTTATTTCTTGCAATAGAAAATTGATTATGCATTTGTGGCTTCTAAATTTGAATATATGAAATAAAAAGGATAAAGTTAATTTTCAAAGTGACCTTAGACTTTGGGTATCCTATCTTAAGATGCTTTATCAATAGAGTGCCATCCTAATTAGGCCCCTAAGGTTAGAATCAGAACTAAGGGATATGTGATGTGATAATCCCTTAGGGTTACAATAGGTACTTTAGTAATAAATCATGGAAAGTGTGCTCCAAGAGATGGTGAGCTTAGAATTCCATTGTAACTAAATTCATGTGATGAGTACTCCAATAGATAGTGAGATACCCATGTGATAGAGATATCATGCAAATGATAGTCATAGGAACCCAATGGAATGAGGAAGAATTCCTATGGAGGATGTCATTTGATGTGGTTGTCATTGGAAATCCTGATGGATTGTTGGATGACCATATGAGAGATACCATTGTTAGAAATTTTGAGCTAGCTATGTTGTCATTGATGTCAAGAGTCAGTGTCAGTGATCAGTGTAGGACTTGGCAAATGAAGGGTTACAATATTTATATTTTAAGCCCAAGATATTTGGTTTAAGAGCTTCACATGATTGGTCAAAAGTATGGTTAAATACCCTGAAAGAAATGCCTAAAGGAAATAATATTATAATATTTATTATTATAATATTAAAGGAGGTCAGAAAAGGTCTAAGGGTGAAAGAGAAAAATATCTAGGCCTAATGGAAACAATATTAATATATTTTTTATTATAATATTAAATGTTAAAGTTAAAGCCAAAGGTAATTTATAAATTAATTATAATATTTATATTATAAATTAATTTATAAAATAATATTGTTTAAACCCTAAAGTTAGGGTGGGCACAAATTCATTTTAATTATTCTCCTCCTCGTCGATGTTCGATGTGATTGGCATATGGTATAAATACCATAAGCTTTGCCAACCAAAAGTCTAAGTCTCCGATTAATGCATATGTGAAAAAAGTACAAAAATCTAAGTGCCAATTTTGTGAGCATACGAAGGGATTTTAATTTTTAAAAGGTGTAGTGAAAAATGTGAAAAATAAAGTGTTTGAGGCATAGAGTTGATCACCAACCAACTGGTTGGGCTAGTGGCAAGTGGTTGATGGTTAAGTCACTAGGAGAGTGGAGGTTCCGCGTTCGAATATCAACGAGGGTAATTTGTTTTTGTTTTAAGTTTTGGCATCGGATCTAAGGTACTAAGCACATGAGGTGTTTTTCCCTCCTAAGTGAGAGCCTAGATCACATGGTAGTTAATCCATGTCTAGGGCATTGGTGGTAGTGTGACCTAGGATAGAATCCCACTGAGGAGCATGCAAGGTACTTTAATTTTTATTATTTTGTTTTTCAAAGTCTGTGGTCTAAGGTTGCATAGTGAGCGCTATTTGAAGCGCATGGTCTAAGGTTGCATTGTAAGCGCTATTTGAGTGCATGGTCTAATTTTTTAAGTGAGTGCCTAGGGAGTTAAAAGGAGGATAAGGTAAAATTAATTTTTACCTTAGTTAAAAGGTGGTAAATGGTATAATTGTGATTTAAAAGTAAATTACATTATTTTTTATTTGTAATAAATGCAATTTTTTAGTAGGGAGACATAAGTAAGAATTTTGGATTGAATTATGCATTAAATAGGTTATAGTGAAACTGAGTGATTGGAATCTTTGTTTGGAAGTTTGGAGACTATACAGTGTACTTGAGAATTGATCATTTTTGCATAGTGAATTAATTTTTGAGAAGAATATTTGTGGATATTTGAGATAGATTGTTGTTATCTATCCTTGAGATTGGTAAAGAAGATTTGATTGTGATTAAGATAGGTTTTGAAGACATATCTCCATAAAAAAAAAGGTATGGGAACATCTTCCTTATGAGTGAAATATTTTTGACTTGAATGTAGTGAAATGTAAATTTGGAGTGAAAAGGATTGTTTGATAAGCATTATTGGAAATGTTTGAGTAAGCTTTAATATGCATGATTGGTGAATATTTGTGAGTATCATTGTTATGTGAAGTTGAAAATCTTGAACTAGGGTTTGTGAAAGAACATGAGTATCATTGTTATGTGAATTTAGAATCATCTTGAGTTAATTTTTTAGTTCCAAAGTGTGAGTTGTTGAAAGTATAGTGAAACACTTGATTAGGGTTTGTAAGCAAGTTGTGTTTCGTTGAGTGGATGGTTGAATGAATTTGGATGAACTTTATTGAGTGAAAGTGTTGTAGTGATAGTTTTTTTTTTGATAAATAAGGTACTTTATATTACTAATAGGGTTTTAAAGGATCCCTTAACCTATTTACAAAAGCAGCCAAAATGGCATAGTCATAGTAATATAAGCGCTTAAAGACTGTAGCAGAGTCTGTAGTAACATAAGCAAAATATGAGGACGCAGCCTCAGACTTGGAATTCCAAACATTATAGACATAACTTAAAAAATGAGGACCCTACCTCGGACTTGAGGAAATAACCAGAGAAGATAACAACTTTAGACAAAAAGCTATAACAGGTTGCAGGTATACTACCATGCAGGAAAGACATGAAGACAAAAAACTAGTAAAGTCCAAACCAAACCAGGTAATCATGGGAACAACAAAAAAGAAGGTGGAAATTATTCCTCAGCTGAGGTCTTCTCCTCTTCCTTGGTATCATCCTTCTCAGTGTCCTCAAGCTTGTCATCCTTGGGTTCGGTCTTCACTGTGACCTTGTCCGCTTCAGATCCTTCCTCCACTTCCTGATTAGGTTGGCCACCGTAGAATAGCATCTGAAGTCCTTCTTTGATGTCCAATATGTAATTCACCATTGAATTCATCATTGTCATGGTGGAGGTAATGATGAAGTCCTTCAGTTGTTTGTTTTCATCCTGCAGTTCTTCCTCATCATTTGAAATGTCGATGACACTCCCCCTGGTGGCCATGTTTTGGAGCCTAGAAGACTTCCTTACTGGTTCCTCGACATTGTCAAAACTAATACTTTTCCTTGCCCTTAATTTGGCAACATTTTGCATGGCCTTTTTCTTCCTCTCAGCAAGGGGAAGTTTGGCCACAGGGGATTTAGTAGAGTTGGCCATGACAGGATTAGGCTTAGGGATGGTGGCTAGGATGTAAGTATAGATGACTTTGAACAAACCCTGATGTCGAGGGAGGTCATGGTTTTTCTTGTCCCTACAGTTGGGAATGGCATGGTTCAAGGAGTTGAGGAGGAACAGGGGAATGTTGAGGGGGTTGATTTCTCTAAAATTATTGATGAAAGCCAGGTGATAAGTCTTGAAGGCTTTGTTAGGGTTGTCTACTGTAATGAACTCCATGATTGGTTTCATTACAGAATCCCATGGTGAATTGAAGTCACTTCTGAAAAGGTCAAGACTCTTGGATTTTTTGAGGATTTTGTCATTCCCTTGAAATTTTGCTAATTCAACCTCCCAGTTATGCTTGTGGCGGTGAATGGAATGACCTACGAGGTTCTGGCCAGTAATAGTCACTAAAAGGTGGACATCAACCATGAATTTTCTACCTCGGACAAATACAACCCCATTATCCCAGGTCTCAAGGAAGGCAATGGTGATTTCGGGGTCATTTCCAAAAAACATGAGGAAGAAAGGTAGAAATTGTCTGTCCTGGAGGACCTTTTTTGCGATATCATCGTAGATGAGGGAATCGGGCTCCACAATTTTGCTAGACATGGTGGGGGTGGGGGAATGGCTAGAAAAACATAGATAGGGATAGAAATACTGAGCAGCAATGGGGGGCCATGAGCGGGTGAAAGGTGAAGTGACAGGGTTTAAAAGGAGATGGATATGGGGGGGCAACGAGGTGGAACATAACCAGACGAGGCTTGGGAGGGGAAGACCAGGCGTGGAAGCTAGTGAGAGGTAGCTCGTGACAAGTGGGGAAATCACATGGATGATGAGGCAACCACCTCATGCAGAGACATGAATCAATGCAAAAGGTGGGCTTAGGAAACCTACCACTGAAAAGAAAAACCATTGGGAGAATTGGAGGAGGACCAGTAAGGAAAGGCACACATCCCAATCTAAAATAAGTGGAGTACTTTGAGGTATGCAAATGCAGCCTATCTTGACCATTAGCCATAGTATGGATCATATTATTCTGCCACGTCATGTCACTATGAGTGTGGGAAATGCCTTCATCATGGGTATCTACAGTGGATCGATGAATGGAGATGTTCACATCGTAGGAGGTGAGGTTCTGGCTCCAAATTTTGTGCGAATTAGTGGAAAAAAATGCATCTCTAGCCATCTTCCTACTATCCATGTTGGAAACCACAACTTGGGACCTACAAGGGTTGAAATGATAGTGCTAGAGGTTGATAATTAAATTAGCGTGCATTCCAAATAAAGAGACCCAAAGGGGGATTGCAAGGTGGCAGCCAATGGAGTGGGGGAAAGTGGTGGGGGTAGTGGAAGATGACATGGCCTAGCCATTGGGAAAATGAGTGGTGGTGATAAGGGGTGGTGGGGATAGGTGAAGGGCTATAGGGAAAGTAGTGGGCCATGTGGATGATGAGGTGGCAGTCACCCTTACGAATTATGGGGGAAGAAATCCAAAGACCAAAAAGAATAGGAATGACCACGTGGACCTTGACACTAATAGCTGGCCCTGTGAATTTATTCATGAGGATAAGGTTGACTATCTTGAGGAAGGACCTCCTACTAAGGAAGGTTGATTTGTTGTCTCTCTTGATCTGCAAGTACCTAAACTTCCTCTAGGATGTTGTCATGCCAAGTTTGAGGATTGGCCATGTTGACCCCAATGTTAGCTAGCTTATCTGTGACCTTATTAGATTATCTGAAGGCGTGCTGAAAGATAACTTCTTGTAGATTGAGGACTAAGATCCTAGCTTCCTCAATGTACTCTCTAACTCTCCATGAAGGTCTACAATTTTTGTTCTTGAGGTAGTTGATAATGTTGAGGGAATCACCTTCAACTATAAGTCTTGTGCAGTAGTTCTTGGTGAAACATAAACCTCTCCACATGCTTTTGGCCTCAGCTACATGATTAGTCTGGTCACCCAGCCCTTCTGCAAAGGCTAGGATGATTTCTCCTTTGTGGTTTCTCAGGACACCTCCAGCCCCAGCATTTCTAGGATTACCTTTAGCAGCTCCATCAAAATTGAGTTTGTGCCATCCTAATGGAGGAGGTTTCCAAATAGACTCAGGATGAATGTTAGTAGGAGGGCGGAGCTCATCTAAGGGTAAACCCAACTCTAGACCCAGGTCAGACTCAGCTTTGGATGAAGGTTTGGAAGTTGGGGGAATGAGAGAGGTATTTTCCAAAGTAGAGGCCAAGATTTTAGAGGAAATGAGCTTAGGGACCTTGGGCTTGCTAGAGAACACTCTACTATTTCTTTCGAGCCAAACTTGCCAGAGGAAATGATGAAGGGATACCTTCCAGAAGAACTTGAGGTGAGGGTCATGGAAGGGGGAAGGCCAATGGATGAACAGGTCATTGATGGAGCAGGGTCTAACCCACTGGATGTGGAAGGATTGGAAAATGGAATCGAGGATGGTGGAAGAAATAGGGCAATGGAGGAAGAGATGAGAGGTGGATTCTAAGGTAGAGTGGCAAAGGTAGCATCTATTAGGGATGGGTAATCCTTTTTTCATGAGAAGGTCAATGGTAAGGATTTTCTCTTGGATGGCAAGCCATGAAAAGAAGGAGATTTTAGGAATTAGATGCTTGATCCAAACACAGTCAAAAGGAAGTAACTGATCCTCATGGTCAAGGAGGAGAAGATAAGCCGATTTGACAAAAAATTCTCCACTTTCAGTAGGTTCCCAAATAAGTTGGTCCTCCCTGTTAGAAGAGGGAATAATAGTGGAAGAGAGGAGAGAGTTCAACAAATTGGACTCAATAGGAAAAGTAGGATTGGAAATGAGGGTCCATCTTGGGCTCCTACCTTGATCATTGAGGAAATCAGAAACCTTGAGTCCTATCCTAACATCCGTAAAGGGTTTAAGTTTGGCTAGAATTGGATCATTAAGGAGGGGTTCTTGAGTAATCCATTTGTCATTCTAGAAGTCAATATTAGTCCCTTATCCCATTTTCCATCTTATTCCTTTCTTAATGAGGTGCTTAGTACCAATTAAAGAGTTCCAAAAAGTTGACCCCCTGCTTGGAATGTCCTCACTGAGGAAGTTACTATTCTGGAGGTACTTCCTTTTGACTATGGAGATCCACTCGTTGTGTTCTCCTGAAATCAATCTCCAAGCTTGCTTGGCAATCAGAGTGGTGTTGAGAGAATGGATTCTCCTAAGCCCTATTCCTCCTTTGTTTTTGGGTTTGTAGACCTTTTCCCAAGCAACCAGATGGATTATTTGTTTGTTTTTTGCTCCAGTCCATAGAATTTTTTTTGAATTTGCTCTATCTTTGAGGTAGCTGTTGTAGGTATTTTGAAGACAGACAGGAAATAAACTGGGATGCTCTACAAAATAGTAGCAGTCAGAGTACTTTTAGCAGCTTGGGACAGTAGGTTACCTTTCCATCCTGCAAGTCTTTTCTGGATGCGCTCTATAACATTGTTCCACATAGAGGTTGTCGGTTGCCTGCAGAAGAGAGGTAGGCCGAGGTAAGTGGTTGGGAGATTAGCTATAGAGTAGTTTAGAATCCTCACAATATTTAGTTGTCTTGGCATTGGAGTATTTAGGAAATACAATTTTCTCTTGTTGAAGTTGACTTTCTGGCCCGCAGCTGCTTCATAGACTTGGAGGATATATTTGATAACTTTAGCTTCAAAAATGGACTCACTAGTTGACAGAATGGTGTCATCCAAAAATTGTTTAATTTTTGTGAAACAAATGGTTTTTATCCTAAATTCATTTGAATGAGAATTTGGAAGTGATTGAGTGTTTTTGTGTGAGAGTAAAACATATTGAGTCTCTAACCATTCTCTATATGTTTCTATGGTTAAATAAGATTCAGAGTGAAAATTGTTAGTGTGATTGAAGAGGTTTTCTATAAGAGATTGAGTTTAGTTTTTGTATGCAAGTTTTACAATTTATTTGAATAATATTGCTAGTGGAAGAATTTGAGTAAGTCCTAGAGTGGACTTAAGGATAGAGTTAAGCAAGATTTTGTGAAATTTTATGAGTATATTTGAGTAAATCCTAGAGGGGACTTAAGGATAGAGTTGAGTAATCTTTTATGAAATCTTGATAGATTTGTGTGAGATTTTGTGGAAGATTACAAGTATGTTTGAGGTAAGTCTTGGTGAAGACTTGGTGAGCAGATTGGACAAGTTATAGTAAGGACTTGTTGAGTATATTTGAGGCATGTCTTGGTGAAGACTTGTTGAGCAGATTTGGACAAGTTCTAGAGAGGACTTGTTGAGCATATTCAAGATAAGTCTTGGTGAAGACTTGGTGAGCATATTGGATAAGTTCTAGGTAGAACTCGTTGGACAAATTTGAGGTAAGTCTTGGTGAACACTTGAGAGTATTTGTTGATAGATTTTAGGCAAGTCTTTGAGAAGACTTAAGAGCAAAGTTGATTGATTGATTTATTCAAGCTTTGAGTTAAGGCTTAGGGTATATCTAGAAGAGTGGATTTGTGATTGGATTAAGCTTTGTGTTAAGGCTTGAGGACATATTTGAGGATACAGTTTGGTGTAGATTTGAGGGTAAAGTTGTACTAGAATAGAGATAGACTTGTGAGAAGATTTGTACTAGATTAAAGGACTATGTTTAGTATAGATTTAAGATAGATATTGAGCAAAAATGAGAGAAAAATTTGGAGGTGACAGAGCATAGTACAATAGTCTCCAGTGGATAGAGATCCATTATCCAGGGTAGTGAGGAAAGAGGTCTTCTAAGTGAATAGTTGTATTTAGTGGAGAGAGATCCACAAGCCAGTGTAGTGGAGGTAGTAGTCTTCTAGAGGATCACCATCTAGAGTAGAGGATAAGGAGTTCTCCTATAGATAGAGATCCACAAACTAATAGAGGGGATTGGTGTCTCTTGTGGGTTGGTGCCCAAAAACCAAAAAATAGGATTGGTGTCTCCTGTGGATAGGTATCCATGAACTTGATTAGGGTATTGGTGTCTCCTTTGGAAAGAGGTCCATAAATATTGTAATAGGTAAGGATTCCCAAGAGATTTGTTGAGAATTTTTTAGTGAAATATTTTCTTCGTGGAGTAACCCATATTGGGTGAACCACATTAAATTGGTGTCTCTATTGTGTGTGGTGATTTGTACATTGCTTTGATTACTATTGTTGATATTACCATTGATATATTACATAATATTGTTGGAAAAAAAAAGTAAAAAGTGGTCTGATACTATTCACCCCCTATCAGTATAATTTTATGTTCTTAAATTGGTATCAGAGCGGATTCCTTCAAAAGAGTTTAACAGCTTTAAGGAAAATCTTACAAGAACACATATGGATTCTCAAAGTGGATCTTCACGGAGTAATACACCATTGTTCAATGTAAACAATTATGCATTTTGGAGTGTGAGAATGAATATTTTCCTAATGGCATTAGGAAATGATATATGGTAAGTAGTTGAGGATGGGTACATATCGCTAGCTACTCCACCTATAGATAAAGATGGTAAACTTCTACAACTTAATAATCCAAAGGTAATGAATGGAATTTTAAATGGTTTACGTGAAATAGATTTTGTAAAATTTATGCATTGCACATCAGTAAAAGAGATTTGGGTTAAGATGAAAGGTATATATGAGGGAGACAAAAATATCAAAATGGCAAAATTGCTAAATCATAGGAGAAGGAGTTCTCCTATGGATAGAGATCCATGAAACAACAGAGAGGATTGGTGTCTCCTATGGGTTGGTGTCCACAAACCAACAAAGGGGATTGGTGTCTCTTGTGGATAGGTATCCATGAACTTGATTAGGTGATTGGTGTCTCCTTTGGACAGAGTTTTGTAAACATTGTAATAGGGAAGGATTCCCAAGATATTTGTTGAAAAAAATTTAGTGAAAAATTTTCTCCATGGAGTATCCCATATTGGGTGAACCATGTTAAATTGGTGTCTCTATTGTATGTGGTGATTTATGCATTGCTTTGATTACTTATGTTGATATTGCCATTGATATATTGCATAATATTATTTGGAAAAGAAAAGTAAAAAGTGGTCTTATACTATTCACCCCCCCTCTCAGTATAAGCTTGTGTTATTCAATTGGCATCAGAGCGGGTTCCTTCGGAAGAGTTTAATAGCTTGAAGGAAAAACTTACAAGAACATAGATGGATTATCAGAGTGGATATTTAGAGATTAAGGCACCATTTTTCGATGGGAACAATTATGCATTTTGGAGAGTGAGAATAAAGATTTTCCTAATGGCACTAGGAAATGATATATGGCAAGCAGTTGAGGATGGGTACATACCACCAGCTACTCCACCTATAGATAAATATGGTAAGCTTCTACAACTGAATAATTCAAAGGCAATGAATGGAATTTTAAATGGTTTGCATGAAACAAATTTTATAAAATTTATGCATTGTACATCATCAAAAGAGATTTGGGATAAGCTAAAAGGTATATATGAGGGAAACAAAAAGGTCAAGATGGCAAAATTGCTAAATCACAAGAAAATATTTGAAGAGTTAAAAATGAAGGATGAGGAAGACATTGCTTAATAATTATTTCATGTGGATGAGGTTGTTAACTCCATGCAAGGACTTGGATTTAAATTTGAATAAAAATATGTTTGTCACAAGATTTTAAGATCACTCCCTAAGAGATATAGTGAAAATATTTCAGCCATAGAAGAGTCAAAATATATTGAATTGTTGACAAGGGATGAGTTACATGGAATTCTCACAAATTTTGAGATGAGAACAAAAGAGGAGGTTATTCCCCAGAAAGAAGTATTCTTTAAAGTTACAAGGAATTCAAAGGGTAAGAAGTCAGATTCAAGCAATGAGGTATCCAGTGATGAAGAAGCAAATTATGGCAGAAGGAACAAGGACTCAAGAAAGTATAAAGGTATGAAAATAGTTAGGTGTTTTAATTGTGGTAAATATGGTCACTATGCATATGATTTTCCAAAGGCTGGAAGTAGCAATGATGATGAAAAATATGATCATAAGAACAAGGAAATAGGAAAAAACAAGTACCAAAAGAAAAGTAGGGATGGACAAGGAAAGTAAGAAAATAAGTTCTTCCAAAGGCATAAGAAGAGTTTTTATGTAGATAAGGTAGGTAAGAGTTCTAGTGATAGTGATGGAAGGTCCTCAGATAATGAAGAATAAGAAATTCTATTTTTGATAGTAGAAAAATAAGATGTTAGAAAAAAAGGCACCAATAATTCTCAAGTGTTTTATGTGTGGTAACTTTGGTCATCTTGAAGATAGTTGTACAAGGAATGGATTCAGTTTTAGTGAATATGAATATGAAGATGCTCTTGAAGACCTAGAAGAAGAAAATATTCTTATGGCAATAGAAGAATAAGGAAGTGCTTCTAGTGGAAATAAATTAGAAAAGAATTAAGATGATCTTGATGATAAAAAGGTAGAGGAAGAATCAAAAAGTGAAGGAGAAGTTGATCTTGAGGGTGAGCTTGTTTCTGATCTTAAGGAATTAAGAAAGGTAATAAAGTAGAACTCAAAAATCAAGCTTTGATTTCAAGAATGTGATGAAGAAAAAGGAAATCTCATAGAAAATCTAACAGACTCAATAGCTAAGACAAGGATTGATGAGCATAAAAAATGCTCATATTTTGTATACATTTTCTTGATTATTATGCGGTTGTATAATAAGGATTGCATATGTTTATGAATGATTATATAATTATTTGATGAAATTATGCATGTTATCTAATTCATGTGTTTTCAATGTGTTTTTGTGGAAATACAGTTGATTTAGTTAGATTTGGATTAGTCGAGGTCTTTTCATGGACTTGGCACTTCGTTTCTTTTGAAATCAATGCAGAGAAGGTAGGCACCTTCCTTTTGAATAACACAAGATTATACTGAGAGGGGGGGGGTGAAAAGTATAAGACCTTTTTTTACTTTTTCCTGTATACTTCAAAACAGTAAAGCAATATACCCAAAGCAATATCAAATCAATGCACCAAATCATCCACAAAGTGACACCAATTTTAACGTGGTTCACCCAAAATGCCTGGGCTACGTCCACAAAAATTTTCTCTAAAATTTATCTCAAAGTTCTTTGGGAAACCTTCCCAATTACAATGTTTATGAGCCTCGGCTCAAAGGAGAAACCTTCCCCCAATCTGAATTTATGAGCCTCTGCCCAAAGGAGAAACCTTCCCCCAATATAAATTTATGAGCCTCTACCCAAAGGAGAAACCTTCCCCCAATCTGAATTTATGAGCCTCTGCTCAAAGGAGATACCTTCCCCTCTGCTCTGGATATGATCCCTCAGAATATCAACAATCTCTACCTCTTTCCAACATGTGGAACTCCTTTCCACCGAAGACCTCCTATCCTCAATGCTTAGCCTAAGAGACATCTGCCTTCTATGATCATGTCCACAGTAGCTTAGCAACCTGTACCAAACATAGTCAGTCTTTCTAGTACAAGTCTTCCTCTATCTGTCATATTTGTCCAACTCTTGAAAAAATCAATCCTCTATCCATAAGCCTTCTCAAATACTTTCCAAATCTGTCATCAAGTTCTCTAATAGAACTATAAAAAACTCAGCTCGCAAGTCCTCTGCTAGGACCTATCCAAATCTGCTCACAAGTCCCCACCGGAACATGTCCAAAACCTGCTCACAAGTCCCCAACCGAACCTGTCAAAAATAGCTCACAAGTTCACCAAGAAAAACTTGCTTAGCATGAACTCACAAAGAGAATTTTTAGAGACCCAATGTGATTCATCAACTTCATAGAAGCATAAAGAGAATTGTTAGAGACTCAATATGTTCTATACTTAACTCCCAATCTCAATCTCAAATATCATAGAAACATAAAGAGAATTGTTAGAGACTCAATATGATCTATACTTAACTCCCAATATCAATCTCAACTCAATCTCAATCTCAAAAGAATAATATAGATGTAGTATGCTTTTCTCAAGAACATGAAACACAACCCAAAAATTGCCAAACATGCAATATCTCATATAACAATGCTACTCATGTTCTTTCCACAACCAATATCTTTTCTCAACCAATTAGGGCTTTAACAAAAATGCTTATAGACAAGGTTTAACCAACATCATTCAACTCAACATTAACCTTGAAGCATTCAACCAATCATCACAAGAAAAGGAAACAAGTAGAAATCCTTTTCCCTCCAAAGATATTTGAACAAAACAGCCACCAACACAATATCATCAAATGCAAAGAATAACTTGCTCAAATCAACTCAATGGAGTAAGCCCAATATCATGAATCAAGTAAAGGAATAACTTGATCAAACAACCTCTATGGAAGCAACTCAACCATCAAACTCAAAACAGCCAACCAAGGGTTCCACCAACTCAATGCAAGTAGCTTGAATCACAAATACAAACCCTAGTGCCCAAAGCTTCCACTATCTCAAACCAAAAATTATGCATTCGTCAAAAACTCTCCTTAAGGATAACAATGCATAAGTAGTCTTCAACAAACCAGAAAATAGGATTTACACCCAATCAAAGAAAACCTAGTTGAAAACCTTTTCACTCCAACCTTATTTCAGAAAACATACACCAATCATACTCATAAGAAGAATGTGCCCATACCTTATTGGAGTAGAAGAAACTTGACCCTTAAAGTTGTCACCACACACAACCCTCAAACTTCCAACCAAGTTAGGGTTAGAACCAAGATAAATGAGCATATAAAAACTTTCCTTAGTACACCTTTTAGCTTCTCTTCTTTTGAAAACAACCACCAAAGAAGTCAAAAACACAACCAAAACTTACACCTTATATCTCCATTTTAAACTTTAGCATAGCAAAAGACTAATCTCAAAAATACAACCAAAGAAATATCCCCTTATTTCTCCTATGTATTTTAAACAATGCTAAACAATGCCAAAAATTATATCAAGAAATTAATCACACCTTAGAATGGCTGTCCTTGAAGAATCCGAAAATCGCGAAATGGATGCCCTCGACGAATCTGAAAATCATGGAACAAAATACGTTTTAACAAAACATGACTTAATCCATGCACGGCTTCCTCCGCAGGAATAAAAATGCAGACCTCTACCTACACAAAGCCCAAATGCATCCTATGCTGCCACTAGCCCACAAGGGGCTAACGAATTCTAAGATAGACTTCCTACCACTTCAACAAACAAGCACTTCGTAAGTTTTTCAAACGCAAGCTCTCTTCTTCTGTGATGTCAATAGAGCATCGATCGCAGCCAAAAATTAGTGCATTCAAAATTCTCAAGAGGAGTTATACCTTAGGATCCTTCCCATATTTATAGTCCAATCATGGACTTTAGAACACGTCGGCGACAGGGAAATGTAATTTCGAATTTAATCGAAATTGCTTTCTAAAGGGTTTAAAAACCCTTAATTAATTTTAATAAATTAAGAATAAAAAAGGTTTAAAAACCTTTAAGTATTTTTAATAAATTAAAAATAATTTCTCCCTTAATTAATTAGATAATTAATTAATTAAAACCTTGAAGGGTTTTAAATAATAATTAAATAATAAAGAGAACCTCCATTGGTTTTAATAAAAACCCTATCCAAAAACTTTATCCAATGGAATCTCTCCGGATTCTCTTAAGAAGATTCTCTTGGAATCTTTCACCTTTGAAGCCAACACATCCTCTTAAAATTAATGCCATTTCCTTTTGACATTAATGACAACTCATAGACAAGGAGCTAGTATCTCAAACCCAAAATTGCCAACAATCTCCCCCTTTTTCATTGATGGCAAACCATGCTTCTCAACAACAAAAACTCAACATAAACAACTCCCCCTATCTTGAGGCTCTCCCACTCACTCAAATATCTCACCCTTTGTCATCAATGGCAAAGGGCCACCTTTGGGGCTCGAGACTAAGAATTAGCCTTTTATCTTAGTCCCTCCCCCACCTCCTGATGAGGTGATTAATTTTGGGGTGGAAGTAAAACTCCCATTAGGAACTGATCATCATCAGCGTCTATAACTTCCTTGCCAGGCCTTCTATTGAAATCTTTGTCCATATTCCTATTCTTGTCACTATTCTCATCTTGTTCTCATCCATGTTCTAGTCCATGCCTTGATCCTTGGACCTGATCATGCCACTATTCCTGTTCCTATATTCTGGAATTTCAGCTCTACACTATCTAGCTATGTGACCTTTATTGTTGCACTTATAACAAGTAGCAATGTTATTTCTCTACGATAAACCTGATCTTTGAATCCACCAGTTCTGACCAAACCTATTTTGACCAAACCTGTTCTGGCCAAACCTGTTCTAACCAAATTTTTTCTTGTTATTTGCCTTGCAATAAACTGCATTGTGCCCAAACTGTTGACAAGAGTAGCAATACCCTTGAAAGTAACTAGCACTTCTAAAATTGTCATTTACCTTCTTCACTTGAGCCATGCAATGTGAAGCCATGTGACCAAACCTGTGACAAGCAAAACATCTGCCTTGAAACTTTCCTTTATTTGACCTCTTGGGTCCTGAAAACTTCTTCTCATTCTGAATTTTGTTTTCTATTTTTGTGCATCTATCATTCAAGGACTCATGATCTGAAATACTTTCCTCATCAGAACTCTTTTCCTTTTGGAGTCTCCTACTAGACTCTCCAACTTGTTCCTTGTGTGACTTAACAAAACCAAGGCTTGTTTTATCTGTTGTCTTTCTTTGACCTTTGATGAGTGACTGAACCTTTTTGGAGCTATCTTGAAACCTATAAAGCTTATCCTTGTACTCTTTAGTTTCCTCTTTCAAAGAAGCCATTTTTTGTTCTAATTCACTATACTCAAGAACCTTAGACTCTAACTCATCCTTGAGTTCTTATGTCTTAGCTATAGAGAAATCAAGATTTTCAATAAGATCATCTCTCTCAATACAACATTCATCTAAATTATCCTTGAGTCTAGCATTCTTCTTTCTTTCATTTTTCAAAGCACTAAGAGCACTAATAAGTTCACTCTCAAGATCCTTTATTTGATTTCCTTTTGAATAATCAAAGCCATTTTTAGATTTCTTATCACTAGAGGTGCTACCCTTTTCAAAAACCATACATGCATCTTCCTTATAGTTTTCTGAAGCATCCTCATACATACTAGAAACCAAATCATTATTTGTACAATCATCCTCAAGGTGACCAAAATTTCCACATCTAAGACATTTCATGATAATGAATCTATGTTTCGGTTCTTCCTCTTTTTTTGATATGAACATCTCATTTTCATTATCACTTGAAGAACTTTCACTATCACTACTAGAACACTTACTTGCTTTGTCTAGGTAGAAAATTTTCTTGTGCTTGTGAGAATACCTCTTTCCTTGATTGTTGTGCTCATCTTTGATCTTTTTGTGATGCTTGTACCTTTCAGAATCCTTGCTCTTAGAGTCCTGTTTATCTTCATCACTTTCATCCTTGGTAACAGTACAGTTAGTAGCATAATGACCAAAATTTCCACAATTGAAACATCTTACATTTTTCATACTTTTGTGCTTTCTAGAGAACTTGCCTTTCTTGCTGTAATATGCCTCTTCATAACTAGAAGACTCATCACTATCTTGAAGCTGTTTACCCTTGGATTCCTTGGTAGCCTTGAAAGTCGCCTCTTTCTTGACATCAACCTTCACTTGAGTTCTCAACTCAAATGCTGCAAGTATACTATGGAGCTCATCCTTTTTCAACTTATCCAAATATTTAGCTTCCTCAATAGCATAAATATTTTCACTAAATATATTAGGAAGAGATCTTAAAATCTTATCGCAAACATCATTTTCAGCAATCTCAAGACCTAAGTCTTTCATGGAGTTAACAACCTCATCCATACGAAGCATGTAGTCACTAATATTTTCATCATCATTCATATTCAGTTATTCAAACATACCTTTGAATTGTCTCAAATTGGCCTTTCTGAAATTTGTATCACCTGTATGAACCACCTACAACTGTTTCCACATTTCACTAGCTATCTTGCAGTGAATCACTTTGGTGAGATCTGCTTTTTGTAAGCCTTTCAGGATAGCATTCATTGCTTTTGAATTGCTGTGATGAAGGAGCCTTTCTTCTTTAGTATTAGGACCATATACAGGAATAGTGTACTCATCTTCAATCACTTCCCATACCTCATTACCAAGTGCCATTAGATGAACCTTCATCCTTGCACTCCAAAGACCAAAATCTGACCCATCAAAAATAGGTTCTGCATTGCCACTTGAATGATCCATTGTGTTCTTTACTAGCTTTTCCTTTAAGTTGTTAAACTTTTCGAAGGCACCCGCTCTGATACCAATTGAAGAACACAAGCTTATACTAAGAGGGGGGGTGAACAGTATAAGACCTCTTTTTACTTTTTCCTGTATCCTTCAAAACAATAAAGCAATATACCCAAAGCAATATCAAAGCAATGCACAAAATCATCCACAAAGTGACACCAATTTTAACGTGGTTCACCCAGAATTCCTGGGCTATGTCCACAAAACTTTTATCTAAAATTTATCTAAAAGTTCTTTGGGAAACCTTCCTAATTACAATGTTTATGAGCCTCGGCTCAAAGGAGATACCTTCCCCCAATATAAATTTATGAGCCTCTGCCCAAAGGAGAAACCTTCCCCCAATCTAAATTTATGAGCCTCTGCCAAAGGAGAAACCTTCCCCAAATCTAAATTTATGAGCCTCTGCTCAAAGGAGATACCTTCCCCTCTACTCTAGATATGATCCCTCAGAAGATCATCTGTCTCTACCTCTTGCTAGCATATGGAACTCCTTTCCACCGAAGACCTCTTGTCCTCAATGCTTAGCCTAAGAGACGTCTGCCTTCTATGATCACGTCCACAGTAGCTCAACAACTTTGTACCAAACACAGTCAGTCGGTCTAGTACAAGTCTTCCTCTTTCTGTTAGATCTATCAAACTCTTGAACAAATCAATCCTCTATCCACAAGCCTTCTCAAAGACTTGCCAAATCTGTCCTCAGGTTCTCTGATAGAACCAATGTACCTCTGTCCTCAAGTTCTCTAATAGAACTATCAAAAACTCAGCTCACAAGTCCTCTGCTAGGACCCATTCAAATCTGCTCACAAGTCCCCACCGAAACTTGTCCAAAACCTGCTCACAAGTCCCCAACAGAACCTGTCCAAAATAGCTCACAAGTTCACCAAGAAAAACTTGCTTAGCATGAACCCACAAAGAGAATTGTTAGAGACCCAATGTGATTCATCAACTTCATAGAAGCATAAAGAGAATTTTTAGAGACTCAATATGTTCTATACTTAACTCCCAATCTCAACCACATAACATGGGGTGGTCGAGGCCATCACCCTGGTCCAATGCACCCCCAGTAGCATTCTTGAAATAGTAGCCATATCCTGGAAAGCAGTGGAGAGGCCACATTACATGGAATTAGGCTCCACAGAATGTAGCACCAGCTCACCCCCAATAAAATTTACCAACATTTCTAGTAGTTATACCTATGCAGCTACCCTTACAACCCATGGCAAATCCCAATAACAGGGTGAACCAACCAACATACAATGTGGAGGGTGAGATGTATCTGATGTACCATATTCAACTTAGGTCTGGTAGACAGCTAGGAGTAGGAATTCCTCCACTGGTAGACAAGGAGGAAGAGGTAGAAACACCTCTTGTAGAAGAGGTGATAGAATAAATGCCTGAGAGAGCAAAGGCTCCATTTCCCAATCGATTGCAAGAATAGAGGAAAGTAACACAGTCGAAGTTCGATATCTTGTCTAGCTTTAAGAACCTCATCGTGACAATTCCATTATTTCAAGCCATTCAAGATGTTTTGATATATACCAAGGCAAAAAGAGAGATGTGTCTAAGGAAGCCAGGATGAAGAGCAACCTAGAATATCAATGTCATGGGTAAAATAGTAGATTTGATGATGTGAAAAACATGCCATCCTAAGTATGCAGACCCGAGTAGCCCATTACTGACTATAAAAATCAAGGTACATTCCATGTCCAATATGTTGGTCGATCTCAGAGCAACCATCAACGTAATGCCTCAGGAAACCATGCAGAGGCTATAGCTCATGAACCTAAAACAAACTACGATAGTGTTGCAGCTGGCCAAATGATCGACCATGGCATCAAAAGGAATATTGAAATGTGTAATAGTGATAGTCAGTGCATGGAATACCCAACCAAATTTTTAGTCTTGTAATCTAAAACTAGGCTAGGCAGTTACCTACTCATCTTGGGAAGGCCATGGCTGGCAATAGCTAACGCTTACATCAGCTGCTAGGATGGGCTGATGACCATCTTTGATGGATGAAACATTAAAAGGTTGACTATTTCACCCCTAGCATAGTTTGTCGACTCATTAGGAGGATCCATGTTGATCGAGCATGAAAATCTTGAGCTATCCATGATCCAGTTGATGATGACATTGGATGAGTTGGTAGAAGAAGATGAAGATGGTGCTATTGTGGAGTTCCTCCATGGGGAGTCCCCCATCTCTACACCTGGATCACCATTGGCTGGTGCCCAATATCACCATGTTCAACATATACACGTCGGGCCAGGAAGAACATTGTATGTCAGCAGTGGGTTGACTCCCACACAATTGATGAAAGTAGAAGAGCTCCTGGTTAGACAACAATAGGTATTTTCATGGGATTACTTAGATATGAAGGGTATCAGCCCAGAGATCTATAACCATCGTATATACCTTGATGATCAAGCAAATCCAAGTAGGCAACCACAAAGAAGAATGAATTCGGCAATAAAAGACATTATCAAGGAAGAACTACAAAAACTTTTTATTGTCGGATTCATCTATCTAATTTCTAATAGTGAGTGGGTATCACCGTTAATGATAGTCCTTAAAAATAATGGGAAGTGGCGAATCTTGTAGACTACAGAGCGTTAAACAAAGTGACCAAGAAGGACCACTTTCCACTCTCGTTAATTGATCAAGTCTTGGATACACTCTCTGGGAAGTAGTATTTCTCCTTCTTGGACGGATTTAGTGGATACAACCAAATCTAGATAGGAGAAGAGGATCAGGATAAGACAATGTTCACTTCCCATGGGGAACGTTTGCCTATTGGGTATTACCTTTCGGATTATGCAACGCACCTGCCACCTTTCAAAGGGCGATGCTTAGCATATTTTTAGACATGATGGGAGATGCAATCAAAGTATACATGGATGACTTCATCGTCTATGGAGAAACATTTGATGAAGCAATGACAAAATTGGAAAGAGTGCTTGAAAGAAGCAAGGAAAACAATTTGTCCTTGAGCAACGAGAAATGCTTTATGATGATGCAATAAGGCATTGTACTGGGTCACCACCTCTCCATAGAAGGAATAAAGGTTGATAAAATAAAAATTGAGGTCATTAGAGACCTACCCAGTCCTAGAACGCAGAGAGAGGTGAGGAGTTTTCTTGGATTAGTTGGGTACTACCGACGATTTATCGCTAAATTTGGCAAAATTGTAAAACCACTGCACACTCTATTGTCTAAATATGTGGAGTTCAATTGGACGGAAGACTATGAAGAAGCATTTTAGTTGCTTAAATAGAAACTGATATCTGCACCAATATTAAGAGGACCAAATTGGGCCATATCATTCCATATCTATTGTGATGCATCCAATAATGCGATTGGAGCAGTCCTCAGATAGAAGGATGGTAAATAATTTTACACCATCTACTATGTCAGCAAAAACTTGGTAGGAGTCGAGCTCAACTACACAATGACAGAGAAGTTCCTTGCAGTTGTGCATGCCATAAACAAATTCTACCATTATATCACAGGGTATAAGGTATTTTTCCACATGGACCATGCAGCTATCAGATACTTGATGAGCAAGCTGGCCATTGGTGGAAGAATTATTAGGTGGCTCTTGTTATTGCAGGAATTCGACATCACAATAGTCGACAAACTAGGATAAGACAATGTCATAGCAGATTTTTTATCTAGATTGATATCGATTGACCATACAGCAATGAAAGACCAGTTTTTGGATGAACATTTATTCACCATTAGTGAGCAAATCTTGTGGTACGTAGATATAGCCAATTACTTGGCCATCGAAATAACCTCACCTACTCTCTTTCTAAGAAAAGTAGGTGGTCATAGAGAAAAGTGCATTGTTCCTATGGATTGATGGCCTCCTATTCAAAATAGGATGTGACCAGATTATAATGAGATGCGTAGCAGAGTAGGAGTTCTTAGAAGTACTCAAAGCATGTCATGACAAACCATGTGGAGGACACTTTGTAGGGAAATGAACTACCTACAAAATCCTACAGGCTGGGTACTTTTGGCCCACTTTATTCAAGGATGCGGCTGCGTACACCAGCAAATGCAATGAATGCCAAAGAATGGTTAGACCAACCCATCAAGACGAAATGCCCCTCCAACCTCAGGTACACCTAGAACCCTTTGATAAGTGGGGCATGGAATTTGTGGGACCAATTAATCCACCTTCAATAGGGAGGAGGTTTATTTTGGTCTGTACAAATTACGTCACCAAATGGGTTGAAGTTCAAGCATTGAGAGATTCAAAAGAAAGAACTATCGTTGATTTATTATTTGCCCACATTTTTACATGATTTGGGGTCCCTAGAGAGATAACAATAGACCAAGGGCCTCAATTTACCTCCAAGTTGATCAAGGAGTTGATGGAGCAATACAAAGTTTGGCACAATAAAACTACACCCTACCATCCACAGGCAAATGGGCAAGTGGAAGTGACGAACAAATAAATAGAGAATATCCTGACAAAGACCATGTAGCAACACAAAATATTGGGCTACACGGTTGTTGAAGGCAGTCTGGGTGTATAATACCACATGGAAATCTACCACAGGCTTCACACCCTTCCAACTGGTCTATGGTAAGAGTGCGATGATGCCCATTGAATTCTAAATCAAGACATTAAGAATGGCTTTAGAATTTAACTTGAGCTTGGATGACACTCAAAAAGAAAGAATTCGGCAACTAGATCAGCTAGATGAAATCCAAATGGATGCTTTGCAGAGAACATAAATCATAATAAAGCAAAGAAAGCGATGGCATGATCTCCACATTAAACTAAAGCAGTTCCAAGAAGGAGAATGGGTGTTGTTGTATGATTCTAGGTTCTAGGAAAGAAAAGATAAATTAATGCAAATATGGATGGGACCGTATGAGGTGGTAGAGCTCATCAAGAATGGGGTAGTGCATGTTAGAAAAATTGATGGCATCAACACCATGTTAATAGTCAATGGCCACAGACTGCACCCCTATAACACATCTAAAACCTTATAGGTGGAATCCAAAATAGACGTGGGGGAGACCCCATATTGTTAGATCTAGACCAAAATCTTAATAAGAAAAATGGTGGGCATGGAGGTGCTCACAAAAATTAGTTAATTTAGATTTTTTCTTATAGTGTGTTTTGTAGGGATGATGTCCGCATGCAAGCTGCAGGCATCCTAATCTAGGGCCTAATGGGCATGAAATGCGTCTAACTACCTTTATTTTTCTTTCTTTTCATTTTCTTTTTATAGGTGGAGGACCTAATAGCACGAGGAATAGATATCTAGAAAACCAGGTTGATTCGGCTTAGAATTCCAACATCGGCACTCGTAGGTAGAAGCTAAGGCAGCATGAAGCAAGACTGATAAGGCTTGATCACTCTTTCCAGTCAATCCCAACATGATTGCCAAGAATAAAGCACCTTCCACATCGAGAAGGTGTAGAAGAAGGTGCATTCCTTATAAAGAAGGCACCTAGCCAGAATAAGGTGCCTTCCTTATAAAGAAGGCGCCCAACCAGAAGAAGGCACCTTCCTTATAAATAAGGCATCCAGCCATAAGAAGGTGACTTCCTTATAAATAAGGTGCCTAGCCATAAAAATGCACCTTCCATATGAAGAAGGTACCCCACCAAAATAAGACGCCTTCATTATAAAGAAGGCACCCAGCCAGAATAAGGTGCCTTCGTAGCACCCTAAAATTGGCACGGTTAAAACCTTAGTAAAAGATAAAAGATAGAAATTTGAATTTTAACCCCAAAACCGCTCCAAAACTGCCTGTTACCCGTTTCCTCATTTTTCGTGCCATTTTTAGGATTTGTTTTGACCGTTGGACGATATCATCGCAGATTAGACGAGATCATCCTAGATCTGACGAAATCGTCATGGACAGAACGTCCAGACGATTTTGTCCCAAAACCAAATTTTCATAATTAGCTTCTGTTTCAACAGCCTCTCCAACTTGGGCAGAAGCGCGTCTGCGTAGTTGGAGATTTCCCTGTTGGAGATCTCCCAGATTGGGATGATCCCCAACCTCTTAAACCTCTTCCTAAGCCTATATAAACTAGGATTTTCTAGTTTACCCCCTGACTCCCCTTGATTCTGATTTCCCTGAACCCCTTAGCTGACGGATTTGGATCTTTATTCACTAGAGCATCCTCGTACTACTGTCTGTGTTCTATACTTTGCATTTTCTTGTAGGAACTCTACTATTTTTTAGTTGAAGCTAGCTCGGATCGTCGCAAACGATCTCGGATGATTACGAATGATTTTGTCGAGGAGCGCAGACGATCTCGTACGATTGGAGGTGATCCTGACTGTAGTCCAGATTGGGGGCAATCCGAGTCCAGAGTTTGCATTTCCTTAGCTTTCTCTGCATTTTTCATATTGTATTTCTGCACTGTCTTGAATTATTATGTTTATGCATCTTGGAGTTCACCTCATTTAGCATAATCGCATGGTAAAGTTAAAATCAATCATTAAATCTACTGCATTTCCTTATTTGTTATTGGAATCCATTATTTAGGCATGTTTGCTGTTATTTCTACCATTGTCCTTTGCTTCTGCACTTGCATATTTGGTATTTTGCGTCTATTTTTGTGATTGCAGGTTTCTGACGAATTCATCTGACGAATTCGTCAATTTTCAGATGATTCTGTCTGATTTCAGATGACCTCCTATGATTTGGGATGATCCTATGAAATATCAGATGATTACGTATGAATTGAGGTGATCTGAACTGCTACAAGCCTCAGAATCTTCATCAAACATCTAGAATCAGGTATGACACATTCTAATTAGCATATTCTCTGTTATTAGCACTCATTCCTATTTTTTGTATCCATTTAAATTATTATTGGTAGATAGAATAGTTTAGATTCATCTTGGCCAAACCTAGGAGTTGAATGATTGAGTATAAAAATGAACACATCAAACCCACTATCAACCTAGGCGTGGAAACTGCCACTCAAAAGTTTCCTGGTGAACCCACCATCCATCGAAAATTCACCCTTATACTCCTCCCCCGAGAGGCGGGACCTTCAAAGGGCCTCTCAGTCCGAGGTATTGTCCCATCCTTCTCGCATCCCCCTTTCGGGCGCGGATCCTATAGCCTGAGGGTAAGGATGCGGAAAATTTGGAGCGATACATTTTGGTGAACCCGACGTGAATAACATAGGCATATTTCTGATTCAAAAATATAAAAAAAAAAATATATATATATATATATGTATACAAGAAAAACAAAAACAAAATCATCATTTCAAGTTTGTATGTTTTAGATTCAATTCTAAATAGTAGATACTAAATATTACTTTTAGAAGTACTAAAGAAACCATGAGTTTTTACTCAAATCAATATGAGCCCATCAGTAATGTTGGAAGAATTCAGCCAAATACATTTGTTGATTATGACCAACCTCATCCCTATTCAACACCACCTCCATCACACTTTTCTCATTTTTCATCCATACCCCAACAGGACAATCCCTTTTCCAATCCTCTTCATAATGATATTATCTATTCTCCCATATATCCATATTATGTCTATCAATCCACATACAATCCTCCTCCACCCCTTCAATATTCTTCTTTCAATACAACACATCCATTTCAACAAGAAAATACTTATTCTTCCAATCCTACCATGCACTCACATCATACTTCACAATCTTCCTATCATCATTCTACCCATAACAAAGAAAAGAGAGGTAAAAAACCATTAGGTCCTTTTATGACTGAACTCCTAAGGCACTTATCAAAAACCTCTCGAAAACCTTCATCACGTACATTTACAAAGCTCAATCAACCAATGGATATAATTCTCAAGCATTTACTTGATACAAATAAGATTGAACTCCCTTCCATAAGACAACTTGATGCCACAGCAGATTGGTTTAAACCTGAGCTACATTGTGAATATCATAGAATAGATGGACATATGACACAAAATTGTAAAGATTTAAGATGTGCAATTCAAGATTTGATTGATGAGGGTCTTTTTAATATAAAGGAATTACAATCTATAACTGATTATAAATCTCCAATAAACAATCAAACTCCTACACAACAAATACCAATAATCAATCAAGACATGGGGATCTCCCAAGAACCCCTATTCAATTATCAACAATAGGAAACCAATCAAATATTGCATGTTAATGTGTCCCATCATGATGATATTACTCATATTGTAATAGAAACTACAAATGAGCAACCTCAAGTTCAATCAACTCAATCTGATATTCAAGAGATGGATTCCTCATTTGATCAACCTTCAAAACTATCTTTGGCTCTAGAGAATGATCCAAAATGGAATGTAAGCATAGAAAGCTCATCTTTAGAATCAAAATCTCAATCTGAAATCCACTTTGATAGCCAACAACAAGTGATTAATCCTCAAGCAAAGATATCCCTTTTAGAAGTATTACAAAGTTCTCATAAGGAAACTTTGTTCAAGATACCTAGCCAACAATTTGTTCCTCATCATATTTTCTCTAAGAACATAATTAATGGTGTAAGCCCTCTTGAGGTTAACCATATTTCATTCTATGATGAGGAGATTCCTTCCTCTACTCCACAAGAAGACTCCTATCTTTACATTACAGGATCTAGTAAAGAAACACCTGTTAAAACTATCATGGTAGATAATGGCTCCTCTCTTAATTTATGCACTTATCAATTATTCCAAAAACTCAAATTAAAGGAAGAAGATCTTAATGAATCAAATGTTATTGTAAAATATTTTAACAATGAAATTCAAGAAGCTCAAAGTACTATAATTCTTCCTCTTAATATTGGATCCAAGATCCTGGATACTTTGTTTTATGTAGCATATTGCCCTTCACCTTACAACCTACTCCTCGAAGTCCTTGGATTCATACGATGAGGGTTGTCCCTTCCACTCTTCACCAATGTTTAAAGTTTGAACTTGCAAATAAAATTGTTACCATACATAATGACCCAACACCATTTGAAGAATATTTAACGGTTGAAACATCAAGTTCTATACATTCTCTATTGTCACAATTATCTTCTATCCATCACTTTTCTTCATCCATATATGATCATCCTTGTTTACCAAATAACACCCATGCATATATTTCATATATGCTCCCTCCATCTTATCAAGACTTGGAAGATAGTGATAAGAATGAAGAACCTTCTTATCCTTCTGACATTTTATTTTGTAACATGATCAATTTTACACATATAAAAGTAAAATCTTTTGCTACATTATTCTACATTATAACAAAGCTTTTGTTATCGCTACCTTTTATTCATCACCTTTTGTTCTTACCTTCAACACAACCAAATTATCCTTCAAAACCTCCTTTGATTTTGAAGCAACCTTAGACACGCTATACTCAAATAACCTTGTATAGTGTATATAGATCATCTTGTATATACCACCAATTCCATCATCTAAAAATTCATATAAAAAAAAAAAATTTCAAAAACAATCACATTGTGTATCTTCTCAATTCATCAATCAAAATCAAAATATAAAAACATCAAAATCGTCAAAATCTTCAAAAACATCTTTTATTTTCATACTTGTCAATTCTTGGAGTTTGCAGTTATATTTTCAATTATTTTGGATAAATGAGCATTTATTTGGAATCCCACACTTTCACACTCACATGAATAAATATCTTGATTTTATTTAGTATGATTATTAATCTCTCTTATATCAAAGTCCACATTGGCATTAAATAAAGTTTTGAGCATAGAGAACTGATCTTGTTATTTACTTGAACCAAGTATATCTTTTCACATTAAAATGATTTCATTGCACATTCAATATGATGCTACATAGTAGACGTGGTTTCTTGAGCGAAAAGTTTCCCCCGCTATCCTATCATGCACATGGTCTAGAATCTTTGAGAATTGACAAAAGGACAAGCTCACCCCTACCCAGAATAAAAATCCCTTGCTCTACAGCTAATCCGAGCAAGTATCCCTAGCATAGGAAGAAAAAAAAAAAAAATGTTATTTTGTATCATTACAACAATGTTTCAGCATTATCTCAAATATCAAGCAAAAATACAAACAAGTAAAAAGAGCAAAAGAGAAAAGCAAAAGCAAAATGCAATAAAATCCTTTCCCTACCCCTTGAAAAGAAAAGAAGGGTGAATGAGCTTGAATCCCTGGAATTCTCAATTATTCGAAAACTGTGAGGTAAGCCCCATAACAGGTGGTTTGTGCCCAACCCGCTTGGCCTTGGGTAATTCCTAGCATGGTGATATGTCTGTCACATTAGCGACCTTCTTTTGTACAGACCTATGTCGGCTTATGGATTAGCTAGCTCTTGATAACCTAACTTGCACAATAGTCTGGTACGGTTATATGCATATAAATCATGGTTAACGAACATTCATTTGGTTAAGGCAAATTGCTTGTATCAAATTATCTTGCTCAAAATTGGTGAATGAACAATACAATTGCACACACATTTGTATTTGAGAGATTTTGTATCATTATGATAAATCAAGATCGGTAATGAACTCACATTTGCACATGAGGATCCCTTATAAACCTACATTTGTTTTTGATAATTTAAAATATTTTTGTAATTCTTTTCAGAACAATTTTATCCTCTTATTTCAGAATTTTGTTTTGTATAAAAACAATTATATACATTGTGTCACAAAATTGCAAAACGATTTCAAACAACATGTTCATCATATTATTATTTTCTGTTTATCAAAAATCAAAAATCAAAAACTCAATCATGCAATAAAACTAAAATCTCTATTTTATCTTTGGATTTCGCGATGATGGTATAAGTCTATACCTATAAATTCTATGCCTAGCGCAAACCATTGTTCTAATTTTATTTTCCCATCCATTTAAAAAAAAAAAAAACACATATGGCTTACATCATTATGTTACACAATTGTGCTTCAAAACGAACGAACACTTATTCTATTTCATGTCATTATGTCAAACATTCCATCTTGCAACCATGGTATAATTTCTAAGGAATTATTCAAAAATTTATCACACTTAGGAATTCATGCCTAGCAAAAATCACTTTTAAACATATTTCATGCATAATTTTGTGAAAAATCTGAAAACAAATCATCCCCATCATCATTTTCATCATCACAACACCAAGTCTTAAGACAGTCTCTTAAGCACTCTTTTACTTTTAGCAATATTTCTATACTAGGATTAGCTTGACGACCTAGCGAGCGACGACTCCATAAAACGGTCTATAACAGCGACAATGTCCTTTGAAATTATTGTTAGAAGTCCCTTTTATTTTTCATCAAATCACACCAAAAACAACCAATTTTTGCACATCAGATTATTTCATTTACAAATTTTATGGCATGACATAACATTATAATTCATTTCCAATGACATAATTACATGAATCAACAATTCAAGCATCATAATACAACATATACACAAGTCATATCATCAAAAAGATAATATATATATATATATCAATGAATTATATACATCATCTGGATTGGTATGCCACAATCAAAGCTCTGGCATACTCAATCCCCTCAAAAGTAATAATAATATCATCTGCACTCTGCAGTAGCTAGCCTCGAGAAGCCCTCGAGCTCTCAGCCTCATCTCCTCCCCCACCCTGACGTGGAGGAGGTGGTCCCATAGAGGTCCGGGCCGTATCTCGGGTCCTCGTCGTCGATCGTGAGGATGTCCTCGATGATCCCATCATGATCGGCTCTACAATGGGGGCTGGCAATGATATCCTCTGTCCCTCTAGGACCGCCTGATAGTACAACCCCTGGTAGAATGCGGTCTGAGCAATAGACCATGCTAGATCTCGAGTGCTCGCTCCTCCGCCCCGAGCTCTGAGCCATGTAGCCTCATCTTGCAGTGTCTGCACCTGAGCCCGGAGGTGGGCAACCTCAGCTCGAAGAGCCACCGTCTCGCTGCTCTCCCCTACCTCAACACCCTTGCCCTTATCAGGCGATGGTGGTTTCTCCCCCTGCTACGAAGGGAATCTCTCCTCCCTCTACTGGTGTCTCTCCTATGGGGACCACCATTGCTCTCTCCTACCATGACCCCGTGCTGCCTCAATGGCAGCCTGGCATCACCTCCCCATCCATCGCACAACCACATGCACCGGACCCTATGCCCTCATCATCCGAGGAGGGTGGATGCCTACGTACCAGGCATCATAGCCGTCTGCAACCCCAACATCGTCACCATCCACTGGCTGGATGGGGGCATCGTCCGCATCCTGACTCCAGAATCGTTGCATGTCTGGAGCCCCGCTCAGCGTAGTACTATCTCGAATAGTCTGGGAGTACTCATAATCCCTGAGAGAAGGGATCCCCTATTGTAGACCGAACTACCATAGTACCCGGTCATAGCGGTGGAGCTCTACCTCTCCCCGCTCCATCCTCAGCCAGCAGACTCGCCTGATGCGAGCCAGCTCCTGCCCATCCTCTACCCACCCGGGGTGCTCTCGCCATGGCCTCCAGGTGATCTGGTCTGGGATGAGGTCGTCCAGCAACCTCCGAGACATCGACAGATCTATCCGCCATTGTGACCCTCTCCGTAGCCACCAATAGAAAACCCGGGGCCTCTCCCGGTCAACCCCTATCAATGGGAGCCCTATCGGCCTCCGCACCGCAATGTGCTCCCAGCACCAAACCTGTAGCAATGATGTCAAAACCAAACATCGGCCTCCCTTGTATACGACCCCGTGTAGGATCCTATACAAGCGGCAGAGTACAAAGCTGCCCCATGCAAACCTATACCCATGGTCTCTCATGTCGTAGACTATGTCTGAGAGCACCCACGGTAGTCTGCACCCACTCTGGTGGCACAACAGTAAGCCACCTACCACCCCTGCCAAAACCTGAGTCAGCCTAGATGCCCCAGGCATCTACCGTAGAGACTCGATGTTCACCCCGCCCTTCTCCAAGGTGAAGCTCGGGTCTCCGAGTCAGCCTCATCATCGCCTGGCCCTGATTGGCCATAGGCGTCATGAGCCATCCCTGTATGGGGATCCTCATGATCCTCCATACGTCCTCTAGTGTGGGAGCCATCTCCCTTGTCGATAGCCAAAAACAGGACGACCCCGGATACCATCTCTCTGCTAGGGTTGTCAGTAGCCCCATGTCAGTCGGTACTTGTGGCATCTCTGCCACATGCTATAGCCCGACCTGTCCTAGTCGGTCATGCTCTGCCTAGTCAAGCATGGCTATGTCGTCTCTTAGTCCACCGTATTTCCATTCTCGGCTCTTTAGTAATCCCCTCTGCAAAACAAATAATAACAACAAAATTTATTAATAACCAATCATTAAAATCAAATTAAACACATTTTAAAATCAAGTTAACGATGCTATCATCCACCATCGGATGATATCGTCCTAAATTGGGCAAAATCGTCCTTTGTTAGGACTAAATCATCTCTGATTTCGCAACTTGGGGATCGTCCCTTGTTGAACGAGATCGCCCCTAGTTCGTCGATTTCGCCCTCAAACGAAATCGATGATTTAGAGACGATTTCGGCGAAATAGGGACGATTTCGTCCGGACGTCGTCGACGGCCTAAAAATGGCCGTGATGCCCCAAATAATCCAAATTTAAATCCACCAATTGCACAAAGTAAAATCAAACCTAATCTACTAGGATTAGATCCTTACCCGTAGCCCGCGTCGGACCTCTGTCGCTCTGTGTGCTGTCTCCACCATTGTTTCTTTCTGCAGAGCTCTAGAACAGTAAAAATGAATTAGGGTTTTACCCTATTTTCTTAATTTTATTTAAAAAAAAATCAAATTTTTAATTTTTGTCTTTCCGCGTTTTTACCTCAAACGTTCGATTTGGGTAAAAACACGGAGGGGGCACCATAGTCAGCAGTTGTACGATTCGACCAAGAATCATCGTCTAAAAAATTGAGTACATTTTTGCTTTCTCGTAAAACGGGAAAAACTCGTCTTTAACGCATTTTCTTCGAAAAATTCGCTAAAGAGGGGGCAAAATGTAGCACCCTAAAATTGGCACGGTTAAAACCTTAGTAAAAGATAAAAGATAGAAATTTGAATTTTAACCCCAAAACCGCTCCAAAACCGCCTGTTACCCGTTTCCTCATTTTTCATGCCATTTTTAGGATTTGTTTTGACCGTTGGATGATATCATCATAGATTAGACGAGATCGTCCCAGATCTGACGAAATCGTCATGGACAGAACGTCCAGATGATTTTGTCCCAAAACCAAATTTTCATAATTAGCTTATGTTTCAATGACCTCTCCAACTTGGGCAGAAGCGCGTCTGCATAGTTGGAGATTTCCTTGTTGGAGATCTCCCAGATTGGGATGATCCCCAACCTCTTAAACCTCTTCCTAAGCCTATATAAACTAGGATTTTCTAGTTTACCCCCCTGACTCCCCTTGATTCTGATTTCCCTGAACCCCTTAGCTGATAGATTTGGATCTTTATTCACTAGAGCATCCTCGTACTACTGTCTGTGTTCTATACTTTGCATTTTCTTGTAGGAACTCTACTATTTTTTAGTTGAAGCTAGCTCGGATCATTGCAAACGATCTCGGACGATTACGGACGATTTTGTCGAGGAGCATAGACGATCTCATACGATTGGAGGCGATCCTGACTGTAGTCCAGATTGGGGGCAATCCGAGTCCAGAGTTTGCGTTTCCTTAGCTTTCTCTACATTTTTCATATTGTATTTCTGCACTGTCTTGAATTATTATGTTTATGCATCTTGGAGTTCACCTCATTTAGCATAATCGCATGGTAAAGTTAAAATCAATCATTAAATCTACTGCATTTCCTTATTTGTTATTGGAATCCATTATTTAGGCATGTTTGTTGTTATTTCTACCATTGTCCTTTGCTTCTGCACTTGCATATTTGGTATTTTGCGTCTGTTTTTGTGATTGCAGGTTTCTACGAATTTGTTAGATTTTAGATGATTCTATCTGATTTCAGATGACCTCCTATGATTTGGGATGATCCTATGAAATATCAGATGATTACGTATGAATTGAGGCGATCTGAACTGCTACAAGCCTCAGAATCTTCATCAAACATCCGAAATCAGGTATGACACATTCTAATTAGCATATTCTCTATTATTAGCACTCATTCCTATTTTTTGTATCCATTTAAATTATTATTGGTAGATAGAATAGTTTAGATTCATCTTGGCCAAACCTAGGAGTTGAATGATTGAGTATAAAAATGAACACATCAAACCCACTATCAACCTAGGCGTGGAAACTGCCACTCAAAAGTTTCCTGGTGAACCCACCATCCATCAAAAATTCACCCTTATACTCCTCCCCCGAGAGGCGGGACCTTCAAAGGGCCTCTCGGTCTGAGGTATTGTCCCATCCTTCTCGCATCCCCCTTTCGGGCGCGGATCCTATAGCCTGAGGGTAAGGATGCAAAAAATTTGGAGCGATACACCTTCCTTATAAAGAAGGTGTCCAGCCAGAAGAAGGCACCTTCCTTATGAAGAAGGCACCCCGCCATAAGAAGGCACCTTCCGTATGAAGAAGGCACCCTGCCAGAATAAGGCACCTTCCTTATGAAGAAGGTGCCTTCCCTATAAAGAAGATGCACACAAAAAAAAAAAAGTAGAGAAAAAAGTAGGTGCCTTCCACATTGGGAAGGTGCAACACAAAAAAAAAAATCCCGAGGTGCCTTCCACATCAAGAAGGCGCATATAGACCGAGGTGCCTTCCACCCCAGGAAGGTACAGGTATTCAGCAGCACCTTCCACATTAGGAAGACACACCCATTTAGAAGCACCTTCCATAGTAGGAAGGTGCCACCATCAAAAAGGTGCCTTCCACCATTGGAAGGCGCATCTAATCAGAGACGTCTTCCAGCATTGGAAGGCGCATCCATTCAAAGAGCACCAACAACATTGGGAAGGCACCATATAAGTGCCTTCCACATTGGGAAGGCACCATATAAGCATCTTCCATATCAAGAAGGCGTCACATAAGAACCTTCCACATTGGGAAGGTACCAAAGAGCACCTTCTGTGTACAACCAACACTTAAGTCTCATGGATACCTCGATCGAAATGAAATCACTACACGAATGAGCAGCATCAGATTACCATACCCCTCCCCCATGTCATAAATCAATGAATCAATGCTCTTCATAATGAATGAAACACCAAATAAGGTACACACATATTAACTCAAATATTTATATAATTATTCATAAATTATGTAGTACCGAAAAAATATTATCGTCATAAAAATCATATACCTCCCATGGTTGGAACCACATGCCAATGATATGGATCGAAAGGTATATCCTAGAATTAAATTATAGGGTTAGGAACCTTCCCTATAATAAGTCACCTTCCTAAAGAAGTAAGGATAGAAAAAAAATGCAGTAGTAAGGGAAGGCGCCATGGGAGGAAGGTCGAAGAATCATGCGGTGAAAAAGAATGAGCCGAGTGATACGAAAGGAATCAGGGGGACGGTAAAAAAATAGTTTGAGGCTAAGGGATGGTTTGAATACTGTACCCTGGTCAGTCAAGGCTAGGATATGGAGGCAGCCAAGGAATTCATTGCCTCCTTGAGGGGCGACGTAGCTCAAGTGCGAGGGGTAGAAATTTTGGTCACCCTCAAATACATCTCACAGGTGACTGGATTGCCCCTCATAGGTGAATGCATATACAAAGGTAGACTATTGAATTCGTATGCTCAAGTGCTACTGCCAGGAGAAAATGTGCAGATAGATAAGGAAGGGCTACCCAAAAGTAGCCTTCCCATGAATCTGTGAAAGATATTCGAGCATGTTGCTCGATTCTTTACATGCATCAAAAAGTATACCCATTTACACACTAACCATGTGTAGTTTTTGAATCACTTGGTGCATGGAAGGAAGTTTAACGTGCCCTTCTACCTGGAAAATGCACTAAAGTAAGAAGTGGCTAGGTACCAGAAGGGAGCACCATCCGCATTGGCCCACCATGGGCTGATATCAGCACTAGTCTGCCATGCAAAAGTGTAAAGGCTTAACCCCAACACAGATGGATATGGCAGCCAATAAAGGTAACGATATGCTATTGCCAGAATAGGGCAAGAAGAGGGAAGCCCTATAGAGGAGATGGCAAGAATTGGGTAATTGGCATTACCCAATTTCATGGAAGAAAGAGGGCATTCACCAATACCCAAATGCACAAAAGAAAGAGGGAATTCACCAGTGCCCAAATGCACAGAGGAAAGAGGGCATTCCCCAGTGCCCGAGTATGAAGAGGAAGGAGCATCGCTTATTAGCAGTGAGGTCAAATTTTGTCTGCCAAAACTAGTCCCCAAGAGGAAACACCTACAATGACTCCTCCTCTCGATAGAGGAAGAAGAGAATGACCTGGAAGTCGATGTGGCAGCCCAAAACCTCCAAGAATTGACAAACCAAATCCCACAATATGCAGGGACTTTTAAGAGCAATGATAAGGTTGACGTAGCCTTGGAGGAAGCACTGGAGTGGCAGACCAATTGCTGGATGGCCCAAAAAATTTTGAAGGACTGCCAGAATGAGCATATAGGGGAATTGGAAGAATGAGAAAGATGAATCATCCAACTCGAGTAGCTGGTCCAGCAGTTGTAGAAGGAGAACCAACTACTCTAGGATAGGGAAACAAAAATAAGGGATGCATCAACTCAAATTGACTAGGCAACAAAATTTTTGATGAATTCTCCCACATCTACAGAATGAGTATTCTCTTCGAGAGAATTTCGATCAGATGCCCGACAGAGTAGCCCGAAGGCAGGGGATAATTCCTCTATTTTTGGGAGTGAATGGGAAAGAAGTCCCACAACACCCCCTATCATCGACCTGAGTGATACAGAGTAGCATACAGGACTGGGGGATAAGAAAGAACTCCCTAGACCTAAGGGAGAAAGAGAAGAACCTGAGGGGTCGACATAGGACAGATAAGGGGGCGAAGAAGCACCCCCAGGGATGATGGCACAGGTCCCCCAGAGTGAATAGAATGCTCCAAGGACCATAGAGTAGGCCCCTCGAAGTGAGAAGACATCCACCAGGGAGAAATGGAAAACCCTTGTTCGAGCCACCACATTTTCTATAAAGGCCAAAGAAAAAGGGCCTAGGACAACTCAAAAGAAGGTGAAGGTGACCTTTGTCGAGCTAGAAGAAGATGAGTGGGATATGTAGCCATTCATAGAGAGGTGAAAATAGTTTGAATGACTACTCAAAGAAATGACAGTAGCTAAGGAGACCAGGAAGGAAACCTCAAGGATGTAAGGGAACTCTGGTATCTGCGTCAATCCAACAGAGAACAGCTAGTTTTGGGAGATTTATGGGTCATCCTGGGGACGACCCTCTAATATAAGAAGGTATTTTGAATTATGGGGGGTATATGGCCCTGAATTGGAAGCCACTACCATTGTAAAGGAGAATGCAAGGCTTACTCCTGAAGCAGCCCGATTATACAAAGCCCAAGTAGTTCATCTTAGGAGGGATAATTCAGATATCCCTCTTGCAGTGGTTAGACCTCCCAACGTTGACCTATGGCAAGCTACAAAAGCTAAATTTTAGGAAATAGATATGACGTTGGCTAGATCACCTCCGATAGCGACCAGGATGAGGAAACCAAAGCTGATAGTAGCACTCGTAGCCCCATGTAGAAAAATAGGAGCCACACCTCTAGATGCCAGTGCATAGAAGAGGCAGACACGGGCTGCAGGTACAATCAGATCCACCAAGAAATGACAATGATGAGGGGTCAACAGGGCTACCTATAGTTTTGATGCCATGAGGGCGTGGCATATGTTAGGCATGGGGGGATGATGAGCATTAGAAATGCTCATATTTTGTATACATTTTCTTGATTATTATGTGGCTGTATAATAATTATTGCATATGCTTATGAATGATTATATAATTATTTGATGAAATTATGCGTGTTATCTAATTCATTTGTTTTCAATGTGTTTTTGTGGAATTGTAGTTGATTTAGTTAGATTTGGATTAGTCGAGGTCTTTTCATGGACCTGGCACTTCATTTCTTTCGAAATCAACATAGAGAAGGTAGGCACCTTCCTCTTCCAGGAAGTTTCCAAGTGTAAGTAGGCACCTTCCTCTTCCAGGAATGCACCAAGCTTAAGTAGGCACCTTCCTCTTCCAGGAAGGTACTAAGGAAAGACAAGTGCCTTCCTCTCCCAAGAAGGCACCAATAGAAGGCCAGTTCCTTCCTCTTCTAGGAAGGTGCCAAAGGAAAAGAAGCACCTTCCTCTCACAGGAAGGCACTGACAGGAAGGTACCACTAGAAGGCAAGCAATTTCCTCTCATAAGGAAGGCACTGACAGGAAGGTGCCACTTTCCTTTCGCAAGAAGGTGCCAATAGAAGGCAAGCGCCTTCCTCTCACAGGAAGGTGCCAACAGAAGATAAGCATCTTCCTCCTCTAGGAAGGTGTCAATGATAGTAAGGCACCTTTCGCATAGAGAAGGCACTTGACATACTTAGGCACCTTCCTCATAGGGAAGGCACCCCTGTTCTTTGCCCGTTGACCAAACAAGCACAACGTGGACAATAGATACTGGTGTAGTTCCAAATCTATGTCATGTAGAGTTAAATTGGGGATCACACTAACATATGAGAACGTCCTACCAATGCTAGGTGAAGCACAAACCAATCAGTGAACACGCCATCGTTAGAAATGAATGCAAGTTTTAGTAGACGTCGATCACATTTACCAAAATATCTTAGTTTAGTATTGAATGAATAAACTATTATAATTTCTTTGTAACATAATATCTATGAGTGTGCTATATAAACACACGCAGACCTCTTTGAGGATATATAGAATATTTTTGACAGTAAATGTAGAGAGATATATAGAAGAAGCATTGTAATACTTTGATAATTATAATATAGTTCTAAGAGTTTCTAAGTGTGTGTTCAACTAGGAGGAAGTTGCTGGAGCCTAGGCCCACTCCAAGCCAGTATTTCTTCCCCTATTTTTCTTGTGTTTTTTATATTAGTTTACCACTTCTATAAGATTGTTTATTGCATTGTTATTTCTCGTATTGCAATAGGTTTATTTCCAATAATATGTGAATATTTCCTTTCTGTAGATTTAATTGTTTTTACATAAATGATTGAGGAGTGTATGAATGATTGATGACCGTTGAAATACCCACAAATAGTAGAACTAGCGGACTCATATCAAGTGGTATTGTAAGCAATATTTTTCAGGACCCTTCGTAAGTTTACGAAGCTCCTTGGGTTGATAAATTAAATGCACGGGCATGTGACAAAAGTAGGAAAGAAATTAAACCTTGTTTGGCCTGCAACAAGGATATTTAAAGAGAAGTTAGAGGTAAAGGTTTTAGAATGTGAAAGGTTAGAGCATGAGGTAGCTTCACTAAGGAAGGAAGTAAAAGAGTCTAGAAACAAGCTACATAGGTTTGGGAGAATCTCAAAGACCTTGGATAAAATTATCAAGGTACAAATATCTTCATCAAAAAAGAGAATACTTGGTTTTGAATAGGAATAAAGAAAACAAGGAGAAGATTCAATATAAATCTCCAAAGAATAAGAAGCTTCAGAAGAAGATAGTGTAAGAGAGAGTGAGACTTCTAAGGATAAGTTGGAAAATATAAAGTTCAACAAGGAAAGGAACAATGCACAAATGAGGAATAGATGGGACAGGAAATAGCACAAGGAAGAAGAGGCTAAGAGACCAATGGGGTCAAGGAAAGGTATCTTCAATGGATGTTTTTTCTCATGTCACAGGTTTGGGCACAAGGCTACACAGTGCAGGACACATGAAAGATAGGGATATGGTTTCACCAATAGCAATTTTAGAAATGGGCATCTATTTCAAGGGTATTGCTACTTTTGTCATAATTTTTGTCATAAGGCAGTTGCAGGGCTCATGAAAAGAATGGATATGGCTTCACCAGGAGGAACTTAAATACATATGCACCTTCAAGGAATCACGACATTAAGTGTTAAAAGTGCAATAATGTTGGGCATACATAAAAGTGGTGTAGAGCATAATTTCCAAAGACAAGTAGGAACATGAATATTCATAGGAATTAGAAGGATTAGTTGAGGAAGAAGGTGGAAAAAGGTAAAGATCAATGTATTATGGGAGTAGATATACTCCCACCCCAAATTAACCACCTCAAGATAGGAGGTGGGGGAGGGGCTAAGCTACGAGCCTCATTCTTAGCCCCATGTCCCAAAGGTGACCCTTTGCCATTGATTTCAAAGGGGGGGATATTTGAGTTAGGGTGAGAGAATTCAGTCAGGGGGAGCAGTTTCTTAGGGGGAGCATTTTTGGAAAAAGGAAAAAGGAATGGTTACAGAAAAAGGGTTGCCATCAATGACAAAGGTGGAGATTTTTGGAAATTTTGAGTTAGCTATGTTGTCATTGATGTCAAGAGTCAATGTCAGTGATCAGTGCAGGACTTGGCAAAATAAGGGTTAAAATATTTATATTTTAATCCCAAGATATTTGGTTTAAGAGCTTCACATGATTGGTCAAAAGGACGGTTAAATACCCTAAAGGAAAGTCCTAAAGGAAATACTATTATAATATTTATTATTATAATATTAAAGGAGGTCAAAAAAGGTCTAAGGGTGAAAGAGAAAAATACCTAGGCCCAATGGAAATAATATTATAATATTTTTTATTATAATATTAAATGTTAAAATTAAAGCTTAAGGTAATTTATAAATTATTTAAAATAATTATTATAAATTAATTTATAAAATAATATTTTTAAACCCTAAAGTTAGGGTGGGCATAAATTCATTTTAATTATTCTCCTCCCCGTTGATGTTCGTTGTGATTGGAATATGGTATAAATACCATAATATTTGACAACCAAAAGTCTAAGTCTCCAATTAATGCATATGTGAAAAAAACACAAAAATCTAAGTGCAAATTTCATGAGCATACGAAGGGATTTTAATTTTTAAAAGGTGTAGTGAAAAATGTGATGAATAAAGTGTTTGAGGCATAGAGGTTGGTCACCAACCAACTGGTTGGTCTAGTGGCAAGTGGTCGGTGGTTAAGTCATTGGGAGAGTAGAGGTTTCAAGTTCAAGTCTTGGTAAGGGTAGTTTATTTTGGTTTTAATTTTTGGTACCAGATTGAAGGTACTAAGCACATGAGGAGCATTTCCATCCCAAGTGAGAACCTAGCTCAAGGAACAGTTAAGCCATAGTTAGGGCACTGGTGGTAGTGCGACTTGGGATTGAATCCCATCGAGGAGCATGCAAGGTACTTTAATTTTTATTATTATTATTTTTTAAGTGTGTGGTCTAAGGTTGCATAGTGAGCACTATTTGAAGCATGTGGTATAAGGTTACATTGTAAGCGCTATTTGAGTGTGTGGTCTAATTTGTTAAGTGAGTGCCTAGGGAGTTAAAAGGAGGGTAAGGTAAAATTAATTTTTACCTTAGTTAAAAAGTGGTAAATGTTATAATTGTGATTTAAAAGTAAATTGCATTATTTCTGATTTGTAATATCAATTATTTTTGGAAATGCAATTTTTGAGTAGGGAGACATAAGTAAGAATTTTGGATTGACTTATGAATTAAAGAGTTTCTAGTGAAACTGAGTGATTGGAATCTTTGTTTGAAAGTTTGGAGACTATAAGGTGTACTTGAGACTTGATAATTTTTGTATAGTGAATTAATTTTTGAGAAGAATATTTGTGGATATTTGAGATAGATTGTTGCTATCTAACCTTGAGATTGGCAAAGAAGATTTGATTGTGATTAAGACAGGTTTTGAAGACATATCTCCATAAAACAAAAGGTATGGGCACATCTTCCTTATGAGTGAAATATTGTTGACTTGAATGTTGTGAAATGTAAATTTGAAGTGAAAAGGATTGTTTGATAAGCATTGTTGGAAATGTTTGAGTAAGATTTCATATGCATGATTGGTGAATGTTTGTGAGTATAATTGTTATGTGAATTTGAAAACTATCTTGAAATAGGGTTTGTGAAAGAACATGAGTATCATTGTTATGTGAATTTGGAATCATCTTGAGTCAAGGTTTGAGTTTCAAAGTGTGAGCTGTTGAAAGTGTAGTGAAACAGTTGGTTAGGGTTTGTAAGCAAGTTGTGTTTCATTTAGTGAATGGTTGAATGAAGTTGTATGAGCTTTACTAATTTAAAGTGTTGCAGTGATAGTTTAAGTTCTGTGAAACAAATTGTTTTTATCCTAAATTTATTTGAAAGAGAATTTAGAAGTGATTGAGTATTTTTGTGTGAGAGTGAAACATATTGAGTCTCTAACCATTCTCTATATGTTTCTATGGTTAAATAAGATTCTGAGTGAAACTTGTTAGTGTTATTGAAGATGTTTTCTATAAGACATTGAGTTGAGTTTTTGTATGCAAGTTTTGCAATTTATTTGAATAAGCTTTTGTGAAAGGTAGTGGACATATTTGAGTAAGTCCTAGAGTGGACTTAAGGACAGGGTTAAGCAAGATTTTGTGAAAGTTTATGAGCAAATTTGAGTAAGTCCTAGAGAGGACTTAAGGACAAATTTATGTGAGCTTTTGTGGAAGCTTAAAATAAGGTTTTATGTAAGTCTTGATGAAGACTTGGTGAGAAGATTGGACAAATTATAGTAAGGACTTGAGTAGATTTGAGGTAAGTCTTGATGAAGACTTGTTGAACATATTTGGACAAGTTCTAGAGAGGACTTTTTGAGCAGATTTAAGGTAAGTCTTGGTGAAGACTTGGTGAGCATATTGAACATTTTCTAGGTAGAACTTGTTGGACAGATTTGAGGTAAGTCTTGGTGAAGACTTGAGAGCAAATTGAGCAAGTTCTTGAGAGGACTTGTGGACATATTTGAGGTAAGTCTTTGAGAAGACTTGAGAGCAGAGTTGATTGATTGATTTGTTCAAGCTTTGAGTTAAGGCTTGGGGTAGATCTAGAAGAGTGGATTTGTGATTGGATCAAGATTTGTGTTAAATCTTGAGGATAAATTTAAGGGTAGATTGAAGGATAAATTTTGGTGCATATTTGAGGGTATATTTTTACCAGACCAGATATTTATGCTAGATTGAAATACTATGTTTATTGTATATTTGAGATAGAGATTGAGCAAATTTGAGAGCAATATTTGGAGGTGACATAGTAGAGGATAGTAGTCTCTAGTGGATAGAGATTCATTAGACAAGGTAGTGAGGATAGATGTATTCTGAGTGAGGATAGTGGTCTTCAATGGAGAGAGATCCATAAGCTAGTGCATTGGATGTAGTAGTCTTCTAGAGGATCACTAGCCAAAGCAGAGGATAAGGAGTTCTCCTATGGATAGAGATCCATGAACCAAAAAATGGGATTGGTGTCTCCTATGGGTTGGTGCCCATGAACCATCAAATGGGATTGGTGTCTCCTGTGGATAGGTATCCACAAATTTGATTAGGATATTTGTGTCTCCTTTGGAAAGAGGTCCATAAATATTATAATAGGGAAGGATTCCCAAGATATTTGTTGAGAAATTTTTAGTGAAAGATTTTCTCCATGGAGTAGCCCACATTGGGTGAACTAAATTAAATTGGTATATCTATTATGTGTGGTTATTTGTGCATTGCTTTGATTATTGTTGTTGATATTGCCATTGATATATTGCATAATATTATTTAGGAAATAAAAGTAAAAAGTGTTCTTATACTGTTCACCCCCCTCTCAGTATAATCTTATGTTCTTCAACCATACATGAGATAGTCACCTCCATTAAACTATTCGAAGGATAATTTAATGGTGCATAATAATTTGACACTAAAAGAGGTGTGTGTAAAACTATAATAAGCTTACGTCTAAATACGAGCAAAGAATTTATATTACTAGTAAGGTATTTGACATCCCTTTTCTCAAAAAAATGAGATAGGGTTAACCCACATGATGTGGTCAAAATATCATTCAAAAGAGAGAAAGAAAATGGGTTACCAATCAAAGGCATCCATTAAGTTGTATGGGTAGTGTACAAGGTATACCCTAGGATATGTTATAGGAGAATTGGACACTCCTATCCACCCAAGGTATGATACAACATCTGGAACTTGGAATGTGGTAGAATATTATGTGGAGTTTATTTGGATTATCTTGGTTTAACTTGAACCTTAGAAAAAAATTAGGATTAGATTTTAGGGTTGTTATAGTTGGTATCAGAGCATGGTTTAAGGTCTTTTTAGCTCTCCTAAGCTAAAATCTGATGTAGGAAAAGAAGTCTACCTTAGAAATAACTTAGCCACAACTTGATTTTATGTGTGACTTAGAAATAATTGAATCTTCCCATGGGGATGGTGGTTTACAAGAAGTAAGCCAGACCATTGATCAAAGGACTAATTTTACTCTTAGAAAGGCACCTTACAAAAAGTATGTGTGTCAGGTTATACTCTAGAATGACTACTAAAGGATAGTTGTTAGTTGACTACAAAAAGTAGATGGAGGTATATAGAATAGTACCTTACTAAATTTATTTGTCTGGTCGAGTAATTATGGCACCAATAAAAAGATGATGGGGACAAGGAACCTTCCAACCTGTTTATATGACTGAGGATTTCAGCCAAGACCTTGATGATGGCATAACCCATGAGATACCCCTAATCCAATAATTGCATAGGAAAATGACTTAGTTAGAGTCCATAGTAAGGGTATTGTAGGATATTAAAAAAAAAAAAGGGTATTGTAGGATCAAATATACCAGCATTAATTGATATTGGAAATAATTATCGAGCAAGGATGCCTTAGATGTGGGATTCATGAGAAGGTCAAGGGAAGAAACCATTTTTACAAGATAATATGTTACACCTATGGAGGTCTGCATTATACCAGCAATTGCCCACATAAAGTTGAATCTAGTAAATAGCTAGAAGAACCAAACCACAAGATCTACGCGATTACAAGTACTCAGAATCTAGATGGACAAAATACTCCACTGCTTTTGAAAGGTATGATATATAATAATAATATTAAAATTTTTATAGATAGTAGAGCAAAAGATAACTTTATTTCATCTAGTTTAGTCAATTATATATAAAAAATACTGGGATTCTTGGTAGAAGGGTGGAAAGTAGAGTATGGTTCTGGATAAACCTACTCCATGGATCAATATTATCTTGACATACAAGTCATCTTACCCAATGACTCCATAGAATGGAACCTATATGTCACTCCTCTCCATGTCTTTGATATTATTTTAGGAATGGATTAGTTGAAATCCCATGAGGTTGTAATCAATTTCCATGAAATATGGACTTATTACAAAGATAGTGATAAAAAAAGAAGGAAAATTATTAGTGAACAAGGTTCTTTTCAACCTCTATTACTATCAACAATACAACTAAATAAGACCATGACAAAAGGTAGAATTATTTTTATGGTTAATTTTAATGAAGAAGGGACAAATACAAAGGAAGAGGTAATTTGTAAACATCCAATCTTGCAAGAATATAGGAATGTGTTTCCTGAAGATTTGCTTGGATTATTTTCAAAAAGAGAATTTGACTTCACTATAGAATTAATACCTGGAACTAAACCAATACATAGAACCCCATATATGATAAATACAATAGAGATGTAGGATTTGAAGGTACAACTCCAAGGGTTGTTAGAGAAAGGGTTGATAAAATCTAGTGTGTCACCTTGGGTGCACTAATTCTCTTTATAAAGAAGAAGTATGGATCAATTATATTGTGTATCGACTACAAATTGTTGAATAAGCAACCATCAAGAATAGATATCTCCTACTCAAAGTAGAGGATTTTTTTGACCTATTAAAATGGGAGACCCTATTATACAAAATTAACTTGAAATAAGGATATTATTAGTTGAGAATACGTGAGGAAGATACACACAAAATTAACTTTAAGACTCAATATAGGCACTATGAATTCATAGTGCTACCATTTGGGATATCTAATGCACCAACAACATTCATTAAATTGATGAATAATATGTTCATAATACAGTTAGATTGGTTTTTTTTATCTTTTTAAATAGTATTCTGATATATATTCCAAGAACAAGGAAGAGCATGATAAGCACTTAAATACAGTACTCGATTTGTTAAGGGGAAACCATATTTATGGTAACCTTTTGAAATATGGCTTTTACATCCCTAAGGTACAATATCTTGGGTATATTATTTTTTGATGGAATAGCAGTAGACCCAAAGAAAATAGAGTCCATTTTGAGTTAGGCATAACCCATCAATGTGACTAAAGTATGAATTTTTATGGGCATCATAGGATACTATAGATGCTTTATAAAAAAATACTGTAAGATTGCCTATCCTATTACCAATATTTAGAGAAAGAGAAAAATTTAAATGGGAAAATAAGTGTGAAGTATTTTTTGAGTTATTAAAATAAACACTCACTACTATACTCATTTTAAAAATTCTAGACCCATAAGTAAATTTCTTAGTATGCATAGATGCATCATTGGAAGGATTAGGAGGAGTCCTATCCCAAGAAGACTCAGTGGTGGCATATGAGTCAAGAAAACTCAAGAAACATGAAGTAAATTACACTACACATGATTTGTAACTTGCAGAAGTGGTGCATACCCTTAAAATGTGGTGATGCTATCTATCAGTTAAACCATTTAAGCTTAGGATCAATCACCAAAGTTTGAAGTATATCTTTACTCAGCCAATGCTAAATGTAATACAAAGAAGGTGGATCGAGTTCCTAGTAGAATATGACTTTGGTATAGAGTATATCAAAGGTAAGGAGAATAAAGTCATAGATGCCTTGAACAGATGAAGGTATATAATTGCTATAACCTTTAGCCATATAGACTTTATGGATCAAATTAGAGAGATGCAAAACCAAGATTTATTTTGCATGGATATTCAGGTGAATATGGAAAGAACTCTTGATGAAAAAAAATATTATTGCAATAAGGATGGACTCTTATGTTTTAAAGATAGAGTTTTCATAGCAGAAAATGGGGATTCAAGAAAAATGATTATGTAGGAGGCACATAGATCTCCTTATTCTGCTCATATTAGAGGGGCTAAAATAAGGTAAAATATGAAAAAGACCTATTTTGGATAGGGATGAAGAAGGACATAATTTTTTTTTTTGCTAGAAGTATGGAATGTCAGAAGGTGAATACTGAACACCGACATCTAGCAGGATTTTTATACACATATGATATACCTATTTGAAAATGGTAGATGATATCCATGGAATTTACTGTGGGACTACCTTAGAATAGATTCCAACATGATGCAATACTTGTTGTCATGGATAAATTGACCAAGGTTGCACACTTTATTCAAATTATTACAAAGGATGATGCAGGTGTGATGGCTAATATATTTTCCAAGTAAATATTTAGGCTACATGGATTCCCTAAAGTAATTATATATGATAGAGATTCTAGATTCACATTTGTATTCTAGAAAGCCCTACATTGAGCTATAGGCATGAGACTAAATATCAGTTATGCCTACCATATAGAGACTAATGGTTAGACTAAAAGAGTCAAAAAAGTTTTGGAATACATGCTTTGCATGTACTGTATGGATCAAAAATATAAATGGGAAGATTTTTTGCACCTGGTTGAATTTTCCTATAATAATGGGTATCATGCTTCTTTGGGAATGGCTCCATTCAAATGTTTTTATGGAAAAAAATTTGAACACCCCTCTCATGGGACAATCTATAATATCTAATTGCCATCAGATCAAATGGGATTCAAGAGATAGAGGAATAGCTAAATATTATCAAACAGAGGCTCTAGGAAGCCTCTGATCATTAAAAGAGTTATGTCGATAGAAAGAGCATACCTCAATATTTCTCTATGGGGAATAAAGTTTTACTAAGAATAAATTCCATGAAGAACACCATTAAATAAACTAAGTTAGATCCTAGATATGTTGGACCCTTTGAGATCATTGAGAAGATAAGTCTATTTACCTATCATCTCACTTTTCCACCCAACCTTTCCAAGATCCATGATATTTTCTATGTATCCATGATTAGGAAGTATGTAGTTGATCCTGACCATGTATAGAATTTGTCTAATTTGTAGATAAATGACCTTGCAATGATTGAAATTAAACCTATAAATATTTTGGATTTTTGTTCCAAGTAGATGAGGAACCAAAATCTAGAGCAGTGTAGAGTTCAATGGGACTGGTATTCAGAAAAAAATGTTACTTGGGAAAAATTAGTTGATATGCAAAAATATTTTCCAAATTTGTTTGAATGAATAAAATGAAAATTTGGTCTTATTTCAGGATATTGGTGTAACACAGAGGATTGTGCTTAGTCCAAGGGGGTAATATGTCATGACCCTCCCCTTTCCAAATTTTTCATTTATAGAATTTATGAATTATTATGTTATCTTTAATGACAGATTGTATGGATTTATGAGGTTTTGATGACAAAAGGTATGTTACAAATAGACTTGTATGGATGCAGGAATATAAACCTTCACCAATGGGAGAAAGCTAAAGACTTATATAGTCAGAATGACTTGACATGTGTTATATCTAGTTTAGATCTAGCTTATACCTTTGCAATTTGATATGTCATCACTGCATTTACATTTATTATTTCACATGCTTCTTTTATAGCTTATATTTCTAATGGAAAATTGCTAGATTCTTAATAACCCTCCTCTGGTCTAATATTAGAAAAGAAGAGTTTAATTTTCATAGGGTTATTAAGTAGGACATATTTTGAAATATTTATGATTGGAATATCATCATTAATAATTGATATTAGTGGGTGATGTAATGAAAAATATAAGGAAATAAAATATATTTTTAATTTTTAAATACAATAAGGACCATGGAATTGTTATTTTTTTATATTATTGTTACTATCAAAATTACTTTTGAACCCTTACTAAAATAAAGGTGGTATAATTCTATTTTATTTATAATTATTAATGGAGAGGATGTTTTGAATTTGCTCCTTGGTGGGAAGATCTTTTGTCACTTCATGAGAGACGGTTAAAGGGAGGTTAGTTATTTGAAGTTGGTTGTCCTCAAGGAAAGAAAAGGATCCATACATAGGAAAAAAATGGAAAAGGAAAAACACTCTACAAATGGGAAACCAAATAAGAAGAGCAACATGCTTTGGAAAGAAGATAGAGAAGACACATGAATCAGGTATGATAATTGATATAGATAGGTGCTCTACGCCAATAGATTTTCCAATATTTGATTGGTCAAGGTAGGCTCAAGTTTTTACCATATTATGGTTGCATCCTCCCTCAGATTATGCTTGTTGTATACTATATTTATATTTTGGGAAATTATTCTTGAGTAGCCCATGTTTATTTTCGTACCATATTGTTGAATGCACCCTAACACAAGTTAATTCTCACTGTCTAGTTTGAATAGCCCTATTAAACAAATTATAATATTGTTATTTTAAGTATTATTACTCTCTTGAATGTTTTTTACCATAGAAATATCATTTGATCAAATTTTTAAAAACAAAATATACAACCACATAGAATGCACTGAGATCTACCTTGATGTTAATGAGTATGCCTTTATTTCTAGAGAGGTGTTGTGATGCAGGCACTATCACTAGCTAAGTATAGTTTGAATTTTTTGATAAGGATAGAAAAGAAATATTTTAACATGTATTCATACCCTAATCTTTCCTTGCAAAAGCTAGACGCCTATCTAAATTGACAGTGGAGACCTGTGCTTACTTTGATTAAATTATAGCCTCCTTTAAAAGAAATAATTAAAAATTAGGGTTTAAGCTATAATGAGGTAGATGCTTAGATTATTATTTTTACCAACAATGGGATATGAACATGTTACTCTTTTATCCCTGTTATGAATCTGAATTTCTCTGTTGGAAAATGGAAAATCTTTGAAATGGATTGCCATAGAAATTACTTTAGGCTGAAAATAATTATTGAATGAAAATGAAGTTATATCAAGTTTGGTTTACTTTGGAATATTTATAAATGATTTTTATATTTAGGATTAATCCATGGAGAGAAATATTGAATTGGTCTTTAAATTATGGTCTATCTATTATGAAGAAATGATCTATAAACAAGGATAGATTCGTTGTAAAACAAGCTATAGTATGGTTGCTTTGTATTGATTTAAGTTGAAATAGTATTTGAATAGTGTTGATGGGATACTTTTAAATATATGATAGTATTATATGATTAAAATATTTACCTATATTTAGAAATTTCTTGTTATATCTTACTATGGGACAGTTTAGTGATGTTTTGCAAAAAGGACTATTTCATTAATAGAAATAGAATAGCTTAGTTTATTGTATTGAAAAACATCATGAACCATTTGGGATTTGAATATATAAAGGTTTTTTGAGTAGTTATGCTTTGATGTAAAATATAAATCTATGGTTTTATGTAATTAAATTATGGATTGGGCATGGGACCCAATAAATGGAAAGGAACTTATGGGCGCTCCACAATTGCTCTTTTGAAAACAATTACTCAAGAAGAGGACTCTTCAGTAATAGTAGATTGATTAATGAATGGGATTTAATGGGATGTAATTATGGGGTTCCCTCACTTTCAAAAAATGGTTTTTACAAAAATTCGTGTAATAAAAGGACATAAGATTTATAAATATTCTTATGCAATATATTAAGACTATGGTGAAAGGAAAAATGGATTCCTTATTTTAAGATTGACTAATATACTTGAAATAAAAATAAATGTGGACAATTTAAGGCTAGGTTTTCTCTCAGAAGGGTTTCCAGGATACATGATGTATCATTTGTGCATATTTTGTAGAATTTTATATGGAATTGTTATAAGCATTTATTGATCTCTTGCTATGAATTGTATATAAGAAAGAAATATATTTGTTTATTATGCATTTTATGGAAAGTAAAAATGTAAAAAAGATAGATGGATATATTTCCTTTATTTCTTGCAATAGAACATGGATTATGCATTTGTGGCTTCTAAATTTGAATATATGAAATAAAATGGATAAAGTTATTTCTCAAAGTGACTTTAGGGTTTGGGGATCCTATTATTGGAAATTTTGAGTATATAGTTTTCATTGATGTCAAAGTTCTAAGTGATTGATTAAAAGGTTGGAGGCCCAATTTTAAGCCCATGGTCTAAGAAAAAAGAGATAATATTATAATATTTAGGTCAAAAGAGCTTATTAAAAGGAGTATTGGAAGTGCATTGGACAAAGGTCTCAAAAATTAAATTGATGAAGGACTACAAGCAAAAATATTATTTAACACCAAATTTAAATGATATAATAAATAATATTTAACACCAAGGTTAAATATTATGGTAAAAATATATTGGGGAATTACAATGCTTTAGGATGGGAGGAAGGGGGAGGGTCCTGCTCCCTCTTCTTGATTCCCCTCCCTTGGTTCTTGCCCAATCCCTGGCTCATCTAGAGTCTCACTCTAGGAATGCTTTGTAGTAGATGATCTCCCTTGGGGAGATCCTTCTCCACTTTCTACTCCTTTCCTAGTAGTTTTAGGGTTTCCCTACCTGAGCTCATGGTTTGGTGCATCCCAGGGGTCTCCTAGGGTTTCTTGCATGTTTTTGGGATCCCTTCACCATTCTCCCTCAAGCTTTCCCCTGGGGTTTTTTGTAAGGTTTTTTCATGGATCGGTTCCCAAGGCTTCCTCGATTGATGGTGGTGGTAGGTTGGGAGTTCAATTGCTTCTTGGTGCATCCTATGAGGTCCTCTCTACTTCAAGGTTGGTCTAGGGGAGGCAGTTTCCTCCTTTGCTAGTGAATCCTCTCTGGGATGCTTGTGGTTACTGCTAGTCCTGTACCATTGGATAGGGCCATTTTTAGTTTACTGTTCAAAGGATTCTTCTTGCTGGATCTACGATTTTGTGGACACCCAAGAAATTGGTTGGCCTTCAGGGTGGGCCTCTTCCTCTGCCTGGGGTGTTCCCAGTATTAGTTCCAATTCCCTGAAGTTGTCCATGAGCATGGATGGGGGATCTTGGTCCCTTCTTCTAAGGTTCCCAGGGTTTCTGTTGCATGTCTGGATCTTGGGGGGACCCATGATCAGTGCATGCAAACCCTGGTTCCCCCAGGTTAGGCTTCCGAGGATCCCATATTTTTGGATGTTGTTGCTTCTCACCTAGGATCCTTAGGTTATTTGTTTCAGCTCCTATTCAGGGGCTCCTAGTCCCAGTTCCCTAGATTTGTTTATGAAGAAGGATGGTGGTTCTTGGTCCTCTCTGCTAGAGTGGTGGGGGCTTCCTTCTGTATTCTCTGTTCTAGCGGGGAGATCAGTGTATTTGTAGTTGTGGCCCCTCCTTCCTCCTTCTATTTTGGCTTTTGAGATCCTATATTTGTATCTATTACTATTTTCCTTGGATCCTTTCGGCTTCCTCGTATTTCTCCTTACTGTGCACAGGGATATCTTGGCCTGTAGATATCCCCAATAGTGTTGTTCCACTTTTTAGGCTCTTGCAAAGGCTTTCTATTTTTTTTCTTTGAGGACCCTGAAGCCATTTCCTAGGCTGTCCCACTACTAATCCTTGACCTGTATCCTGGTGCTACTTGTTGCTTTGCTCGCACAGCTGCTTGCTTCCCAACTATATCTTGGGTTGCATCCTCAGCCATCCCTGGTCGAGGATCCTCTCCAGTTTTCTTATAATTCCCTACTTTTGAATTTTGGGCAGGATTTCTGGTTGCAGGCTATTTTTGGCCTTCCCGCTCTCCCTACATAGGTCTGGGTAGGTGTGTTGTATCCACCCCTAGGAGGATCCTAGAATATTGTATCCACCCTTGGGTGGATCCTAGACTATTGTATCCTTCCCTAGGAGGATCCTAGACTGTTGTATCCACCCCTGGGTGGATCCCAAACTGTTGTATCCATCCTTGGGAGAATCCTAGACTATTGTATCCACCCATGGGAGGATCCCATATTGTCAGTAATGGGAGGATGATATTTTCATGAAGTGGGCCTCACTAGTTGGTACTAGAATCTGGTCTTTCTATTGGTTCAAGGGTTGTTTCTGGCCCTTTCTCTTATAGTTTGTGTTTATTTTCATGTACTAAGGAATTTCTTTAAATATTGGTGCTACGACCCTTTTTGTTATAAGGTTTTGGGATCCTCTTAAAAAACCCAATTTGTATATAAAATTCTATTTACTTATCAAAAAAAAATATTATGGTAAAAATAAAAATTAAATTTAAATTTTCTAAAGGTGCCAAAATTCAAAATTAGAAGAGAGAGGGGAGGGCTTTGGTCCCTCCCCTGCTCCCCTTCCCATGGTTCCTGGTTCCTGCCCAGTCCCTGGCTCAACCCAGGTTATCCCTCCCGAGGAGTGGTTGTTTGCAGATGATCTCTTGGGGGGAGATCCTTCTCCACTATCTGCGCCCCTATCGGTCGGCTAGGGTTTCCTTGGTTGTTTTTTCGGACTGGTGCTTCCCAATGATCCCTGTTTGGTTGGGGATCCCTTCCCTTTTTCCCTCAGGCTTCCCCCTGGGGTTTTTTGTAGGTTATTCACGTGGATTTGGTCCCCTGCATTTCTCGGTGCGGTGGAGGTGACAGTTTAGGGTTTGGACAGCTTCCCCCTTTTTCTTGTGAATCCTCGACGGGCTCTATGCTTGGACGGGATTCTTGGTCCCTGCTGCTGGGATCCTCTTCTGTTTTCCCGGGGCGGGTTCCTTGTGGTGCAACTCTCTGGTCACTTCCTGATGGGCTGGATCCTCTCTGTGCTGGCTGTCGGCTTCCTGTAGGATGGCTCTTATGTTTTCCCGGTGGGCGGGATGGTTTCTCCATAGGGCGGGATCCTCCAAATCCATCGGTTTTCTCGCGAGGCGGGATCCTTTCTTTTCTATTGGTTTCTCGGATGGCGGGATTTCCCTGTTGCTTCCCACTAGCAGGACTGTTTGTGGTGGTTTTGACTGCTTCTCACGAGGTAGGATTTTATTGTAACGGTTATTCTTTGCTTCTTGCTGGGCAGAATCTTCTTGATGGTGGTTTTTGGCTACTCCCCGCTGGGCGGGATCTCCAAAACTACTTTCTTTCTTATTTGTTTGTTTCCCGCTGAGAGGGATTGTTTCATGCTTACTGTTACCGTTGGGTGAGATTTATGTTTTGGTGTTCAGTTTCAAGGGATTGATGCCCTAGGCCCATTGCTTATGTAATCAGGTTTTGGGATCCTCGTTAAAACCCGCTATAAATACAAATACTACTTACCAAAAAAAATTCAAAATTAGAAAATGTGGCAATAAAGGGTGAGCCGATGTCATAGAAAAACCATTGAATACATATTAAAGGAGGGAAAAAAAATGTTTTGAAGTCTAAGTTTATTACATTTTATTAATCAATTTCCATGGAGAGCAATGCCATTCGTCTAAGGAAAATAGCAAGGGAAAATATAGCACACATTTCTATAGCAAGAGATGACAAAATATAAGGGAAAGCACACATTTTGGGTTCAGCCAGGGCTGGTAGCCCAAGTGGCAGGTGGGTCCTACATAAGGCATGGTAGAGGATAGGTCATGGTTTCGAATACCTATGGCAGTAAAGTTTTTATGAATCACTTTGGAAAGAAAGGAAGGCATAAAGGCTTTTGGCACATGTTTTGTTCCAGCCATGGGGCCAGCCCAACTGGCACTCTAGCTCGTGCTAGAGCTTAGGCGTCATGAGGCTGAGTGTTCGAATCTCAATGGTGGCAGTGGTAGATGCGGGTAAGGGTAATTTTCTTTTAATATTGAGGTATAATTTGTGCTTAATAAGGGAGGCATAAGGTTTTTATTTTTGGTAATTAAAAGCTCTTATTATATATTTTAGGGAGACATAATGGCAATGGTTTGAATTTTAATGTTTTAAGGACATAATGATATGCTAGAATCTGGTTAATTTTTATAAAGTTGAAATATATTTTTGAAAGAAAGAATCAATAAGATGTTTGGAAATAAATTGATGTATGGCATGCACTTAGGGGGTATTAAATTGTTATATTGCATTATAAGTGGATGTTACAAGTAGGAGTGATAATGTATTGTTATGGTTTAATTTGTGTGTGTAATTTTTGATAAAGAGAAATATTAAGAGGGCTTGATTATGGTCAAAACTTTGTCTTGATATGAAATATTTTTATGAGCAAATTTTGAGGAAAGATGTTATGGTTGGTTCGAAAAGTGTTATGATAACTAACCCTTGAAAGAGGCATAAGAAAGACATATTGGGATAGGTTTTTGAGAGAGCTCCTTCATCAAAGAGGTATGGTCATATCACTCTTTCTTTAAGGTGTTTGGTTGAAATATTTCAGAATTATAAGGTGGAGATAAAAGGGTTGATTAGTGTGTATTGTTGGAAATATTTGAGTCAAGGTTTGTGAAAAAAATTTCATTGTTTTGTAATTCTTATAATCATTGGTTTAAATGTATTGAATGTGGTTGAGCAAGTCTTCTAAGAAGGCTTGAAGGCAGATTTGAGCAAGTCTTTTGAGAAGGCTTGAAGGCATATTTAAGCGAGTCTTTGAGAATGCTTGAAGGGCTAATCGAGCAAGTTTTTGAAAAGGATTGAAGGTATATTTGAACATGTGTTAGAGTAGAATAGAGTAGAGACAATGAGCATAATAGAGCAAGAATTATGAGTAGGATTGAGTTAGACTTGTAAGAAATTTGAAGCAGAATTGTAAGCAGGTTGAGGTAGTTTTGTGAGTAAAGTTGTGAGTAGATTATGAGTAAATTTGAGTAGAGTTGTGAGAAAATTGTGATTAGATTTGTGAGAAAATTTTATTAGAATTATCCTGTGGAGAGAGATCCATAAACCCGAGTAGAGGGGATAGAGTTCTCTTGTGGAAAGATATCCATAAACTAGAGTAGTGGGGACAGAGGTCTACTATGGATAGAGATCCATGAACTTGAGCATAAAGGATTGGTGTCACCTTTGGACAAAAGTCCATAAAAATTGTTATAGGGATTTGGTTCCCAAAATATTCATTGATAAAATTTATAATAAATATTTTCTCCATAGATGTAACCCACATTGGGTGAATCACGTTAAATCAAGTCTCTCATGTGTGTGATGATGTGTGCATTATTTACTACTTTGATATTATTCTTGTTATCACTTGGATTTAAAAGTAAATTTTTTTATTTTATATTGTTCACCCCCCTCTCAATATAAGCTTATGTTCTTCAATTGGTATCAGAGCGGGTTCCTTCATGAAAAGCCTAACAACTTGAAGGAAGATCCCAAAATAATATACATAACCTCAAAAAATGGAGAAGAAGCCATGATCGACATAAAAGAGGAATTTATTACTGCTCTTAGAAACTTGGAAAAATTTAGAAGGAAGAATTTAAGTTTGAAGACTCAAATCCAAGAGGATGAGGAAGCAAAGACAAAACTTATACAAAATCTCATAGACCTCAAGGTAAAATTTTAAGAGGGAAAGAAAATTGAATATTATATGGTAGAACATTTAAAGGCAAAAGAGTTAGAATGTGAAGGGTTGGAATCTGAAATTGTCTCTCTAAGAAAGGAAATTGAAAAGGCTAAACATAAGTTATAACAAGATATAAATTTAGGGAAACAGAAAGAGGACTCAAGCTCCAAAGGAAAAAAGATATCAAAATAAGAAGATCCCATGACCTATGCTAATACATTGAAATGCAAAAACATAAATAAGGAAGAAAACAAAGAAGCTTCATGGACAAAATTCAATTACAAAAATAGCAAAGGAAGAAGTTGTTAGTCTCACAATGACACTGAGAGGGGGGTGAATCAGTGTAGCTCTTTAAAACTTAAATATTCAACTCTTAAAGCTGAAATAATGAAAACTTAAAACCAAATAAAGCAAGTATAACAAGAGAACATCACACAACACAAGATGTACCGAGGTTCACCGATTTGGCTACTCCTCAAAATGACTATTTGGACTCCCATCCAAATATAGCCTTTGCAAAGCACCAAATTTACAATCAATTTACCAGCACCCACTGGAAGGAGCATCAACCCCTGATTTATCTGCACCAATAGAAAGGAGCACCAACCCCTGATTTACCAACACCAACTGGAAGGAGCACCAACCCCTAATGCCAAGCACCAACTTGGACTTAAATTTTGAAACAAGAAGATTGACATAAAAATGCCTTAACTTTTACAAGACCCTGATTGGTCTATTGCTTACCCAATGTCTACCACAATTCATAAAACACACCCACTTCTCGCACTTGATGAATTCTCCAAGCAACACTCCTTTTATAACAATATTTTATCTTTGTAACTCCTTTTGTAACTTTGATATTCTCACATGCCACCTATCAATTGTAACTCCTTTATGTAACTCCTTTATGACACAATATTCTCCTATGCCACTTGTCAATTGTAACTCCTTTTTTATATAAATTCTTTTGTTTATATTGAGAAGGCATTTCGTCAAACAAATCACATGCAAAGAATTGATACCTTACTCGTTCTCATACTTCGAAGCCACGTGACAACTCAAACCAAAAACAAAATATGATCTATTGATGCCTATAAGGTGTAACAATACTGAAACTGAAACTCTGGTGACTCTTCAAGGTCGAAACAGCCAACTAAAATATTTTGCACAAGTGGCACAAATTGACATAAAAGAGACCTGTAACATTTTTGCAAAAATCATAACTCTCACCTCGTAACTTTGTTTTCTCTAAAATTTGAAACGTAGAATATTTACAACACTGACTATGTCCAAACCAAAACTCACTGCCTAACTCCTTACGATTTGCCTGTACCACTTCCACAAAAACTGCTATTGACACACTTTTTCCAAAAAGGCTTTTCATTTCTATTTTGTGGCCCTTAGTTTCCTTTTCTCTACATGGGCATGCGTCCGCTTCTTTCCATATGTAATGACCATATTAGATGATTTCAGATCATTTAATATTCCTTATAGGTCCATGTCACTATGCAGTCTTCAGTTTCACTATCATGGTGTTCATCACTAATATTAGACGCACTGTCAACTACTCTGTTCCTTTGGAAAAAATGCAACATGTTGCGATATCACGACACTTTTGTTTCTCTGCATGTATACCATTTTTGAGTCACAAAAATGTGACATGTCGCGATATCATGACACTTTTTTTTCTCTGCTTGCCTACTCTTTTTGAGTCACAAAAATGTGACATGTCGCGATATCGTGACACTTTTGTTTCTCTGTCTGCCTGCCCTTTTTGAGTCACCAAAATGTGACATGTCGCGATATCGTGAAACTTTTTCTTTCTTGATCTTTCTCTTTGCTTTGGACCGTGAAAATGTAACATGTCACGATATCGTGACACTTTTTTATCCTTGCTCTTTCTCTTCGCTTTGGACCGTGAAAATGCAACATGTCGCGATATCGCGACACTTTTTTCTCCTCACTCTTTCTCTTCGCTTTGGACCGCGAAAATGCAACATGTCATGATATCACGACACTTTTTTCTCCTTGCTCTTTCTCTTTGCTTTGGCCCACGAAAATACATGTCGTGATATCGCGAAACTTTTTCTCCTTGATATTTCTCTTTGCTTTGGCCCGTGAAAATACATGTCATGATATCACGACACTTTTTCTCTTTGCTCTTTCTCTTTGCTTTGGCCTGCAAAAATACAATATGTCACGATATCACGACACTTTTTTCTCCTTGCTCTTTCTCTTTGCTTTGGCCCATGAAAATACAACATGTCACGATATCGCGACACTTTTTCTCCTTGCTTTTTCTCTTTGCTTTGGCCCACAAAAATACATGTCACGATATCATGACACTTTTTCTCCTTGCATTTTCTCTTTGCTTTGGACCGTGAAAATGCAACATGTCGCGATATCATGACACTTTTTCTCCTTGCATTTTCTCTTTGCTTTGGGCTGCGAAAATGCAACATGTCACGATATCGCGACACTTTTTCTCCTTGCATTTTCTCTTTTCTTTTGGCCACGAAAATGCAACATGTCACGATATCATGACACTTTTTTTCTTTGTGGTGTTTTGCTTTTTATTTGATCTTTAGCATATGGACCACTTCGGTCTTCATGGAAAATATGCAAAAAGGTGGGTAAACATCCTCATAAGCATTTAACATCATTGTACATACTCTGAATAACCTCTAAACTCCTGTCCACTGCATCAACAGATCTATCTGACTGTGTTGACAACAATGACAATACTGTTACTGCACCTTGCTCAACAAAAGCATGCAACCATATTATTCAAGGAAATCTAACAGGTTACAAAATTTCTTCCATGGCTATTATTTTTCATGTAACAAATATGGTCATAGAGTTGTACATTGCACTATTTGTGTGAGAAATAATGTTGATAGAAATTTCAATTCATTTGCACCTCTCATGAATAACAATATCATCTATTACAAATGCAATAACTTTGGGCACAAGGCCAAATGGTGTAAAATAGTATTTCTTGAATCAAGCAAAAATAAGGAGGATCAGAAGGTTCAAAAGAATACAACCTCAACAATTTGGAAAGAGAGAAAAGAGCAAGAAAAGGAGAAGTCAATGTTAGTACAAATAGCTCTTCATGTACAAGATAAGAGAAATCAGTGGTTTCTTGATAGTGGTTGTTCGAGTCATATGATAGGTGACAAAAGTAAATTTCTTGCACTTAAATAAATCAATGGAGGATCAGTAAAATTTGGTGACAATGGTTCAGCAAAAATTGTTGGGAAAGGGACTTTGAGTTTAGATAATGGAAAATCAAAGACAGAAAATGTATTGTATATTAAGGGATTGAGGCACAATTTACTAAGTGTAAGTCAAATTTGTGATCAGGGGCACACGATCACTTTTCATCCAAATAGATGTGAAATCAAAAAATCTAAAATAGGAAAGCTCATTGTAAATGCCAGTAGAACTACAAATAATCTCTACATACTAAGTGAAATTAAGGGAGAAAAATATTTCTTATCACAAGAGGATGAGAGTTGGTTATGGCATAGAAGAATGGGTCATCTAAAATTTGACAACATAGTGAAAATAAGCAAAAAATAGGTAGTCAGATATTTACCCAAGATAAAAATACCACAAAGCACAATTTGTGCACAATGTCAGCATGGAAAGCAAACAAGAACAAGTTTCAAGTCAAAAGAATTTACTTCATCTGAACCATTGAAACTAGTTCACACTGATTTATGTGGTCCTACAAGGACAAAGAGTTTACAAGGTGAAAGTTACTTCATGCTATTTATAGATGATTTCTCCATAATGACTTGGGTAGCTTTCTTAAAAGAAAATTTAGAAGCCTTTGAGAAGTTCAAGGTATTCAAAGAGTTAGTAGAAAATAAAATAGGTAAAAGGATAAAGTGTCTAAGATCATATAGAGGAGGAGAATTTACTTCAGGTGAATTCATAGAATTTTATGAACAACATGGGATCAAAAGAGAATATTCAATAGCAAGAACTCCACAACAAAATGGAGTAGTTGAAAGGAAAAATAGAACTATCAAGAATATGGCTAGAGCTATGCTAAATGAGTCTAATATTTTAGATGGTTTTTGGAGAGAGGCAGTTCATACAGTTGTATATATCATCAATAGAGCTCAAGTAAGAGTAAATCATCACAAAACCCCATATGAGCTTTGGAAAGGAAGACCAACTACTGTAAAGTATTTCAAAAATTTTGGAAGCAAATGTTACATTAGATGAGAAGAGAAAAATTTGGGCAAGTTTGATTCAAGATGCGATGAGGGTATCTTCCTTGGCTATTCCACTAAGAGCAAAGCCTATAAATGCTATAATAAGAGGACACATACAATTATGGAAAGTATAAATGTGACAATTGATGAACAGATAGGGTCAAAAGAACCAGATCAAGAAATTGTATATCAAGAAGAAGAAAGTTTCCAAGAAGAAGTAGGTGAAGAATCAAAAGAAGAGGAAACACAAAGAATACCACCTAAGACTCCATCTAGGTATGTGCAAAAGAATCATCCAAGAGATCTGATTATTGGAAACCCAGATGAAAGACAAACAAGGAGGAAGATAATAGGAACAAGTGAACATGCAAATCTTTCTTTGTTGTCTAAAATTGAGCCCAAGGATTTCAATGAGGCAAGAGAAGATAAATTTTGGGTCAAGGCAATGGATGAGGAGTTGGATCAAATAGAAAAAAGTGAGACTTGGGAACTTGTCCCATGACCAAAAGATAAGAATGTAATTGGCACTAAATGGGTTTACAAAAATAAGTTAAATGAATATGGTCAAGTAGTCAGAAATAAAGCAAGATTGGTATGCAAAGGCTATGCATAGGTTGAAGGGGTTGATTTTGATGAAACATTTGCTCCTGTTGCATGACTTGAGGCCATAAGGATATTTTTAGCTTTCTCAAGTTTCAAAAACTTCAAAGTATATCAAATGGATGTAAAATCAGCTTTTCTCAATGGTGTCTTGGATGAAGAGGTCTACATTGAGCAACTTGAGGGGTTCAGCCTAACTGATAAGCCAGATTATGTGTGCAGATTAAAGAAGGCTCTTTATGGACTAAAGCAAGCTCCTAGAGCTTGGTATTCAAGGTTGGATAAGTATCTTCAAGAATAGGGTTTCAGAAAAGGAATAGTTGACAACAATTTATACATCAAAAATGAAGGAAATGACTTATTAATTGTGGTTGTCTATGTGGATGATATCATTTTTGAAGGCAATAATGATAAGATGTGTCAGAAATTTACAAAGAGTATGCAAAATGAATTTGAAATGTCAATGCTTGGTGAGTTGTCCTTCTTCCTTGGACTACATATTTCACAATCAAAAAAAGGTGTATTTCTCTCACAAACCAAGTATATAAAAGAAATGTTGAAGAAATTCAAATTAGAAGATTGCAAACCAGTAAGTACCCCCATGGTTACAGGATGCAAGTTGAGTAAAGATGATGAATCTCCTGAGGAAAATCAGACATTGTATAGATCTATGATTGGTAGCTTACTATATGTCACAGCTACAAGACCAGATATAATGCAGGTAGTGGGACTAGTGGCAAGATTTCAAGTAGCACCAAAGGAAACACATGTACTGGAAGTAAAGAGAATTCTTAGGTATTTAAAAGGAACTATGGATTTTGGACTTTGGTATCCTAGAGGTGATAAATTTACTCTCACAGCATATACATATGCAGATTGGGCAGATAGTATTGATGATAGAAAAAGCACAAGTGGAGGAGAATTATTTCTTGGAGATTGTTTAGTCTCTTGGCTAAGCAAGAAACAAGCATCGATATCCTTATCTACGGTAGAGGTAGAGTACATTGCAATAGTTGTTTGTTGTACACAAGTGTTATGGATGAAGTAAAATTTAAAGGACTTTAAGATAGAGCATGATCATCCCATCTCCATACTATGTGATAATACAAGTGCCATAAACATTTCAAAGAATCCAGTGATGCACTCAAGGACTAAGCACATTTCGATCAAATATCATTTTCTGAGAGAACAGGTGATGGATAAGCAAGTCAAATTGGAATATGTTACTACAAAGGAATAACTTGCGAATATATTTACTAAGCCATTTCCAAAGGAAACTTTTGAGTATCTTAGAAGGAAATTGGGAGTAGTCTTACTCCCACCCCAAAATTAATCACCTCAAGGAGAGGAGGTGGGGAGGGGGCTAAGCTAAGAGTCTTATATTTAGCCCCAAAAGAGTCCCTTTGCCATTGATGTCAAAGGGGGAGATATTTGAGTAAGGGAGAGAGCATTCTATTAGGGGGAGCAGTTTCTCAAGGGGGAGCAGTTTTGGAATCCAGTGCTTGGAAAAAGAAATTTTTAGAAAGGGTTGCCATCAATGACAAAGGGGGAGATTGTTGGAAATTTTGAGTATATTTTTGTCATTGATGTCAAAGTTCTAAGTGATTGATTAAAAGGTTGAAGGCCCAAGTTTAAGCCCATGGTCTAAGAAAAGAGATAATATTATAATATTATAATATTTAGGCCAAAAGAAATTATTAAAAGGAGGATTGGAAGTGCATTGGACAAAGGTCTCAAAAAGAAATTAAATTGATGAAGGACTACAAGAAAAAATATTATTTAACACCAAGGTTAAATATTATGGTAAAAATAAAAATTAAATTTGAATTTTCCAAAGGCACCAAAATTTGAAATTAGAAAAGGTGGCAATAAAGGGTGAGCCGACATCATAGCAAAACCATTGAATGCATATTAAAGGAGGACAATAATTGTGTTTTGAAGTCTAAGTTTATTACACGTGATTTAATAAATTTTCATGGAGAGTAGTGTCATTCATTGAAGGAAAAAGACATCACATGAATTTCTAGCAAGAGATGACAAACTATGATGAAAAGCGTATGTTTTGGGTTTAGCCAGGGCTGGTATCCCAAGTGGTAGGTGGGTCCTAAGTAAGGCATGGTAGAGGATAGGTCATGGTTTTGAATTTCCACAATAGTAAAGTTTTTGCAAATCACTTTGGACAGAGAGGAAGGCATAAAGGCTTTTGGTACATATTTTGTTCTAGCTAGTGGGGCCAACCCAACTGGCACTCTAGCTCACGCTAGAGCGTGGGCGCCATGAGGTTGAGTGTTCGAATCTTGGCAATGATGGTGGTAGACATGGGTAAGGGCAAAATTTTTGTTTTAATATTGAGGTTTGATTAGCGCTTAACAAGGGAGGCATAAGGTTTTTATTTTTGGTAATTAAAAGTGCTTATTATATAGTTTAGGGAGACATAAGGGCAATGGTTTGAATTTTAATTTTTTGAGGACATAATGATATGTTAGAATCTGGTTATGTTTTATAAAGTTGAAATATATTTTTGAAAGAAAGGAGCAATAAGGTGTTTGAAAATAAATTGATGTATGGCATGCACTTAGGGGTATTAAATTGTGATATTGCATTATAAGTGGATGTTATAAGTAGGAGTGATAAGGTATTGTTATGGTTTAATTTGTGTGTGTAATTTTTGATAAAGAGAAATATTAAGAGGGCTTGGTTATGGTCAAAACTTTGTCTTGATATTAAATATTTTTATGAGCAAATTTTGAGGAAAGATGTTATGGTTGGTTTGAAAAGTGTTATGATAACTAACCCTTGAAAGTGGCATAAGAAAGACATCTTGAGACAGGTTTTTGAGAGAGCTCCTTCATCAAAGAGGTATGGTTATATCACTCTTTCTTTAAGGTGTTTGGTTGAAATATTTCAGAATTATAAGGTGGAGATAAAAGGGTTGATTAGTGTGTATTGTTGGAAATATTTGAGTTAGGGTTTGTGAAACAAATTTTATTGTTTTGTAATCCTTGTAAGCATTGGTTTGAATGTATTGAATGTGGTTGAGAAAGTCTTTTGAGAAGGCTTGAAGGTAGATTTGAGCAAGTCTTTTGAGAAGGCTTGAAGGTAGATTTGAGCAAGTCTTTTGAGAAGGCTTGAAGGTATATTTGAGCAAGTTTTTTGAGAAGGCTTGAAGGCAGATTTGAGAAAGTCTTTTGAGAAGGCTTGAAGGGAGAATTGAGCAAGTTTTTGAAAAGGCTTGAAGGTATATTTGAACATGTGTTAGAGCAGAGAAAGTGAGCAGATTAGAGTATAATTATGAGAAATATTGAGTCATACTTGTAAGCAAGTTGAGGAAGAATTGTAAGCAGGTTGAGGTAGTATTGTGAACAAAGTTGTAAGATTATTGTGAGCAGAGTTGTGAGTATATTGTTAGTAAATTTGAGTAGATTGTGAGCAGATTTGTGAGTAGATTGTGAGCAAAGTTGTAAGTATATTTGTGAGCAGAGTTGTGAGAATATTTGATCAGAGTTCTCCTGTGGAGAGAGATCCACAAACCAGAGTAGTGGGGACATAGGTCTCCTATGGATAGAGATCCACAAACTTGAGCATAGGGGATTGGTGTCTCCTTTGGACATAGGTCCATAAACATTGTAATAGGGATTTGGTTCCCAAAATATTCATTGAGAAAATTTATAAGAAATATTTTCTCCGTGGACGTAACCCACATTGGGTGAACCACATTAAATCATGTCTCTCATGTGTGTGATGATGTGTGCATTATTTACTACTTTGATATTATTGTTGTTATCATTTGGATTGAAAAGTAAAAAGTTTTATCTTATATTGTTCACCCCCCTCTCAGTATAAGCTTATGTTCTTCACCTATCTTAAGAGGCTTTATATATTATATTATATTAAATTATTTAAGTACATGTTAGTGTACCACCTTGGGTACATTGTTACCCTAGGATTTTATCTTAGGTTACTTGAGGAAGAAGTAACAAATGCAAAAGTATCAATATGCAATGATGTTAATGTATAAGGAGTCCACTTGTACATAAGTCATAGGAAAGGTAGTTAGGAAGAGTAAGGGCCAAGCAACCTATCTTATTATATATAGGATCCATAGTGAGTGTGTGAATGACAAGAGTGTGTGTAGAAAAAGTGTGATCACTACTATGTAGTGAGTAGGTACAATGTAGTTTCCATTAAAATTCTCGAGTGTTCATTTCCTCCATTACATTGCATTGTACTATTTTTACATATTTTCATTAATATCATATTTTTAGTCATATTGTAAAATTCCATTATCTTACTTTTCTACATATTTTGCATCTTGTGATTGCTTTTTTCCATATCCTACATTATCAAAAGCTAACAATGGTATCAGAGCTATGGTAGAGTAGATAGGAATAGGGAGGGCTACAAAGAGAGATTGAGAGGAGAGAAGTAAATCTCAGTTCCAAAAAAATTGAGATTGCATTTGGCTAGAGTATTTCCATGGAGTTGTAAAAAAACTCATGAAGACTAGGACTCAACATTCATTCCACTAGATTGAAAAATCAATTTGTGAATATTCGTCACTTAGAATTTCTTCCATTATAGTACTAGTACTTTGTTGCAGGAAGAAGGATATTTGAAGAAAGTTGGGAAGCTTCCTACAGAGAGCTAGGAAGAATATCATATTCAAAATCAATCTAGCCCTAGAAGCAACAAATAAAATAAAAGGAGATTTTGGGAACCTAAGGGAAGTCTTATTATAGATATGCACATCATAAAAGAAGAAAAGGTCATAGTGGCCTCAATGCTAATCCAGAATACTCCAGAGAAGAGTCTAGAAAAATATAGGATATTGGTGATATCCATTGAAAACTGTAGACATAAGATTGAAGAAATAACCCGAAGAAGTTGAAGAGACCCATAGAAGGTCCCATTAAAGAACTCCTAGTTCTCAAATATTGGAAGTTGGTGATCTCCATTGAATCCTGTAGATTGCATAAGTGAAGGACTAGAAAGTTCCTATTCCATATTCTATAGTAGAAGGTTGAAGGAAAGGTCTCATTGAGAAGACCAGAGAAGCTGCAATATTAAAAACCTTGGAAATATCTCAAGGAGAAACAAGGAGAAGGCTTGGATATCCTTATTGTAGAGTTCAAAGAAGCCATTAAAGGATTTCCCAGAAGAACTCATTGGATAAAATTACTACCAAGGAGAAGCTCTTGATAGTGAAGAAATTGGGCTAATTACCACCATCTGACAACAAGCCCAAAGGAGAAATATTTGGCAAGTAGTTTAACAAATTTTAGAGGATACCAGTGAAGACCTCAAGACTTACATATTCTTGAGAAGAAGGCCCAGATTGAAGCCAAAATTTGACAAGGAGGTTGAAGGAGAACACAGACAGAAGAAGCCTACCAAATCCAATATATTTGAAGATTACCTTTTGTAGATAAGAAGGCACATTTTAGAGATAATATTTTGCTAAATCTACAACAAAATACTGAAGGTTTTCTTGGAGGAGAATCCCAACTACAACACTTCATATTTCTAGGGTACATCTTGAAAGAGAAGTTGAATCCACCTACTATATTTTTAGGGCAGCAAGTTAGAGGGTTTTAAAAACTATGATTAGGTGAGTTAGAGAGTTGTTCCAGATAGCCAAGAAGAGTTGTAATTTCATCAGACTAAAGATAGCAACTTTGTGAATCAAAACTTCAAGATCTACAGCATATTCAGAGATCATTAAAGGTATGAAACTTAGGTGCAAAGGTTTCATTACTTGAATACTTATATTCAGTTCATTACTTAGCTTCATTAAGCACCTTATTAGAATCTAGAAGTTGCAAGAAGAAGGTTGTATTTTAAAGTCTTCAAGGGAAGTGCAGAAGATATTTTCTATTAAGGGTTATTACCTGCACATTAAAAGAGGAGTTGGATATATTTTGACAAAAAGAAATATATCATCTACCTATTATCTATCTAAAAGGTAAAGAAGACTACATCCTACAACATTGATTGTAGTACAAGTTTTAGATTACTATTAAAAAAGGGTTCTTTATAAAAGGAAATTATTTTTATTTGAAAGTTGCAGATATTATTGGTGCATTATTTAAGAGTTATTATTAGTGCATTGAAGGAGAAATAAAGTGAGTCTACTATTTCACTATTCTATATTGTTTAAATTAATACTCTTAAATATCATTATGAGCATTAGCTGTTAAGATAAGGTGAAAACCAAAGGGCACAAAATCTGCATATATCAAAGTGTCTAAAGACTGTTATCGTTCCAAATTTTCCGCACCCTTACCTTCAGGCTAAAGGATCCACGCCCGAAAGGGGGATGCGGGAAGGATGGGACAATACCTCGGACTGAGAGGCCCTTTGAAGGTCCCGCCTCTCGGGGGAGGTGTATTAAGGTGATTTTTTGACGGATGGTGGGGTTCACCAGGAAACGTTTAGTGGCAGTCTCCACGCCTAGGTTGGGAATGTGTTTAATGTGTTCAATTTTATCTTTAAACATTCAAATCCTAGGTTTGGCCAAATGAATCTAAGTTGTTCTATTATGAAAATGCAAATTAAATGAATACAAAAAACAGAATTAAACATAAAACACAGAGAATATGCTAGATGAGAAAAGCCATACCTGATTTCGGATGTCTGATGGAGATTCTAATTTTTGAAGCAGTCCAGATCGCCTCTGATTTGACAGGATCGTCTGAAATCAGACAAGATCATCTGAGATCTGACGAATTCATCAGACGAATTCGTCAGAGACCTACAAACAGAGAAATAGATACAAAATACAGAAAATGCAGCTATATTGATAAAGGAAAATGATGTGAAATAATAATAAGGATGTTAATAAGATAATCCCGAATAGAAATGCAAGTAAATTACGATGCTTTAATAGCTAATCATGATTTTATTATGCAATTAAACTACATGGGTGAACTCCAAGATGCAGAATAACAAGAAATAATAATAAAACTGACTAAATGCAGAATAAAATAGCAACAAAGTATAGGAAAAGTGCAAACTCTGGCACTGATTGCCCCCAATGCAAACTACAATCGAAATCATCTCGAATTTTGATGGGATCATCCAAGATTGTACAGGATCGTCTGCGATGATCTGAGCTTGCTCCGACTGAAAATCAATGAGGTCCCTGCAAGAAAACTTGGAAAGCACAAATGCAGATGGTAATCCAGGGTATTCTAATGCGCGCAAAGGTCAAGTTACAGGAAAATTCAGCCAGGGGAATGTCAAGGGGGGTCCTAAGGTTTAAATAGGCTTAGGAGGGAGGTTAGGAGGTTGGGGATCATCCCAATTTGGGAGATCTCCAATGGGGAGGGTCTCTAACGGCGTAGACACGCTTCTGCCCAGATTAGAGACGTCGTTGGAACAGAATCTAATTATGCACAAATCAGTTTGGGACGAGATCGTCTGGACGTTCTGCTCCAGACGAAATCATCCGATCTGAGGCGATATCGTCTGATCGGAGACGATATCGTCCAACGGTCACAACAAATCCTAAAAATGGCATGGAAAATGGGGAAAGTTGTTTAACAGGCGGTTAACGGGCGGTTCGGGGTTAAAATTGAATTTTGAATTATTACTAAAGTAATTTTAATTATTTGCTAAGGTTTACTGCGCCAATTTTGGGGTGCTACATTTTGCCCCCTCTTTAGCAAATTTTTTGAGGAAAATGCGTTAAAGACGAGTTCTTCTCGATTTACGAGAAAGCAAAAATTTACTCCCATTTTTAGGCGACGATTCTAGGTCGAATCGTACGACAACTTACTATGGTGCCCCCTCCGTGTTTTTACCCAAATCGAACGTTTGAGGTAAAAATGCGAAAAAGCAAAATTTAAAATGTTTTTAATTGTTTTTGAATAAAATTAAGAAAAATAGGGAAAAACCCTAATTCATTTTTACTGTTCATTTTCATTTTCTGGTTTCTAGAGCTCTGCAAACAAAATGGTCGAGACAACGCACAGATCGACAGAGGTCCAACGCGGGCTACGGGTAAGAGTCTAAACTTAGTTTAGAATGCTTTAATTTTGATTTTCTATGCTTTTTAGATTAATTTTGAATGATTTTTGAGCATCACGGCCATTTTTTGGGCCGTCGACGTCGTCGGGACGAAATCGTCTCCATTTCATCGAAATCGTCTCGATATCGCCGATTTCGTCCAGAGGCGAAATCGACGAAATGGGGACGATTTCATCAAATAAGGGACGATTTCGGCTTGCAAAATCAGAGATGAATTTGCTCAAATTGAACTTGTGTTACTTGCATTTTTAATCACTATTTTATTAATGATTTTTATTGTTTTGTTGTTTATGTTGCAGAGAGGATTACTAAAGAGCAGAGAATGGAAATACGATGGGCTGAGGGATGACTTGGCCACTCTATCTCAGGTAGAGCGAGATCAGTTGGCTCAAGTCGGCTTGCAGCATGTGGCAGATATGCCACAGGTTTCTACAGATATGGGGCTATTGACAACCCTAGCAGAGAGGTGGTATCCGGGTTCTTCCTATTTTTGGTTATCGATAGGGGAGATGACTCCCACATTGGAGGATGTATGGAGGATTTTGAGGATCCCCATACAAGGATGGCTAATAACTCCCATGGCCAATCAGGGCCACGTGATGATGCGACTGTGCGAAGATCCGAGCTTCGCCCTGGAGAAGGGCGGAGTGAACATCGAGTCGCTACGCCAGATGCCTGGGCATCTAGACTGACATAGGTTTTGGTTGGGGTGGTAGGTGGTCTATTGCTATGCCATCAGAGTGGATGCAGAGTACCATGGCTACTGATAGATGTGGTCTACGACATGAGAGACCATGGGTATAGGTTTGCTTGGGGGAGCTTTGTACTATGCCGATTGTATAGGATCCTGCATGGGGTCGTATACAAGGGCGACCGATGTCTGGTTATGACATCACTACTACAGGTTTGGTGCTAGGAGCACATCATGGTGCGGAGGCCGGTAGGGCTCCCACTGATAGGGATTGATGGGGAGAGGCCCCGAGCTTTCTACTGGTGGCTCCGGAGAGGGTCACAGCGATGGATAGATCTGCCAATGTCCCGGAGACTACTTGATGACCTTGTCTCCGACCAGATCACCTGGAGGCCTTGGAGAGATCATCCAGGGTGGGCCGAGGATGGACAGGAGCTGGCTCACGTTAGGCGAACCTATTGGCTGAGGATGGAGAGGGGAGAGGTGGAGCTCCATCGCTACGACCGAGTTTTGAGGCAGTTCGGTCTACAATAGGGGATCCCATCTCTCAGAGACTACGAGTTTTCTCGGACCATCCGGGATAACACTATAGTTAGCGGGGCTCCAGATATGCAGCGCTTCTAGAGTCAGGATGTAGATGACGCCTCGATCCAGCCAGTGGATGGGGATGATGTTGGGGTAGCCGACGGCTATGATGCCTGGTACACAGGCATCCGCCCTCCTCGGATGACGAGGGCTCAGGGTCCGATTCATGTAGTTGTGCATCGGATGGGGAGGCAGCACCAGGCGGCCATTGAGGTGGCACAGGGTCACGGTGGGAGAGAGCAGAGGAGGCCACAGGCTCAGTAGAGGCCATGACAGCGGGAGAGGAGGGAGGATAGACCCCCTTCTCCATGGAGAGAGAGGCCACCATCGCCCGATAAGGGCAAGGGTGTGGACATAGGAGAGAGTAGTGAGATGGCTACTCTTTGGGTGGAGACTGTCCATCTCCAGGCATAGGTGCAGACTTTATAGGATGAGGCTACACGCCATCGAGCTGAGGCTACATAGCTCAGAGATGAGGTTGCACGCCTCAGAGCATGGAGCGGAGGAGCGAGCACTCAGGAGCTGGCACGGTCGATTGCTCAGACCACGTTCTATCAGGGTATCTACTTCCAGCTGGTGCCAGAGGGCCAGAGGGTACAGCTGCCAGTCGACATTGTAGATCCGATCAGGGTTGGGTCATCGAGGACTTCATCTCGATCGATGACTAGGACTCGTAGTACCACACATACTACGATGGGGCCACCTCGTCCACCTCAGGGTAGGGGAGGAGATGAGGCTGAGAGCTCGAGGGGTTCTCGAGGCTAGGCTACTACACTGCATAGACTGAATATATGATTGAGAGGATTGAGTATGCCAAGATGTAGATTGTGGCATACCAATCTAGTTTTGATATGATGTACATATATTGTTGAGATATATATATATATATATATATATATATATATATTTGATCATATGACTTGTCTTATGTGTTTGTATGATGCTTTAATGTTTTGATGTGATTGATTTGATGATTCATGTAATTATGTCATTTGGAAATATTATGGTTTGAATGTCATGCTTTTTAAAATTTAAATGAAATAATCTGATGTAAACAAATTGGTTGTTTGTGGGATAATAATAATAAAAAAAAGGGACTTTTAACAATAATTTCAAAGGACATTGTCGCTATTATAGACCATTTCATGGAGTCGCCGCTCACTCGGTCGTCAAGCTAATCCCAGTATAGAAATATTGTTAAAAGTAAAAGAGTGCTTAAGAGACTGTCTTAAGACTTTGTTGTGATGATGCAAATGATGATGATGATGGTGATTTGTTTTCAGATTTCCATGAAAATATTATGCATGAAATATATTAAAGATGATTTTTGCTAGGCATAAATTCCTAAGTGTGATAAAATTTTTGAATAATTCCCTAGGAATTATACCATCATTGCAAAATTGAAGTTGACATAATGACATGAAATAGAAACAATGTGCATTGTTGTTAAAGCATAATTGTGTAACATAATGATTTAAGTCACATGTTTTGATGAATTTAAATAAATGGGAAATAAAATTAGTACAATGGTTTGCGCTAGGCATAGAATATTTAGGTATAGACTTATACCATCATCACGAAATCCAAAGAAGAAATTGATAGTTTTATTGCATGGTTGATTTTTTAATTTTTGAAAATAAACAGATAATATGAAGATGAGGACTTGCGCTAGGCATAAAATTCCAATTTAAGTTTTGGAACTATACCATCGTCATGAAAGTCGATAATATATATATGATTTGAGTGTATGTTTTGAAAGAAATTTTGATTTTTTTGAAAATGTATGTAGTTGTCTTTATACTAAACAACTGTTCTCAAATAAGAAAATGAAATTATTCCAAACAATTTGCAAAAATATTTCAAAGTATCTTAAAGACAACAGTTAGATTTATAAGGAATCCCATGTGCGTATGTGAGTTCATTACCAATCTTGATTTATCATAATGATACACAAAATCTCTCAAATACAAATGTGTGTGCAATTGCTTTGTGCATTTACCGATTTTGAGCAAGATAATTTGATACAAGTGATTTGAATTAACCAAATAAGTGTTCATTAACCATGATTTAGATGCATATAACCATACCAAACTACTATGTAAGTCGGGTTATCAAGAGCTAGCTAATCCATAAGCAGACATAGGTCTGTACAAAAGAAGGTCGCTAATGTGACAGACATATCACCACGCTAGGAGTTACCCAAGGCCAAGCGGGTTGGGCACAAACCACTTGTTATGGGGCTTACCTCACAGTTTTTGAATAATTGAGAATTCCAGGGATTCAAGCTCATCAACCCTTCTTTTCTTTTCAATGGGTAGGGAAAGGGATTTTATTGCTTTTGCTTTTGCTTTTCTCTTTTGCTCTTTTTTTTTTTTTTTTTTTTTTTTGTATTTTTGCTTTGATATTTGAGATAATGCTGAAATATTGGAGATAGTACAAAATGATACTAATGCTTCTTTTCTCATAATTTTGTTTGATTTTTCTTTTTCTTTTGCTTCCTATGCTAGGGATACTTGCTCGGATTAGTTGTAGAGCAAGGGATTTTTATTCGGGTAGGGGTGAGCTTGTCCTTTTGTCAATTCTCAAAGATTCTAGACCATGTGCATGATAGGATAGCAGGGGAAACTTTTCGCTCAAGAAACCACTTCTACTATGTAGCATAGCATGGAAATTACAAATGTAATCATTTTATTGTGAAAGAATATGCTTGGTTTAAGTAAATAACAAGATCAATTCTCTATGCTCAAACTTTATTTAATTAAATTTTGTGGACTTTGATATAAGAGAGATTAGTAATCATGCCAGATAAAATCAAGATATTTATTTTTGTGTTTGCAAAAGTGAGGGATTCCAAATAAATGCTAATTTATCCAAGATAATAAGAAAATATAACTGCAATACTTTAAGAAGAAATATATACAACAAATATTTTTGAGGAGTTTGATAATTTTGACTCTCTCTTTCTTTTTTTTTTTTTGTTTGTTTTTGTTTAAACAGTTTTATATATATTTTTAAAATGAGACAACATGCAAAATATATACAAATGAAATGACTAAATTTTATGCGTAATATCGCTTAAGATGCATAATATTCATAGGTTCTTTTAAATCTTTACCATCTAAGGTAGCTAATTTGTATGCTCCCGATTCAAATTTAGCAATGATAATATATGGTCCAAGCCAGTTGGGCTCAAATTTACCTTTAAGGTCTTTAGTTGCATTAGTATTTTTTTTATTTTCTTTTAAAACAAGGTCATCGACCTCAAAGGATCGATGACGAACTTTCTTAGCATATGATCTTTTAAGCTTGTTTTGGTAGGCACGAAGATGCTCCAAAGCATTGATGCGCTTTTCATCTAGGAGTTCCAGCTGACTGAGTCTGCCAGCTCGATATTCATCTCCTACTTCGGTATCTTGAAGTAGTAGAGCCAAAGAAGGAACTTCTAATTCAAAGGGAAAAATAGCTTCAGCACCATAAACCAAGACAAAAGGTGAAGTTCCAGTGGGAGTTCGAACGCTAGTGCGATATGCCCACAAAGTAGGATATAATTGAATGTGCCAATCACGACCAGATTTATTGACCAATATTTTAAGAATTTTGATTAAGGTTTTGTTAGATGCTTCTGCTTGACCATTACCCTGAGGATAATAGGGAGTGGACCAGCGATGTTGAATCTTATATTTTTGGCATAATTTCTTAACATCTTTATTTTTGAAACAAGTTCCATTGTCTGAGATGAGATTTGCAGGAATTCCGAACCTACAAATAATTTGATTAAAAATAAATTTAGAGACTTGTGTTCCAGTGCAGGAAGCTAAAGGCATAGCTTCAACCCACTTCGTGAAATACTCGGTGGCGGTTATGATGAATTTGTGTCCATCGGATGACACAGGATTAATTTTGCCAATAATGTCTAAGCCCCATTTTGAAAAGGGCCAAGGAGATGAAATAGCCTGCAGCTCTTGTGCAGGCGCATGGACAAGGTCAGCATGTTTCTGGCACTTGTCGCAATGGCGCACATAATCATGTGCATCATTTTCCATGGTAGGCCAAAAGTATCCTATCCTAAGGAGCTTTTTAGCAATGACACTACCACTGAAGTGTCCTCCACAAGATCCATCGTGGGCTTCACTTAAAGCTGATTTGGATTCTTCTAGATTCAAACATCTCAATAGGATACCTTCAAAAGATCTCCTATATAAAGTATTGCCAATTATTACAAATCGACTTGCTCGTCTACGTAATAACCGACGTTGGTTTCTATTAGAATTGGCAGGGAAAGTCCCATTTTGAAGAAAATCAAATATATCCGTATACCAAGGTTCAGGAGTAGTTTCATTGATTAGAAACACATCCAAAGGTTCTAAACATGACTTATTTGAAGCGGGTTCCTGGAGTCGACGAATAATGATGGTGGCATATTCGTCATCTAACTCCAAGGGCAGAAGAGATGCAGTTGCGGCCATAGCATCAGCTGCACGGTTGCTAGTTCGAGGAATAGCTTCCAAGGTAACTTGATCAAATAGAGATATTAACTGTAAAACATATGCTTTATATGGGCACAATTTATCATCTCTGGTCTGATAAACTTCATTAATTTGGTTTATAACAAGTTGAGAATCACCAAAAACTAGCAGATGTTTGATTTTTAGCGCCAAGGCAGCTCGTAATCCAAGGATTAGAGCCTCATATTCAGCAGTATTATTGGTGCAAGCAAATGTTAATTTAAAGGACAAAGGTATAAGATGTTTTTGTGGGGATATTAAAATAATACCCGCACCAGCCCCACTCATGCATCGGGCTCCATCAAAGTATAAGGACCATTGTTCAACATGGTCTGCCTCTAATTGAAGGCATTCATCAGGAAACTCAATGATGAGGGGATGGGTAGACTCTAAGGGTGCAGCAGCTAATTGATCTGCTATGATTTGACCCTTAATAGACTTTTGTCCTATGAATGTGAGTTCAAACTCGCTTAGAGCAAGAACCCACTTTGTTGTACGACCCGATAAATAAGGTCGACTCATAAGATACCGCAAGGGATCATATTTAGCAATGACATATGTTTTTTGACTGAGCATATAATGGCATAATTTTTGCATAGAAAATATGATTGCTAGACATAGTTTTTCTAATGTTGTGTAGCGGGTTTCATAACCGAATTAAAGTTTGGCTAATATAATAATTAGCATGCTCTCTTTTCTCATTATCAAGTTGAGCTAGCATAGCTCCTAAAGCAAAATCTGAAGCTAAAATATACAGGATAAACGGGCGATCAGGTCTAGGCGGTGAAAGCACAGGTGGGTTAAGGAGGTATTGTTTGAGAAGTTCAAAAGCTTCCTTACATTCATCATCCCAATTAAAAGGGACATCCTTCTTAAGAAGCTTAAGAAAGGGACCGGTTTTGTCCGCCAGCTTATCGATGAAGCGATGGATGGCTTGAAGCTTACCTTGTAAACTTCGTAACTCAGATATATTGGTAGGTGCGGGCATATCAGTGATAGCCATAATCTTGAGAGGGTCGATTTTGATACCATGTAAAGAAACTAAAACCCCTAATAGTTTATCGGACTTAACTCCGAATATGCATTTGGTTGGATTTAATCGAATAAGGTATTCTCTTAACCGATTAAATACTTTTCTCAAATCATCTAAATGATCATCTTCTTTAATAGAGCGAGCTATAATATCATCTACGTAATCATGTAGGATATCATGCATCATATCATGAAAGATATAAGTCATGGCTCATTGATATGTTGCGCCTGCATTCTTTAAACCAAATGGCATCACTTTCCAACAAAAGGTACCCCAAGGGGTAATAAAGGCTATTTTAGCCTGATCTTCAGGAGCTATCCTGATCTGATTATAGCCAGAAAATCCATCCATTAGGGACATCATTCCACTCCCCATAGTAAAATCAATGATTTGATCCATGTTTGGAAGAGGAAAATCATCTTTAGGGCATGCAACGTTAATATCTCTAAAGTCTGTGCAAACCCTAACTTTGGTAGCTTCTTTCTTGGTGACTGGAACTACATTTGAGATCCATTCAGCATAATCAATAGCTTGTATAAAAACAACATTCAGGAGTTTTTCTAACTCCCCTTTGACTAGCAAGGCCACTTTGGGATGCATTTTTCTAAGTTTCTGTTTAACAGGTTTAGCATCCGGATGGACTACTAGATGATGCATGACTACAGAAGGGTCCAGACCTGGCATGTCTTCATATGTCCAAGCAAAGACATCTTCATATTCTTTAAGAAATGCAATGTATTCATCTTGTTTTTCTTGACTTAATTCTGATCCAATATTGATTATGTGAGGATTATCCTCAGTTCCAATGTTAACTTTAATGACGTTTTCTACTTCCATGTGTAGATCTCTTTCAAAATTAGGTGGGGTGGGTGAGACGCCCAATTCTTGTAATTATTTTAAGGTTAACTTGGAGAATTCATCTTGAGGAGTCATGGCCTCAAGTTGGGCTATAGTAGGTATAGAACCATCAAAATAAAAACCATTGTGTAACAACTCTTCAACGGAGACATCATGGAAAATATCTCCTTCCAACTCATCATCGGATTCAACAATCAATTTAGGGTAAGCTATGGATAGCATATTGCATGTAAAGGGATTATTCTTTGGACACAAAGAATCTTGTTTATCTAGATAATCTTGATAACATATGAGTTGATCATCACCTTCAAAAGGGAAGGGTTGACCCTTACTAGGAAATAGGCCCACACCACATCGGGCGGGCCATGGTTCTACCTCGATAGGTTCTTTCATACCATTTTGGAAAGGTCCCAAGCCTTTCCCTTTATATCCCATTTTAAGCATTATAGGTTTAGCTTTAATATATTCATTAGCAAAATAGCATCGAGCATATCCATCACAATGCGTCTTGATGTTTCGGGGTATTCTTCCCCAATCATATCCTTTATAAATAAAAGCACAACTCCCGACTTGGTAAGTACTTCCCATAGGTTGTGGGAGGCCCAAAGTATGAGGAGATGGTGGCAAATTATTTAAAAGAAGTGAATCTTGCATAGAAGCATTTGTTTTTTCTGATATTAAAATTTTAGATAAATCCGGTAAAAGCTCATCAGAAAGAGCATAAGATGTAGAAGGATCATTCCCTATATCTTTAGATGTGGAAGGTATGATAGATGTAGATAATGTGGAGGTGTTAATAAATGGGTCTATAGGTTTTGAAATTATAGGGATGGAACATGAAGGATTGGTTGTAGATCTAAGATCTTTTTGAGGTTCTAGTGTGGTTTGTTCGGAAGATTGTTGAGCTATACATGGGGGTGAAATTAATGGAGGAGAAATAGATGAATTTGTAGGTGTGTGTTTCACACTTTTAGATGAAAAATAAGAATTAGGATGTGTGGATGACAGAGCAGGGCAAAATTGAACTCCAACAGGTTCTGCCAAGGCACACATATCAAAGGGTCTAGGATCACCATGAATAGTGACCAACTGATTTTTAAATTCGAATTTAACACATTGGTGTAAAGTTGATGGGACAGCCCGCATCGCATTGATCCAAGGGCGACCCAAGAGTATATTGTACGATGCGGGGCAATGTACAATAAACACGGTTGTATCTAGGGTTCTAGGACCAACTTGCAAGGGTATAGTAATGACTCCACACGTTTCTTGTGTCTCGTCATTGAAGGCTTTGATAATCATATCCGTTCTTTTCATTTCATCACTTCTAAAGCCAAATATTTGGTAAAAGTCAAAAGTGCATATGTTTAGAGATGAACCATTATCAATCAAGACTCGTTTAATAGCTACATCTCCAATTAGGGCAGTAATATATAAGGGGTTATCCTTATGTAGACTATGTTGTGGTATATCTTTATCTCGAAAGTCAATACAATCGACTTCTCGAGTGATGATAGTATTGGACATGGCTTCAGGTTGAATATTTTGAGGTACCATCATTTGGCTTAATGTGAGCATTAATTCATCCCTATGGGTAGGAGAAGATCTTAACAAGTCCAAAAGGGAAATTCTGGCTGTAGTATTGGATAATTGTTCGTTAATATTGTAAGGAGGTTTTGGTTGAACATTAGACATATGATTCCCTTTATTGGGATTTTTCAAAATAAATGGAGCTGATCCATCATTCTGAGTTTGATCCTGTTGAGAATTTTGAGCCTGTTGTCTGGTAACGGCTCCGATGGTACCTACAATGTTATATTGAGGACGTTGAACTGGTCTCGGTTGAGCGTTTATGGCTTGTTCATTAGGAAGGAACTGATTAGAAGAGGGTCGAGTAGTAACTCTTCTAGGAAATGGTTCTTCTGGAACCATAAAATCTGTGATAGGTTGAATAGGGTCTGATTCATTTTTAGAACTATTCGATTGATTTGAGGTGATGTCTATTTCACTTTCAGTATCCGATTCTACATCACTGAGATCCGGAGTTTGAGTATTATATAGGGGCCTGGTCGTGACCATGGATAAAGTTGTGTCAAATTTTTGTAAATCATGATTAGGTAAATGTCCGCTAATAGTTCCTACATATCGGGTAGGAGGAGGGACATTATGATGCTCAATTTGATTGGCCACTTCTTTACCATGTTTTGGTAAAGGATGTTGAAATATATCCAATGATTGATTAGCATTTTGATTCTGATTTTGGGGAATGGTCTTTTGAGCATTATTAGGAGCATTTTGTTTAGGTTGGAAGGCTTGCACCTCCATTTCATTATTATCAATCAGATCTTGTATTTTATGTTTCAATATTTTACAAGAGTTTGTAGAGTGTCCAGGTCCTCTATGAAAATCACAATGTAAATCAGCTCTGTATCCGGGTATAGTTGGATCAGGTTCCCGGATAGCTGGTAATTGAATCAAACCTCTTTCGAGTAATTGGGGTAGAATAGTTGATAATGGTTGATTGAGTCTAGTAAATTCTCGAGGAGGTTTATCAGGAGGTTTCAATATAAATTTTTTTGTTGTCTTCGTTGTATTGATATTAGCAACATTTCTGCTGTCGGTGACTCCGTCACCTACAACTTGTTTATTTTTATACTGATTTCTGGATGTTTTCTCATCATCTTTCTTCCTAAGCTGGCCTCTCCTAATGAGAGCATCTTCCACTCTTCGAGCTAAGTCTATAGCTTGATCGAAGGTGGTCAAGGTAGCGATTGATAACTCATAGGATATTTGTTCTTGTAAATTATTGATAAAAATATCCAACATTTCCCTATAAGGTAGCACAAAGTGCAGTTTTCCTATCAATTGCCTCCATCTAGCTAAGAAATCAGCAAAACATTCATCTTTGTCTTGTTTTAAGTTGTATAAATCTTTAATGGTGACATGCCTCTCGATGTAGGCACTAAATTGATGGACAAAAGATTCAATTGTTTCTTCAAAATTTCTCAAAGAATGAGTGGGCAATTGATAGTACCACTCTAATGCCATTCCTCCTAAACTTTTCGGGAACATTTTTAGTAATAGCAAGTCATCATGTGATATATCATGACATGCTATCCTAAACATGCGAAGATGCTCTATGGGATCTTCAGTTCCTTTATATATAGGCAGGACGGGCATGGGAAAGTGTTTAGGGTATGGTTGTGCTACAACTATGGGATCCAAAGGCTGACTACACATCTCTCGATAATTGTACGAGGGATGGTAGGGATCTATCTGGTCCATACGTGAAGCTAACTGTTTCACCATGGCTTCCAGATTACTGGTTTGCCCACCATATTGGTTCGGTAGGGTATTAATATGGGATTTGTGAGCATATGATGGAGGGACATGAAGATTAGATGCTATATTGCTATTGTGTAAATTGTTGGTAGGAAGGGTGTTATGAAGAAGTTTTGAAGTTGTATTATGTTGTATCCCAGATTGTTGAAAATTGGTGTTTGGCTTCATTTTAGGTTTTTGTCGATTTGAAGCATATTGATCAATAGTTTGGCGAAATAAAGCAGTGAATGAAGGTTTCTTTTGTGTGGGAATGATTTTAGGCTCAATAACAGGTTCCTTAGGGGTTGGGTAACCTGTTGTTTTTGCATGTTCTGAATCATAGTGACCATATCTCTATTGGATGGTCCAGCCTTATCACTTTCTTGATCAACAAAGGACAAGGGATTAGTGTGTATGTTAAACATATCTTCCATGGCTGCTTGAGTGTCACTAATTTGTCCTCTATCAATACGAACTGCCATATTAAGAGCACCAATGTTATTATTGAAAAATTTCCAGAAATGATCTAAGTTATCAAAAGCAATAGTTCCATCTGGAGCCATTCTAGGGGATGAGGATCCTTCCTCTTTAAGATTTTCTTCTTGTTCATCTACAACAAGCTCATCTTCTAGCTGTTCTAGAGTTCCTCCTTCTAGAATTGAATCCTCAGGAAGGACATTTGGGTTTTTTGTTTTGTCTCCTAACCAATCTTCTTCTTCTTCTTCAGTTTGTTTACCATTCCTAAGTCTAGGCATTGTGCTTAAATTTAGATTTCAGCAAATATATATATACTTGTATATATATATATGTGCAACAAGCTTAAGAGGTATATATTTTAATTATATACCTACTATAGTATTTAAAATAAAATGTTTTAGTTTTGTTATATTTTGGTTTTTCTTGTTTTTTCTATTTTTTGTTTTTGTAACAATATTATAAAGATAACAAACAACACACTAAATGCAAGAAATAATAATAATGAAAGCAATGATCTAGTTTTCTATAAACAATTTATAAATATCATTAATGGGCTCGAGTTCTTCAGGAGTCATGAAGTGTTCTTCTTCAAATTGAAAATTTTCTTTCAAGAATTTGATAAAATGTGCTATAGTGATATTATCTATTTCAGATTCTGGTTGATAATAATAAAGCTCACGACAATATTCTCGATATAACATAGCTCTAGGAACTCTATTCCATCTTTTTCTAATCATAAGATCAGTTTCTTGGACTTCTATATGAACTAGGAATTGGTGTATAATAGCTGCGTTCTCGAGGTATTCCTCGAAGGTGAACAATTCTGAAGACACAAGAGCTCTCCTATAAGCTAACCACCTATGGCAGGCTCTCTGAAGTTCATGATAAAAAATGAGTTGATGAGGATCCAGGATCCTATCTAGGGCAAACCTCTTGATTTGTCTAAGTTCGGTTGATCTAGATGAAATGATACCTAGCCTCCTATCAAGTTCTTTCCACAAAAGTTGGTTTCTATCTGTTTCAGGCACACTAAGCACATAATTAACTTCTATGGCTGCTAATTGGTTTTCAACATTTATAGTGACAGCTAGTCTTTTCTTAGGAGCTACCATCTAGACATGATATGCAACTTAGTAGTTTTCTAATGATTTTAAATGCATCTATGTTTTTGTTTTTTTTTTTCAAAAGGTTTTAGTTTCACGTCGGGTTCACCAAAATGTATCGTTCCAAATTTTCTGCACCCTTACCTTCAGGCTAAAGGATCCATGCCCGAAAGGGGGATGCGGGAAGGATGGGACAATACCTCGGACTGAGAGGCCCTTTGAAGGTCCCGCCTCTCGGGGAGGTGTATTAAGGTGATTTTTCGATGGATGGTGGGGTTCACCAGGAAACGTTTAGTGGCAGTCTCCACGCCTAGGTTGGGAATGTGTTTAATGTGTTCAATTTTATCTTTAAACATTCAAATCCTAGGTTTGGCCAAATGAATCTAAGTTGTTCTATTATGAAAATGCAAATTAAATGAATACAAAAAATAGAATTAAACATAAAACACAGAGAATATGCTAGATGAGAAAAGCCATACCTGATTTCGGATGTCTGATGGAGATTCTAATTTTTGAAGCAGTCCAGATCACCTGGAATTTGACAGGATCATCTGAAATCAGACAAGATCATCTGAGATCTGATGAATTCGTCAGAGACCTACAAACAGAGAAATAGATACAAAATACAGAAAATGCAGCTATACTGATAAAGGAAAATGATGTGAAATAATAATAAGGATGTTAATAAGATAATCTCGAATAGAAATGCAAGTAAATTATGATGCTTTAATAGCTAATCATGATTTTATTATGCAATTAAACTACATGGGTGAACTCCAAGATGCAGAATAATAAGAAATAATAATAAAACTGACTAAATGCAGAATAAAATAGCAGCAAAGTATAGGAAAAGTGCAAACTCTGGGCACTGATTGCCCCCAATGCAGACTACAGTCGAAATCATCTCAAATTTTGATGGGATCGTCCAAGATTGTACAGGATCGTCTACGATGATCTGAGCTTGCTCCGGCTGAAAATCAATGAGGTCCCTGCAAGAAAACTTGGAAAGCACAAATGCGGATGGTAATCCAGGGTATTCTAATGCGCGCAAAGGTCAAGTTACAGGAAAATTCAGCCAGGGGAATGTCAAGGGGGGTCCTAAGGTTTAAATAGGCTTAGGAGGGAGGTTAGGAGGTTGGGGATCATCCCAATTTGGGAGATCTCCAATGGGGAGGGTCTCTAACGGTGCAGACACGCTTCTACCCAGATTAGAGACGTCGTTGGAACAGAAGCTAATTATGCACAAATCAGTTTGGGACGAGATCGTCTGGACGTTCTGCTCCAGACGAAATCGTCCGATCTGAGGCGATATCGTCTGATCGGAGACGATATCGTCCAACGGTCACAACAAATCCTAAAAATGGCATGAAAAATGGGGAAAGTTGTTTAACAAGCGGTTAACGGGCGGTTCGGGGTTAAAATTGAATTTTGAATTATTACTAAAGTAATTTTAATTATTTGCTAAGGTTTACTGCGCCAATTTTGGGGTGCTACAAAGACACTATTCGATGTACAAAACCTACAATTTATTTTTGCCTAAAGAAGCCACCAAATATATTGAAATTCCTCCAAGGAGTGGAGAATAAGAAGGCAACCATTAAAATCAGATAAAGGAGCTACAAAACAAGGCTTGAAGTGTCTCATATTTAAGGTACAAATAAAGGGTAATACATGTTGATATTTGAGCACCAAAATCACCTCCCACTATCACATAAAAGGGATAGATTAAGTGTCATAAGGACACTTTACATAGCTCTTGATCCTATATACAACCATACACAAGAAGCTAAACCAAGAGCCATTGAAATATGATCAACATCTATCGAGCAAGCACTTGGTAAGAGTGTGTAAGAGAAAAGACAATAAAGGGCTCGATATCCATCATTGGTGCCAGAAAAAAGAGCCATCCTAAGGCTCAGAACCTAGCTTACATTGAGGTTTCCAAATACACCCTATCATCCACCACATCGAGCATCTACAACAATGAGTGTCTACAAGCATCAAGGTCAACATAACGATAACATATTAGGGTAGATATTATCTATCATATTATAGCTCATTATAGTGAAGAGAATGGAGATTTAGACAATATAAAAGGTGCATTACGATGGGAGAACTACCAACCAAGATTAGTACCATAAAACCATATTCATCAAACCAGAACCAATGCCTTGTGAAGGAGAGCATATTATTTTACCTAAAGGAAGCATTGAGAGCAAAAAAAAAATTATGTATTCACTGGAAAAGGAGTTTATAAGGTTCGATAGATGTTAGAAGAGACTACATGTAGGCCACCACCTATCACATTCAATAGAGTGTCATAACCCAATTTTCATCCTCTTATTTCCATGAATGTTTATATATATATATATATATACTTAAGTGGGTCACCTAAATATTTTTTGGTAGATAAGATACTATAGCATTAATACCGAGTTTTACAGGTTGACCCAAAACCTTTTACAAAAATCAGCCCAAGGTTGTTGATGAACATGTCCTTACTAAGGATCCTATATATGTAAAATATACATGCCACCAAAGCCATTACATCTAGTAAGGCACATAGCCTATTATCAAAAATAAACTTCCCATACAAAATTTTGGGTATACCCCGAGCAAACACACCTGCATCATAATTACAAAAAAGGAAATAGACATAGATCCCTTCCTTGACATAGTGGAGAAACAAAAAGTTGCAGACACACATAGCAGAGAACTGAAAAAAACTCCCATAAGCTTTGTATTTACAGTTACTCTTAATAATTATTTGGTAATTACTTTCTTCCGTATATGACATGCTTTGGGACCACATCCCGTCTTGGCCAATCAGCCTTAGAGAAGTGAACCTGCTAGCTAGATTTATGGTGATGTCTATCTAGTGGTCCATGTGGCTCTGGTTCGAAGTCTTATATTACCATTTCTTTCTTGCCTTGTGATTATCAACCAACCTAAAATTACTAAGATGACTAGAAGCCATGTTATCTGACATGTGACTATCCCCATTAGTATTTTTGGTATTTCCAAGTAGCATCCACCAAGAATGATAGCTCAAAGAAATTTTATTGTGAGTCCATTTCAAAAAAGATACGGGAATATTCATAGCCTTTGAATTTACAGTGCCTTCCCTACTGGTAAATTTGACTATCATTAGTGGCATTCTTGTTGAATAAGCTCCTCTACTTTGCTTAGGACATTGTGTTCCCATTTGAAAATTTTGTCACCATCGACACCCAAATTGGCTAGCTTATCAGCAACTTTGTTAGCTTCTTGAAATACATGTTGGGATTTTATGTCCTGTCTTCCCTAGAAAAGGATCCTAGCCTCTTCAAAAATTGTTTTAATCCTCCAAGGAGGTGTTTTCTAATTATTAAGGAGAATTATAACATGCATAGAGTCTCCTTATATGATAAAATTGCCTTCTAATTCTTGAGTCATTTGAAGACCTCTCCACATAGCTCTAGCTTTAGCTTCATTGTTCATCCTTGTTCCCAAATATTAAAAAAATATAAGCATCATATTCCCATTATGATCTCGCATAATGCCACTAGTGCCTGCTCTTCCAGGATTGTCCTTAGCCGCTCCATAAAAATTAAGCTTAAACCAACCCATAGGAGGTGGGGACCACTTAACATTGGCTCTGGGGTTGACTACCCTAGGTACAAACTCATCTAACAAGGTTAAGCTTAAATATTGAGCAATCATGGTCTCCTACAGATGAGGTTTACGACTATCAAAAGGATAAGTTTCACATTCTCGTTGGCAAAGGATAGGATCTTGACAATGATAATTTTATGATCATGGATAGACTCATTAAAGACTCTATGGTTCCTTTATAACCACACCTGCCAAAGATAGTGATTGAGACAAATTTTCCACATGTATCTAAGTATTTGGCTTGAAAATGGGCAAGGCCACTGGATGAACAAATCAAGTACGATGGTTGGTTTAACCCAAGAAATATTTAAGGCCTAAAAACCCCACTTAGGATAGTTAAGGAAAAATGGCACTCAAGGAAAATGTGATAAATGGTCTCCCAATTAGCCCTGCATAGATAATAATGATTATTGATACAAATACCTTTACGCATCATATTATCAATGGTTAGAATTATTCCTTGGATAACTAGCCATGAAAAGACTACAATTTTTGGAATTAAATTTTTTATCCAAACTAAGTCCTTTTGGAGGACAAAATACTTGTCATCAAGCAGAAGCTTGTAAGATGATTTAATAGTGAACTTCCCATTTTTCGTAGGATCCCAGGTCACTTGATCTTCCTTGGGTCTCATGGGGATAAACTGTTGCCCGAGAATGTTACAAAGATCATTTTATTTTTCTTGAAATCCCTGAATCCTTATTTGTTTCCACTTCATTCTACCTCTGTCCTCAACCATATAATCAAATACTTTTCTACCAATGAGTTCTTTCGTGATATCTTTGATTCGGGCTAAGTTAGGATATTGCGTCAGTGGTTCATCCTTAGCCCACCTATCATTATAGCAATTTATTCTCTCACCATTGCCTAAAACCCATCTTAAACCTTTTTTGATGATTTCCTTATAATTGAGAATTAGTTTCCAAAAATTAGAACCTCTGATTGGAACTGAGTCACTTAGAAATTCCATATTTTGAAGATACTTTCATTTGATGATAGTTTTCTATTCATTTTCTTCACTAGAAATGAGGTGCCACGCCTGCTTAACTAGTAAATCTAAATTCATATGAGCAATTCTCCTCATACCTAAGCCCCCATTTTCCCTGGATCTGTAGATTTTGGTCCATCCTACAAGGTGTATCCTTTTTTTCTTCTCTGATCCAGTCCATAAAAATTCTTTTTGGAGTTTCTCAATTTTCTATAAAACCTTCATAGGGGCTTTGAAAATAGAGAGGAAATAGACTGGAATGCTCTGAAGAGAGGCCTTAGTGAGGGTCAACTTTCCTGCTTGAGATAGAAGATGATCTTTCCATCCAGCAAGTTGTTTTGAATTCTTTCAATAACCCTATCCCACATTGAATCTCTCAGAGAACCAATGAAAAGAGGGAGACCAAGATACAAAGTGAGGAGGTTTGGTATATCACACCCTAAAATTTTTGCAATCCTTCCTTACCTTTGAATGGGGGTGTTCAAGAAATATAACTTGCTTTTACTAAAATTAACTTTCTGACCAGCAGCATCCTCATAGAGTTGCAGGATGTATTTAATTATTTTGGCCTCAACCACCGATGCCTTAGTCAATAGAAGGGTATCATCAATGAATTATTGGTGAGAAACAACCCTAGTGAGAGATGTTGCCTTGATTCCCGATATTAGCCTTGAACTACAAGCATTTTTTATGGTTTTGCCTAAAGCTTCTGCCACAATGATGAATAACATGGGGTTGATAGGGCCCCCTACCGAATTCCTCTATGACTTTGAAAGTAACCAGCAGTTGTTCCATTAACTAGAATTGAGAACCATGCTTTAGAAATGCATTCTTTGATCAAATTATCCCATTGGTGGTGAAAATAAAACTTAAGGAGGACATCAATCAGAAAGTCCCAATTTAGCTTATCAAATGTTTTGTTCATATCAAGATTGAGGGCAAAAATAGACCTATTAGTCTTATGATCAGAGTGTAGAGCTTCATGAACTATTATAAATCCATTCAAGATTGACCTACCCTATACAGAGCTTCCTTGACATGGATCTATGATGAGGGGTAGAACATATCTCATTCTATTTGCAATGGCTTTAGTTAGGATCTTGTAAGAAATATTGCACAAACTAATTGGCCTAAAGTCAGCCATAGATTCAGGGGTTTGCTTCTTAGGAATTAGAGAAATAAAAGTAGAGTTGATACCTTTTGGGATATGATTGCTTGCTTGGAATTATCTGATAGTAGAAATTACATCCTCACTTAAGATCTCCCAAAAAGCTTGATAGAAACAAGGGGGAAAGCCATCGGGTCTCGGGCCTTTGTCTGGCTCCATGCTAAACAAGGCTTCCTTAATTTCCTCATCAAAAGAGAGAGCTAGAAGCTTAAGGTCTATATCCTTATTTATTATGCTAGGAATGGATTGCAAGAGAATATCTTTGGCCTCCTCATTGCACTATGATTCCTAACCAATGATAGAATTGAAATAAGTTACTGCCTCCTTTCTGATTTCTGTTAAGTCCTGAGTAATAGAACCATATGCTTTTTTTTTTTAAATTATCTTGTTATTGCTTCTGTTTCTAAGCATGGTGATGTGAAAAAACTTAGAATTTGAATCTCCATATTTCAACCAAAGAGCCCTTGATTTTTTCCTCCAATAGATTTCCTCATAGGCCAAAATGTTATGAAACTCTGCTAGTTTTGTCTATTCCTCCTGCATAGTATTTTCATCGACATCACCATGTTGAATCCCCTGATCAATTATCTTCAAACTTTCAACAACCTATTTTTTTATTTTAAAAGAGGTTCCTAGAGACCTCTTTTTTCCAATGTCAAAGATTTTCCTTAACAAAATTTAATTTTCCAGCAAGTTTAAAAGCTGCACTACCCCTAATAGGATTCTGCCACCACTGAATTAAGTTATCTCTAAAATTGGAATGTTTGATCCACATAGATTGAAATATAAAAGGTTTCTTAAGAATAGAGAGTTAGGGATCTCCAAAAAAATGGGATTATTGTCAGAGGTAATCTTAGTAAGGGCTTGCAAGGTAGAATCACCGAATAGAGTTGTAGCCTCCTTTGATAGAAAAAACCTATCAAGCCTTTCTTGAATGAGATGACACCCTATCTATCGATTGCTCCAGGTATAATTCGCTCCTCTAAGTTTTACATCCATAAACATGTTGGAGTTCACAAAGTCATTTAAATCATCCATGCTCCTAATAGGTGGTCCATTTCCACCCATTTTTTTTGAAGGGTAAAGAGGAGTGTTAAAATCCCTAGCCAAAATCTATGGGAAATTTTGGAAGATTTCACTAAGATTTCCTAAGTACTCCCACAATAGACCTCTCCCTTGAATTGAAGTCAAGGCATAAATATTTGAAAGGATCCACCACCTATTGCTATTTATTTCTTTAAATAAAACACTAAGAACCCTATCATATTTATAAATAATAGTACCTTCTACTATCCAAGGATCCCACAAAGTCATAAGGCCTCCAGACGCTCCTCTGGCTAATTTGCAAACCATCTCCCCTTGATTCTAGATTTTTTTTGCTACTTTTTTTGACTGAATCTCATCAGTTTTTGTTTCTTGCAACATGATAATAGTTGGATTCACTTGATTTCTTATTGCACTGACTTCCCTGTATTTGGGCAAGCCATTGAGGCCTCTTACATTCCATGAGAGAAACTTCATTTAGATTGTTCAGGATTTCTTCCTCTCCCCCTCCCTTAAGGGGGTTTTCCTATTTCGTTGTCTTCAGAACCCAGAATAACCTATTGAAACAAGGTTTCCTATTTTCCATTGGTAATGTCATTATCAGTTTTAATTTTTTATGCTCAGCATTTGATATTATCCCTCTTCTTTTTTCACTACCAAAATATATAGGAGACTTCACAGTGCTCCTGGTTTGTTTAGGACTAAACTAGGGGGAGGCAATTTGTTGCAGAATCGGACTACCATATTCCTTAGTCTGAAGAGTTTCACATATCTCCACCCCTACATTCAAATATTCTTATTTTTTCTTATATTCCCCTAGTCTGTGGAATGACCCCTCAGTAGGATTCACCTGACTCCTAGTGATGATGTTAGGGAGATGAGATTTTTTATTTTCCAATGCCTCAACTTTATTCCTAAGTTCTTCAGCATTAGGGTTTGGCTTTGGGATGCCCACTAGGCTTGAAGTATTTTTAGCATTAGGGTTTAAGGATTTCGACTTGGATGGGGGTTCTAGATATCAGGCATTAGGGTTTGGCTTTATGATGCCCATGGGGCTTATAGTAATTTTACCATTAGGTTTTGAGGATCCTAACTTGGATGGGGATTCTAGAGAGTCAGAAAGGTTAGCCTGAAGTTTTTGGGCTTCCATGTCTTTCGATAATCCTCCTACTCCCATATTGGATAGAATTGAAAATTTATTTGAAACTAGAGGATTGGAACTTACCTGAGTATTTTGGTTGCCAAAAACCTATTTTTTCCTTTGTATTTTTAGGACCCTGCACCCTCTCTTTTATTTTTTTGGTAGACATAGTTTGCTTGATTGACATCACCTCTGCCAGGGAAACTCCTCAAATTTCCTCTATCTAGCATTCCTTGCTTTTGCTTTTCTCTATTAATGGCCAGGTTAGGGCACTGATTGCATAGATGTTCTTGATTTTTACATTCTGCATAGAATTTCGATCTGTTCTCATATTCTACTTGTTATTTTCGATAGTATTATCCATACTATAGCTCCACAAACCTTGGAAATTCATTATCCAAATTAGCATTTACGTAGATTCGTGCATGAGTCATCCTTGTCCTGGCCAAGGTCACATGGTCAATGGAGATCAGGTCCCCTATAGTTTTGGCTATGCCCTACAGCCAATATTCATTGAATAATTGGGTAGGTAGACTTGAGAGATGAACCCAAATAGGGGCAATGTTAATATTTTGATTTTTAGGATCAAAATCTTCACCCCATTGTTTGAGAAAAAGGCTCCTTTTGCCCAAAAACCAAGGACCTCCTGTTAAAATGCGGTTAGCATCCTCCATATTGTTAAAACGGATAATGAAGAACCCTTGAGTTAGAGCTACCAACTTCAAGCTACCTACTGATCACCATTTACTTGTCACCCAAGCCCTGATAGTCTCTATGTCCGGCCTATCTCCCAAAAACTTGCCTACTAGGGAGAATTCTTCCATTGAAAGAAAAGGGCTCATGGAACTTGTCGGGGCACAAATTTTATTATTTATTGGAAATAGGGGTGGAAGAGAGATAACCTCGACAACCAATTCTTGGGCCCCACATTGTCCTTCATATTTTTTTTTGGGGTCTTTCTGAGGAGGGTCAGACCCCCGCGTGGTGCCTACCTCCAAATTTTTCGTAGCTTGATAGTATTCCTCTGGATCCTCGCTTGATCCATGCTCAAGGTTCCAACCTGACCCTTCCATACCTACTCTACCTCTTCTACCTTGGCTAAGATCTTGCCCATAAAATTCAAACCCTCACTCTCGCCACACCCGCTAAACCTCAACAAGTCACCTAAATCTTATAGTCTACCCCCAATCCAACTTCTTTTTTAGAAAAGTTTTATTTATAAGGAACTCTCTATTTTTTATTATTCAATGAAGTAAGAATCCACCTATCACTACCTCTCACATATATCATTAATGTAATGGCATTAGGTGATAACTAGAGTTAGCTATCTCTCTCATTTCTAAAGAGTAAGCTCCTCCCATTATAGTCCTTTGAAATGGATCCACTAATATCCATATTCCACATAAGTCCATCTATGCAAATATGTATGCTTAGTGATATTAGCTCCTTTCCATTTTGGTCCTTCAAAATGGTCCACTAATCTCCATATTTCACATAAATCCATCTATGTAAATATGCTTAGTCATAATGGTTGTCAACAATCACTTTTATCCATCGAAGAGTAGTCGACTATTCATAAGTTCATTTTTTTACCAAAAGTCCCTATGGTAGAAATTGTTTATGGTAACACTCCTCTAGGTGACTTCCTTTAGCTAACATCTCTAGATATCTTCCAAATATGCTTAGATCTTAGAAGAATTACCTAACAAAGGAAACAAAATACTCAAATTGATGACCATCGCATTATTTTGTGACACCGTGAATTACCAACCAGCTCCTTTCTCTATGAATCCAAGAGTGGTCAAACTTTATTAAACCCATAGAAATAATTAATCCAATTATTGACTTTCTTTACTAACATAAAAACTATAATGAATTTAGCATCATTGACATGGTTTAATATTATTCCATAATAGAATTCTTTAAATAGGTAAGAGTCTATTCAAACCAACTCATGATTGCTCTTACTACATCTATACGTCTTTAGATGGTATAACTCAGATTTATCTCTACCTATCATCACACTTGAATAGTCATAAAATCATGCAACACACATGATTCAATAGTCAAATCATAAACCATAGAGTATATTTTTAGTCAATCATTTATTTTTAAATTAAACACTCAATAATGAACCACTTCCTATCTTTAAATATTACAAATGATAAAAGATACACAGGTTATGGAACAAGCATCTATCCAACCTCACAAGATTTAATCAAATAATATTGTCCATGCTAAACCTAATGACATTCATCAATGCATTACACAAAGGATCATCCACAAAATGATCTTTCTTATACAAAAATATATTACAATCTGGCCATCGAAGTTTCTAATGCCATTAGCTTATTAAGTAAGCCTTAGTTCCACTCTCAATAGAATTTTCTTTGAACATCGAACCTCATTTTTGAGCTTAAATTTCCTCCATAGATATAATTATCTCCCTGTATCTTACATACTAAGGAGCTTCTGATAACAAGTCATAGTTTCCTCTTGTGGTAGTATTTATTCCAAGCATCGTAGATCACTCTAACTACAACTCATCATTACCAGCTAATAAAAGTTTACCTTATAGATGGGGATCATATACGACTCCCTTGCTTAAAGAGATGCACATCAATTTGCATCCACAATAAATCTCAATTACTTTCTATTCTAATGGAGATTCCAGTTATAGTCATTCAAAATGAAATATAAACAAAGACCAATCCAATTCAATCATCTCTTTAGGATTTCTATCAACAACAATGTAAAGCATGCATTTATAAATTCAAATTCTTTCCAGTGATTGAGTTTTGAATAAACCCAAAGTAAAATAGAAGGTATCTAGTCCTTTCCTTATAATATAATCAAACTACTACCTTTCCTTAAATAAACACATGCAATCCTATCAATCCATGATTCTCTTCAGTTACAGCTACTCAATCAAAGCAAAAACCAAACAATACCAAAGCATAATAATACTTTCTCTTGTTAGTTATAATATTCTAAACTAATCACGACAATAGCCAAACATAAGAAAAAAATAAGTTTCATTCTAATTTCACCATTGTTCCAATACCAAAAAATATTGTTTTTCCCTTATAGGTTTCTATGGTGAGGCATACAATCAAAATCACACCCTTAGGAACATTACATTTACAAAAGGCTAAAACTCTCACACTTCCTAGCATTTATCAAACAATGGTAATCTCTCATTTCATTACCCAACCAAGAAGGAAACAATTGGGAATGGTAACCATATAACTCTATCCATCCAACAATTGTTGTATGGAATCCCATGTCTATAAACAAAACCAATTTTACTATTGGAATGAAAAACAAGACACGGATTAAACTAAATGGCTCACTGGGAAATATCCATCCATCAACATTATAAAAATTATGAAATATAGACTAAATCTATAATGCATGTGCACTCTTTCGGATATATTTCCACACCATTAATCAATTTTTAACTACACTATTTCACATATTTCCTCATATATATTCTAAGAAAAAAATGGAAATACTCTAGAAAAAATTTCAACTTAATCATTATCGATGTTAAGCTATATTCTATCCATACCATACATGAATGTTTCATTCACATGAAATCACTATAAGTTTAGTGTAGTAAAAAACAAGTGAATATTTTACTTACTAAGGATGAAGTACTCGTTTTCAACAAAATTTTGTAATGCAATCCAAACCCGAAGTTAAACTTCAACAAATTTTGATCTCTTGTTCTTTTTTCTACTAAATTCTTCTTTTTCCAAAAACCAAAATCCCCATAACTCTTTGTTTTCTCTTCCTAAGAAGATCTTGTCACACTCCACTATCTATTTTTTCTCCCCATGCATTAATTTCAAAATGTCACTTAAACAAACAACCCACTCAGTTGAACAAATGTAAAAACCAGCAACACACAACACTATCCACTACTAGTTTCCACATTGTCTTCCATTAATGCAATTAGTTTCTAAAATAGCTAGATGTAAAGCACATTTCATTACTATCCTTCTTATTTTTTTGTTTTTCTTTCCTTATGTAGACACCCAAAAGTTGCACATTGCTATACCTACGTACTTGTAGATCCTTTTGGACACTTGTAGGTTTACATAGGCCATCCTAGGTACCCCTAGGCTATCGTAGACCAGCGTAGACTATTGTAGATCCTCCTAGACATGCGTAGATTGTTGTAGTCATGCGTAGTCATACATAGACGGCCGTAGTCATGCGTAGTCATGCATAGATCGCCATAGATTGTCATAGCATCGTGTAGACTCCCATATACTACTCCATCGGCTTTCAGGTCCTAAACCCTCATAAGCCTTCAAAATCACATCCCATGCACTGGGATATCCTTCGACAACCTATTTGCACTCGATTGAGGCCCCCATGGGGTATTAGTTGACCAAAACAATTAACAAGTCAATACCTAAAATCTAATTTAATGTTGACTTCACTTAAGTCACCTTTTTAGGGTAAATTTGATTAAAAGAACCCTTAATATTGATTAACACTAATTACATCCTCCCACATGTGTGAAATTAGGGTTTGTTAGGATATTTATTTAATCATGTCCTAAATTGACTTAAGCACCTCCTAATCAGGATTAGCCCTAATCCATCCTCACACATGTGTGAGGATGAGATATTTCTCATAAGGAATGTGATGTTGCCACATTGCATTTCTTAACCTAACCCTAGTCAGAATCAAACCTAGGTTTAGTCTATCTAACCCCACCCCCTGCACCTTGCCTTTTCCTATAAATAGTGGGTCCTAAACCCCTAATTAGAGATCTCTCACAAATTCAACAAAGCACAATTACTCTGTTGAAATGGAAAGTGAATATTGAATAGTCAGTTCTCGGTGCACACAGTTGGATTTCAACGGTACATAGAGGCACCCCAACTGCCTAGGAGTCGACCCACCGAAAGGATTTTGTAGAAGAGGCCTCATAGCTCAGATCACCCCTTGCCCCATGAATTCAGCCTCAGTTCACCCCTTGGGTGGTGAATTGGGTCTACAGGCCCCAAATCACTCCATATTTGGGAGGTAAGCTCTCTTTCATCATATTATTACCTTCTACACAATTTATTTCATATTTTGCTATGTTTTTATGGTCATTTCATCTTCATAAATATGGGGCCTGACTAAGGCAAGCCCCCCATTGTACTAACACCCTTTTGCAGGTTCTTCATAGGTCATGTGGAAAATCTGAAGAGGGAAAGCAACATCAAACCAACAGCAACCCGATGGTGGCCCACATACAAAGAAGCCCACCTACACTGAGGGACAATTGAAGAAGACATCAAATTGATTGTAACATTGTTAGGGAAAGAAATGGATAAAGGGCATCATGTCCCTCTTGTAACACTTATATTTTAATATCAATGGAATCATAGTCTCTTTGTTTAATGCATCATTGTGTTTTGTGTTAAATTATCAAATGTCATTTTCTACCCGTTTCATTCTAGCATGCTCGGTGGGACCCCCACAATGGACATTGCTAGGTTAACTATTGCAAGTGAATCTAACTTTGTTCTCTATTTTCTGTGTTTTTAGGTATTGTATCTATTTTTCACAAAGATCTCCAAAGCCCTAGGAATCACCCTAGGCCATCAAATTTCAGATTTGGAGCTTCTACACTGGATTCACCCCCTGCCCCATGAACCAGTCACCAATTCACCCCTCGGGTGGTGATTTGCATCTAAGAGCCCCAAAACCTCACAATATTGGTTTCTCAGGCCTTCCTGCAACCTCCAGAGGCCTTCTAAACTATCAGATATCAGATCTGAGCCTTCAAAACCCAATTCGCCCCTCGGGTGGCGATTTGAGCATAGAAGCCTCAAAAACCCCCAAATCCATAGGGGTGACTCTTTCAGGGGCCAAGAAAACCCCCATAGCATCATAATGTAGGTATGCCTCATTTTACACCTCTTTTCTATAATATTTTGAAAGCCCAAAGCATGCACTAGTCGAATAACAATTTCTAGGTGTAGATTTGCTTTCATTTCAAGTTCGTAGGATTGTTAAATTTCTCTGAAGTTTCAAGACCTGCAACTTTCCAACAACTTCTTTAAGTTTATTTTACAAATAAATTTACATTTCCCTTTTTGTTTGCATGTAGTACAAAGCCTACCTTATTTCCCCCTTCATTTATAGCATCTATCGCTAAAATAAATGCACATTTCGAAAGTTTAAAATTAGGGTTTCCTAATCCCCTACTCCATGTCATTTAATTTCTGAAGCATATTGTAATCTATAGTTTAAATCAGGGTTTCCTAATCCCCTTTTACCTCACACACTTGGATTGCATGTTTCTATGCTTTGCAAAGTAGATTAATTTGTTTTATAAATGCATTTAGGACTAGACCATTTCTTTGCAAAGAATACAAGTTATCTAATCATTTGCTTTTAAAAAGGCATTAGGATTAGTTTTATTTTGAAAAGGCAACTAGTTAGTTTCTTACCTTGCATACACCATTAGAAAAACACAAACCCACACACACTCACGTGGTATTTAAACAAGTGGTGAGATTGGACTTCATCCCCAATCCATCGCTCGAGACTGGTGTGGATCGAGTTGCACTCTCCATCAGCTCACCCCCCTAGACACCTAGCAGCCCCATAGGAGTGGTTTTCTAGATTTCATCATCAAAAAATCCCCCACTTTTGTGACTGGGCCCTAGATTTCATCACCAATGGTTACCTACAGAGTGGGATAGGATTAGCACCTTCATCCATAAGGCTCGTATAATTTGTGGAATTGGTAACTATCGTTATTGACTAAGCCCACCCGAGGGTGAAGCGAAAGCATGGGTATGCCGATAGTAGGTCTTAGACAATGCCACCTCTTCTCGTGAGAGGATATTGTGAACTCACTTTAGCATAGTGAGTTCCACCCCTTTAGGATATCATTTTACTATGCCTTCCATACAGGTCACCATTCGCACGTTGTGGTACCATTCTATCTTGTGCATCTTTGGGTGTTGTAGGAGGTTTGATATTGATGACATTCCCGACTTGCTAGAGTATTCACTCCATTACCTGTGATTCTACATAGGGAGTATCAACATTACAACACACAAAACGAACAGAACACTTTTATTTTCTCAGCATTTAGAATTGATTCCGGTCTACCATTGTTTGCATGATCATAGACCGGTCTCAACACATTACACTATATATTGTTTTTCTACACACAGCATGTCACTTACTTTACACTTACATTAGACATAGTTGAGTCTACATCACACAGGGTTTATTCCTAAAAACCCCTTTTACACATGCCACTATGCCTGTGGTTACCCATAGTAGAGCGCGTGAGCAAGCACGCTCTATGGAGGAATGGCCTCCCCCATCCTCTAGTCAGTCCACTCTTACTCCTTTGATCATGAAGGAGAAGATCATAGACACATCTGATTCATGCATAGAATCTGATGTACAATTCACACACATGATGCCTCATGATGAGACATCAACCTTGAGTGAAATCCTCGCTACTTCACTCGTAGAGGATTACCCGCTCCTTTCAGCCCCATCCTCACCTAATCCACCGACCATGTTCTATGACCATGTGATCTACACAACACCAGGACAACCTCCTCCATCCTTCACCATAGATGAGGAGGTCATGCCTACTTCACCCACCTTTGCACATCCCTTCTTCCAAAATCTATCTCAATCCCTGTTTGAGAATGATTCCTCCCTCCTAAACCATACCCGTCCTGAGGTCGCATCATTTGCCCCTATCGTAGGAATGGTGTCTGACCCATCCTCCTCCACTACAGGAAGCCAGAAACCATCCTTCCAAACTACACAACAAATCCCTACCCAACAGGAACCGCAAGCATTCCCTCAAACCTCACACCCATACTCTTCACAAGAGTACCAACCATCCTCTTCCCAAGAGCCATTCTTCACCATATTTGAGGGTACCTCCCAGCAGCCCCTTCAGACACAAGATGCACAAACCCAAGTGGGAGTGTACACATATACTTTCCCCTCAACCCAAGCTCCTACTTTGGTAGCTTATCCCACCTTTTCAGTAGCTTTTCCACCAATATCCTAGGTATCCGGAGTGTACGACACCCAACCTTTGGAGACACCTTTGCCTATGATGACCTTTAGGATACCACCACCTATTCCTTTTTAGGCTCCCACTACCAATATCCATCCTACCTATGGACCGACACCAAAAGCTTATCCACCCACTCAACCAAACTATTCCACATAGTTTAGCTTCCCTACTTCCTACCCTCTAGGGCAAAGATAGATCCCATATTTTGATACCTCATCTCGACCACCCCTAGCGCCAATAGTACCGACACCTACACTACCACCAACTGCACCTAGCTTCTTTATGCCTCCTCCAGTTTGATCATCACCACCCATGGCTCAACCAATACAGTAGGGTCCAAACCAACAAGTACCTATGCCGCAACCATATGCCTCATAGTCACAGTATTACTACCCACAATAGACACCTACCCCACAACCTAGTGTGCCCATAGACATGACAGCACATGTCACCCAGTACCCACCTTATCATGATCAGGCACAATAGTATTCCCCATAGTATTATGAAGAACAACAATACCAATATCCACCACATCCATAGGGTCAGCCTACCATAGCCCAATCCTCGACTCCTATGACACTCAAACTTCAACTCTTATGAGATGAAGTCAAAATGTTGAACCTACGCACCTCTAGCTATGGGCCACAAAAGCCCTGTTATGATGAACTATGCAACGAGCCAGTTCACCCATCAGTTCCCATTCCTCCCTATCCCTATCACTTCGAAATACCAAAATTTGACAAGTATAGAGGTAAGGAAGACCCTAGAGAACATGTGAGCAACTACCACTCGTCTTGCTACCAGCTTCACAGTAGTAACCCTCTTATGTTGCGTACCTTCTCCCTGTCCCTCACTAGGCCAGCATTGGATTGGTACAACATGCTCCCACACCATAGCCTATATACCTTTGAGCAGTTAGCCAACTCCTTCCTAGAGAACTTTTCCATCAACATCAAGAAAAAGACCACATTTTTTTATGTCTATGCCTTATGACAGGTGGATGATGAACCCATTACGAAGTTCGTTTCTATATGGAGAGTGATTATCCATGACCTCACCCATAGCCTCCCCACCTTGGAGCTTGTGACACTCTTTTCCAAGAGTTGCCACAAACACATTTCCACATCCCTCCAACTTCACCAAAGTTGTACTTTTGAAGATGCCATCTCACAAGAAAAAGTGATCGAAGACATTAAGGTTCAGTCTAGGAATATTAAATTGAGAGCCAAATCCAACTATAACTCCAACTTTCACTTCAACAGACCCACACCAAATCAACCTTACCCATGGCCACCGTAAGCCAACCAAGTCATAGCTGCTACCCTAGCACTAGCATCGACTCCTCCACCATATACACCATAGCCACAAGCACTCCAAGCTAATGCTCCTGCCCCACCTCGACCACAACAATATCGAGGCATGCATCCATAGGGTCCACCACGCAACTTTACACCCTTATCTGAACCGTTACCAGCCCTGTTCCATAGATTATACGAGGGAAACCATCTCGTTCTACCTGAGATCCACCCATTGGATCCAAATTCACCCAAGCCTCATGACTATAATGAGCAGCTCTTCTATCCTTTCCATAGGTAGCATGGCCATAATATCGATTCGTGTCACTCCTTCCATGGGTAATTTCAAGACCTAATTGATAGGGGCACTATTTAGGTAGCAAACCCTCTAGCCCCGTAGAACCAAAACCTAGGGATTTTCCAAAACCCTCTATCGGATCATAGAGGACCCAATCCCCCTAGACCTCCAAATAATCCTCCAGTGCCACCTCACCAAGTCAACAATATCCAGCGTGATCCTCCATCACGTGGTGTAGTAGGTATGATCAACCTTACTACGAGGAACCAACGATACCCATCGTGCCAGACAACACCTATTGTTTCTCCCCCTATCCAGTTTACATCCCCACAAACATCTCAAATGCCTAATATCGTACCACCACCACCTCAAAATGTGATTACCATCCATGGTAGCCTAACCCATCAGCTACGTAACGCCCCCACATGGCTATCCATATTTGATCTCCTACAATAGTCTCAACCCCATCGTGAGGCATTGAATGACATCCTACATTCCATTGACTTAGAGACACATGACACAAATGCCTTTGTCAACTTCATAGGGAACATCCCATGATGCCTCCAACCTTCAATTAGTTTCCATGACCATGAGATAACAAAACTCATTGGTGAAGGAGCCGATCCTCCCCTCCACATACAAGCCAATATCAATGATATCACCTACAAGTGGGTACTCATTGACATGGGCTCATCCATCAACATCATATCCACAATAGCCTTGCATCACCTACACCTCCCTCCAACCCATTTTGCCACACCTTCCCTAGACCTACGTGCTTTCGATGGCTCCATGAGACCTATCGTAGGATCCATAGTTCTGCCCATTCGTGTAGGCATTCGTATGATCCCCATCCTCTTTCATATCATCCAAGGAGAAATGCAATACAATATTCTCCTTGGTCACCCTTGGATTAGAGACATGCAGTGTGTCCCATCCACATTACACCATTGCCTCAAGTACATCCACAATGGACTTGTTCACTGTGTCCCAGCTGATGGAGACCCCTTTAAGTTTTGTAATGTCATAGACCTTCCCCCTGCACCTTCATTTTCATCCTCCCAACTATTCCTTGTATCTTCTCACTAGTCAGTAGGAGCATCGGTATCCTCCCCAACTTCCACCTCAACATCCTAGTGTTCATCAAGAGCACAAGCCTCGATATCTGCACCATTAGCACCATCTTTTAGGGGACCTAAAACTGCTACCATGCCTTTCTCACCACTATCCTTATGGCCTCCACAATCCTCCCAACCTCTACCATTCCAATTTCCACCCATGGTGTCACAACCACCATTGCCACCCACCATACAACCGACTACATTACCTCCTCCACCCTTGCATACGGAAGCCCCTATCCTTCCTACACCACAAACACCTCCTCTTCCCTTTCGACCAAAACCTAAGACATTCACGTCTCCACGTATCCCTACACCTACACCGATGCCATCCCCTACACAGAACAAACATCCTATTCAAACCACAACAACCAAACATCATGAACCCAAACAACCAACACCCAGCTCGGATGAACAACCTCCACACCCTTCAGCTACCACCATTAGGGAATCTCAACTTTCTCCTTCCTCATCTGATTCGGATATGCCACCCCAATCGCCAGAGCGTGCCACACCACGCATATCCATATTCATGACAAACAATGGCCTAGGAGACTATAGTATACATGATACCCACGTATGTGATACCCCTATCTAATATACCTGAGACTTTGGTCATCCCTCATCCTTGGTGTTGAATATTGGAACCATTGTCCAACTAGGAAGCCCTAACAATTATACCAATTTTGTATATGTGAGAGTCAACTCTTTGATCCCCCCACCAATTTCTCCACCACCACAATCTAGCTCTGGTGATGCAATTACACACCTAGCCAACCCTCAATTTGCCTTGCACTACCTATAATATTTTTATTGGCATGGGTTTAGGCTAGGCCATTATGAGCAAGGGCTATGTACACCCATTAACCCTCATGTCCGATCACCCATCGACAAAACCGGCCTAGGTTATCACCCAACCATCATCTATACATTAGAAGACGAGATCCAAGATTTATCCTTACATCCTCCTCCGTGTCCAACACATACCTTGGAAGAGTACATTGATATGGATATGCTAGAAGACACACCTTCACCCACATCAACCATCACAGTCCCCTGTGATTTCTTTCAAGAATCCCCTACATCCGATACCTCCTCATTTTGTGATATGAATAGATTGGCAGAACACTTTGCTACCTTATCCCTGGCTACACCACCGATAGAGCCAAACCTAGTCCCACCTGATCCACCACCGATAGAGCCAAAACCAGTCCCACCTGATCCACCACCGATACGCTTACCTATATTCTCACCTATACATAGACAACTACAAAGAGTAGCCTCTCATCCTTGTTCACCACCAGTTGTCCTACGACCTCCCTTGAGTCTCTTAGGATGTGCACAAACTATCCAACCTCCCTCACCAGACTCTTCCCCACCTACTTCACCTACAACATCGATCAACATGGTTGAGGTAGACTTATGCTCTCCCCTCCGTTATAGCCACCAACGAATTCGAGATGATACCCCAAACCCAAACTTTATAGATATTGCACATATCTCACACATACCAGTGCCTAGAGACTTCCTTCTTTCACCTCATGTCTTGCGGGTAGAAAATGCCCCTTCCTCATCCACGTCAGTCCAAGCCCCTCAGGTCCATCACACGAGCATTTACATAGATGATGAATACAAGTTCAGTGAAGCCATTGATGACTTCAACCTCATTCCTGTCCCTAAACAGTTACGTGATGGATCTCGCATGCTCATCGAAGACACTATCGATGTAGACATCGATGATGATCCAAAAAATCTACACATCCTCAAATTAGCCGCTAGCCTCTCACCGGAGGAGCGCATTGCCTTCACAAATTTCCTTCGCAAGTATATAAAAGTTTTCACATGGTCTTACAAAGACATGCCGGGACTTGACCCCACCGTAGTAGTGCATAATCTTATACTAGATCCCAATTCCAAACCAGTAAGATAAAAGTTGTGACACATGCATCCAACTATCACATTGATAGTGAAATCCGAGCTCCAAAAGCTCCTAGACGTTGATTTCATAGTACCCATCGACTATCCCGAGTGGGTATCCAGCATGGTCCCTATCCCCAAGCCATCCGATGACATACGTGTTTGCACAAACTTTCATGACCTAAACAAAGTCTGTCCCAAAGACAATTTCCCTCTACCCAAGATTGACTCCCTCATTGAATCTATCATGGGTCATGAAATGATTTCCCTCATGGACAAATTTTCCCAATATAATCAAATCAGGATCAACCTAGCTAATCAACACAAAAATTCCTTTACAACACCCTAGGAGACCTTTTGCTACAAGGTCATGCCATTTGGCATTAAGAACACTGGGGCAACCTACCAACGAGCCATGACCTAAATTTTTCATGATTTAATGCACAAGAATGTTGAGTATTATGTGGATCATCTTATCACCAAATCAAAGAATGTGTTGATTATCTCGAAGATCTTCGTCAGATTTTTGATCGACTACTAGAATACAATGTGTGCCTATAGCACCCTAAAATTGGCGTAGTTAAACCTTAGTAAAAAGATAAAAATTTGAATTTTAACCCCAAAACTGCCCATTACCCGCTCCCCTCATTTTTTGTGCCATTTTTAGGAGTTGTTTTGACCATTGGATGATATCATCGATGATCAGATGAAATCATCCCAGATCTGATGAATTCATCTGGAATAGAACATCCAGATGATTTCATCCCAAAACCAAATTTTCATAATTAGTTTTTGTTTCAACAACTTCTCTAACTTGGGCAAAAAGCGTGTCTGCGCGGTTAGAGTCTCCCCCGTTGGAGATCTCCCAAATTAGGGTGATCTCCAACCTCCTAACCTCTCCCTAAATCCTATATAAACTTAGGATTTTTCTTGACTTCCCCCTGGCTGATTTTCCCTACAACTTTAGTTTCTTGTGCATTAGAACACCTTCGCACCATTGTTGCATTGTGTATTTCAAGTTTTTCTTGTAGGAATTTTACTGTTTTTTAGCTGGAGCAAGCTCGGATCGTCGTTAGCGATTCCAGATGATTTCGGACGATCCTGTCATAGATCGAAGATGATCTCGTACGATTGGAGGTGATCTCGACTGCAGTCTAGATTGGGGGCAATCAGATCTTAGAGTTTGCATTTTTTTATCTTCCCTCTTCATTTCCTTATGCATTAACTTAGTTTATTCTATTTTTGCATTCTGGAGTTCACCTCATTTAGCATAGATGCATGATAAAGTTAAAATAAATTATTAAATTAATGCATTTCCTTTAATTTTTATCTGGATCTATCATTTAGGCAAGTTTACTATCATTTCTATCATTTCCCCTTGCTTTTGCAGTTGCATTTTTGGTCTTTGGTATCTGTTTCTGTGATTGCAGTGTTTCTGACGAATTCGTCGATGTCGATGATGATCTCGTCCGATCTCAGATGACCGACTATGATCTCGAGATGATTCTATGCAATTTCAGATGATTATGTAAGATTTGAGATGATCTGGACTTCTACAAACCTCAAAATCTTCATCAAACATCCAAAATCAGGTACATTCTATCTTATTTAGCACACTTTCTGTGTTTAGCACTTATTCATGTTTTTTGTATCCATATAAATCAGCATTGGCATATAGAATAGCTTAGATTCATCTTGGACAAACCTAGGATATGAATGATTGAATATAAAAATGAACACATCAAACCCATTCTCAACCTAGGCATGGAAACTGCCACTCAAAGTTTCCTGGTGAACCCACCATCCATCAAAAATTCACCCTTATACCCCTCCCCGAGAGGCACGACCTTCAAAGGGCCTCTCAGTTCGAGGTATTGTCCCATCCTTCTCGCATCCCCCTTTCGGGCGTGGATCCTATAGCCTAAAGGTAAGGATGCAAAAAATTTGGAGCGATACATTTTGGTGAACCCGACGTGAAAACTAAAACCTTTTGAAAACAATCCAAAAATTTATTGTTAAAAACATTTAGAATCATCAGACAAACAATTAAAGATTGCATATCATATTTAGATGGTAGATTATAATAAAAGACGAGTTGTCACCATAAATGTTGAAAATCAATTAACAGCCATAGATATTACTTCTGTGCTTAGAGTACCTCAAACAAATAGGGTTCAACCTTTGTGGGATGAACTTGATAGGAGATTGGGTATCATTGAATCTAGGTCGACAGAACTTAGGCAAATTAAGAGGTTTGTCCTAGATAGAATCCTGGATCCTGATCAGGTGACTTTGTACCATGAGCTTCAGAGAGCTTGCCATAGGTGGTTAGCTGATAAAAGAGCACTTGTGTCTTCCGAGTTGTACACCTTTGAGGAATACCTCGACAACGCAGTTGTAGTACATAAATTTCTATCTCATATAGAGGATCAAGAGGTCATTCTTATGGATAGAAAGAGATGGAATAGAGTTCCTAGAGTTGTGTTATATCGAGAATATTGCCATGAACTTTATTTCTACAGGTCAGAGTCTGAGACAGATAATATCACCATAGCACATTTTGTCAAATTCTTGAAAAACCATTTCCAATTTGAAGAGGAGCATTTCATGACTCCTAATGAACTTGATCCTATTAATGATATCCATAAACTATTTATAGAAAACTAAGCCATTCTTTTATTATTATTATTTCTTGCATTTAGTATGTTGTTTGTTGTCTTTATAATATTATCATAAAAACAAAAAAACAAAAACAATATAAAACAAAAATTAAAACGTTTTCTTTTAAGTATTATAGTAGGTATATAATTAAAATATATACCTCCCAAACTTGTCGCAAATATATATATATATATATATATATATATATTTTTGCTAAAATCTAAGTTTAAGCATAATGACTAGACTTAGGAATGGAAAATAGACTGAAGTAGAAGAAGATTGGTTAAGGAGACCATTAAATAACCTAGATGTCCTTCCTGAAGACCCAATTCAGGAAGAAGGAACCCTAGACCAACAAGAAGAAGAGTTTGCTGTAGGAAATGAACAAAAAGAAACTGTTAGAGAGGAAGGATCATCATCCCCTAAAATGTCTCTGGGAGGAGCTGTTACTTTTGAGAACATGGAACATTTTTGGAAGTTCCTCAATACTAATATTGGTGCTCTTAATAGAGCAGTCCATATGGACAAGGATCAAATTAGTGACACTCAAGCAACCCTAGAAGAAATATATCACACACGCACTAATCCCTTGTCCTTTGTTGATCAAGAAAGTGATCAAGCTAGACCATCCAATTTGGATATGGCCGCTATAATCCAGAACATGCAACAACAACAGGTTACCCAACCACCTAGAGTGCTTGTTACCAAGCCTAGAGTTATTCCCACACAAAATAAACCTTCATTCACTGCTCTATTTTGCCAAGCTATTGATCAACATACCTCAAATCAACAAAAGCCCAAAACAAAACCAAACACCAATTTCCAACAATCTGGGATACAACATAATGCTACTACAAATATTCTTCATAATACTCTCCCTACCAACCATTTGCATAATAGCAATATAGCATCTAATCCTTACGTCACGCCATCATACGCTCACATACCACCAAACCAATATGGTGGACAAACTAGTAATCTGGAAGCCATGGTGAAACAGTTAGTCTCCCGCATGGACCAGATAGATCCCTACCATCCCTCGTACAATTATCGAGAGATGTGTAGTCAGCCTCTAGATCCTATAGTTGTAGCACAACCATATCCTAAACACTTTCCTATGCCTGTCCTACCTATATACAAAGGAACCGAAGATCCCATAGAGCATCTTCGTATGTTTAGGATAGCATGTCATGATATATCACATGATGACTTGTTATTACTAAAAATGTTCCCAAAAGTTTAGGAGGAATGGCATTAGAGTGGTATTATCAATTACCCACTCATTCTTTGAGGAATTTCGAAGAAACAGTCGAGTCTTTTGTTCATCAATTTAGTGCCTACATCGAAAGGCATGTAACTATTAAATATTTGTACAACTTAAAACAAGACAAAGATGAATGTTTTGCTGATTTCCTAGCTCGGTGGAGACAGTTGATAGGAAAATTACACTTTGTGTTACCTTATCGAGAAATGTTGGATATCTTTATCAATAATTTACAAGAACAACTATCCTATGAGTTATCAATTGCTACCTTGACCACCTTCGATCAAGCTATAGACTTAGCTCAAAGAGTGGAAGATGCTCTCATTAGGAGAGGTCAGCTTAAAAAGAAAGATGATGAGAAAACATCCAGAAATCAATATAAGAATAAACAAGTTGTGGGTGATGGAGTCACTGATAGCAGAAACATTGCTAATGTTAATACTACAAAAACAACGGAGAAGTTTATACTGAAACCTCCTGATAAACCACCTCGAGAATTTACTAGGTTAAATCAACCTCTATCAACCATTCTCCCATAATTATTAGCACGAGGTTTGATCCAATTACCAAATATCCAAGAACCTGATCCAACTATACCCGGATACAGAGCTGATTTACACTGTGATTTCCATAGAGGACCTGGACACGCTACCAACTCTTGTAAAATATTAAAACATAAAATACAAGACTTAATTGATAACAATGAGATGGAGGTGCAAGCCTTTCAACCTAAACAAAATCCTCCTAATAATGCTCAAAAGAACATCCCCCAAAATCAGAATCAGAATGCCAATCAATCATTGGACATATTTCAACATCCTTTACCAAAGCATGGCAAGGAAGTGGCTAATCAAATTGAACATCATAATGTTCCCCCTCCTACCCGATATGTAGGAACTATTAGTGGGCATTTACCTACTCATGATTTGGAAATATTTGACACAACTTTATCCATGGTTACGACTAGACCTCTATATAAATATTCAGACACTTGATCTTAGTGATACAGAATATGAGACTGAGAGTGATATGGAAATCACCTCAAATCAATCGAATAGCTCTGAAGATGAATCAGATCCTATTCTCCCTATCACAAGTCATATGGTCCCAAAAGAACCATTTCCAAGAAGAGTCACTACTCGACCATCGTCTCACCAATTACTTTCTAATGAGCAAGCCATAAATGCTAGACCAAGACCCATTCATCATCCGCAAAATAATATTGTAGGTACCATCGAAGTTGTTACTAGACAACAAGCTCAAAATTCTCAACAAGATCAAACTCGAACGATGGATCAGCTCCATTTGTTTTGAAAGTTCCTAATAAAGGGAATCAGGCACCTAATGTTCAACCTAAACCTCCTTATAATATTAATGAACAATTATCAAATACTACGGCTAGAATTTCCCTTTTGGACCTTTTAAGATCTTCTCCTACACATAGGGATGAATTAATGCTCACATTAAGCCAAATGATGGTACCACAAAATATTCAACCCGAAGCCATGGCCAATACTATCATAACTCGAGAAGTCGATTGTATTGACTTTCGGGATAGAGATATACCACAACATAGTTTACATAAGGATAACCCCTTATATATTACTGCCCTAATTGGAGATGTAGCAGTTAAACGAGTCTTGATTGATAATGGTTCATCTTTAAACATTTGCACTTTTGACTTCTACCAAAGATTTGGGTTTAGAAGTGACGAAATGAAAAGAACTGATATGATCATAAAAGCCTTCAATGACGAAACACAAGAAACATGTGGAGTTATTACTATCCCATTGCAAGTTGGTCCAAGAACCTTAGACACGACCGTGTTTATTGTACATTGCCCTGCATCGTACAATATACTCTTGGGTCACCCTTGGATCAACGCGATGCGAGCTGTTCCCTCAACTTTACATCAATGTGTTAAATTCGAATTTAAGAATCAGTTGGTTACCATTCATGGTGATCCCGACCCCTTTGATATGTGTGCTTTGGCAGAACCTGTTGGAGTTCAATTTTGCCCTGCTTTATCATCCACACATCCTAATTCTCATCATCCGTCTAAACGTGTGAAACACACACCCATAACATCATCTACTTTTTCTCCATCAACTCCACCTCTACATATAGTTCAACCATCTTCCGAACAAACCACATTAGGACCTCAAAAAATCCTAATCCCACAACCAAGGCTTCTTGTTCTACTCCTATAACTTCCATACCTATAGACCCATCCATCGACATCTCTACAACATCTACACCTACCAGAGGCATAGTTTCTGCATCCGAAGATGTAGGAAATGTTCCTTCTACCTCTTATGCTCTTATTGACGAGCTCTTACCCGATTTATCTAAAATTCTTATATCAAAGCAAATGAATGCTGCTATGCAAGATTCCCTTATCTTAAATAATTTGCCACCCTCTCCTCGTACCTTGGGCCTCCCACAGCCTATGGGAAGTATTTACCAAGTCGGGAGCTACGCTTTTATTTATAAGGGATATGACTGGGGTAGAATACCCAGAAACATCAAGACTCATTATGATGGATATGCTCGATGTTATTTTACTAATGAGTATATTAAAGCTAAGCCTATAATGCTTAAATTGGGATATAAAGGGAAAGGTTTGGGACCTTTCCAAAATGGTATGAAAGAACCCTTTGAGGTAGAACCATGGCCTGCCCGATGTGGTGTGGGCCTATTTCCTAGTAAAGGTCAGCCCTTCCCATTTGAGGATGATGACCATCTCATATGTTACCAAGATTATTTGGATAAACGTGATGCCTTGCGTTTAATGAATAAGCCATTTACATGTAATATGCTATCCATAGCTTACCCTTAGATGATCACCGAATCTGACGATGAGTTGGAGGGAGATATCTTCCATGATGTCTCCGTTGAGGAATTATTACATCATGAATTTTATTTTGATGGCTCTATACCTAGTATAGCCCAGCTTGAGGCCACGACTCCTCAAGATGAATTATCCAAGCTAACCTCGGAAGAATTACAAGAATTGGGCGTTTCACCCGCCCCACCTAATTTTGAGAGAGATCTACACATGGAAGTAGAAAACGTCATAAAAATTAACATTGGAACCAAAGGTAATCCTCACATAATCAACATTGGATCAGAATTGAGTCAAGACAAACAGGATAAATACATTGCATTTCTTAAGGAATATGAAGATGTCTTTGCTTGGACATATGAAGATATGCCAGGATTAGACCCTTCTGTAGTTATGCATCACCTAGTAGTCCATCCGGATGCTAAACCTGTTAAACAGAAACTTAGAAAAATGCATCCTAAAGTGGCCTTACTAGTCAAAGGGGAATTAGAAAAACTCCTGAAGGTTATTTTTATACAAGCCATTGATTATGCTGAATGGATCTCGAATGTAGTTCCAAGTAACTAAGAAAGAAGCTACCAAAGTTAGGGTTTGCACAGACTTTAGAGATATTAATGTTGCATGCCCTAAAGACGATTTTCCTCTTCCCAACATGGATCAGATCATTGATTTTACTACTGGGAGTGGAATGATATCCTTAATGGATGGATTTTCTGGTTATAATCAGATCAGGATAGCTCCTGAAGATCAGGCTAAAACAACCTTTATTACCCCTTGGGGAACCTTTTGTTGGAAAGTGATGCCATTCGGTTTGAAGAATGTCAGTGCAACATATCAACGAGCCATGACTTATATCTTTCATGATATGATGCATGATATTCTACATGATTATGTAGATGATATTATAGCTCGTTCCATCAAAGAAGATGATCATTTAGATGACTTGAGAAAAGTATTTGATCGGTTAAGGGAATATCTTATCCGACTAAATCCAGCCAAATGTATATTCGAAGTTAAGTCCGGTAAATTATTGGGGGTTATAGTTTCTTTACGTGGCATTGAAATTGACCCTCTCAAGATCGTGGCTATCACTGATATGCCTGCACCCACAAATATATCTGAATTACGAATTCTACAAGGCAAGCTTCAAGCTATTCGTCGCTTCATCGATAAGTTGGCAGACAAAACAGGACCCTTTCTTAAGCTTCTTAAGAAAGATGTCTCTTTTCATTGGGACGATGAATGTCAGGAAGCATTTGAACTCCTCAAACAATATCTCCTTAACCCACCTGTGCTTTCACCACCTAGATCTGATCACCCATTTATCTTGTATATTTCTGCTTCAGATTTTGCCTTAGGAGCTATGTTAGCTCAACTTGACGATGAGAAAAGAGAGCGTGCTAATTATTACATTAGCCGAACCTTAATCAGTTATGAAACCCGCTACATAGCATTAGAGAAGTTATGTCTAGCAGTCATATTTTCTACACAAAAACTACGCCATTATATGCTCAGTCAAAAAATGTATGTTATTGCTAAATTCGATCCTTTGCGGTATCTCATGAGTCGACCGTACTTATCTGGTCGCACAACAAAGTGGGTTCTTGCACTAAGCGAGTTTGAACTCATGTTTATAGGACAAAAGTCTGTTAAAGGTCAAATCATAGCAGATCAATTAGTTGCTACACCCTTAGAGTCTACCCATCCCCTCATCATTGAGTTTCTTGATGAATGCCTTAAATTAGAGGCAGACCATCCAGAGCAATGGTCCCTATACTTTGACGGAGCCCGATGCATGAGTGGGGCTAGTGCAGGTATTATTTTAATATCTCCATAGAAACATCTTATCCCTCTGTCCTTTAAATTAACATTTGCTTGTACTAATAACACTGCTGAGTATGAGGCTCTAATCCTTGGATTACGAGCTACCTTGGCACTAAAAATTAAAAATTTATTAGTTTTCGATGATTCTCAACTTGTCATAAATCAAATTAATGATGTTTATCAGACCAGAGATGATAAATTGCACCCATATAAAGCATATGTATTACAATTATTATCTTTATTTGATCAAGTTACCTTGGAAGCTATTCCTCGAACTAGCAACCATGCGGCTGACGCTATGGCTGCAACTGCATCTCTTTTGCCCTTGGAGTTAGATGATGAATATGCTACCATCATTATTCATCGACTCTAGGAACCCGCTTCAAATAAATCATGCTTAGAACCTTTGGATGTGTTTCTAATCAACGAAACTACTCCTGAACCTTGGTACACTGATATATTTAATTTTCTCCAAAATGGGACCTTCCCTGAAGGTTGTAATAGCAACCAATGCATCGGTTATTACGTAGACGAGCAAGTCACTTTGTAATTATTGGCAATACATTGTATAGGAGATCTTTTGAAGGCATCCTATTGAGATGTTTGAATTTAGACGAATCTAGATCAGCTTTGAGTGAAGCCCACGATGGATCTTGTGGGGGACACTTTAGTGGTAGTGCCATTGCTAAGAAGCTCCTTAGGATAGGATATTTTTGGCCTACCATGGAGAATGATGCACATGATTATGTGCACCATTGCGACAAGTGCCAAAAACATGCTGACCTTGTCCATGCGCCTGCACAAGAGCTACAGGCTATTTCATCTCCTTGGCCCTTTTCAAAATGGGGCTTAGACATCATTGGAAAAATCAACCCTATGTCATCTGATGGACACAAATTCATCATAACCGCCACCAAGTATTTCACGAAGTGGGTTGAAGCTATGCCCTTAGCTTCTTGCACTGGAACCCAAGTTTCCAAATTTATCTTTAATCAAATTATTTGTAGGTTCAAAATTCCTACAAATCTCATCTCGGATAATGGAACTTGTTTCAAAAATAAAGATGTCAAGAAATTATGTCAAAAATATAAAATTCAACATCGTTGGTCCACTCCCTATTATCCTCAGGGTAATGGCCAAGCATAAGCATCTAATAAAACATTAATCAAAATCCTCAAAAGACTAGTCAATAAATCTGGCTAAGATTGGCACATCCAATTATATCCTGCTTTGTGGGCTTATCGAACTAGCGTTCACACTCCCACGGGCACTTCACCTTTTGTTTTGGTTTATGGCACTGAAGCAGTTTTTCCCTTTGAATTAGAAGTTCCTTCTTTGGCTCTGCTACTTCAAGATACTGAAGTAGGAGATGAATATCATGCTGGCAGACTTAGTCAGCTGGAACTCCTAGATGAGAAGTGCATCAATGCTTTGGAACATCTTTGAGCCTACCAAAACAAGCTCAAGCGAGCATACCTCAAGAAAGTTCATCATCGATCCTTTGAGATCGGTGACCTTGTCTTAAAAGAAAATAAAAAAAATACTAATGCAACTAAAGATCTTAAAGGTAAATTTGAACCTAACTGGCTTGGACCGTATATCATCACCGCTAAATTTGGCTCGGGAGCATACAGATTATCTACCTTAGATGGTAAAGATCTTAAAGAACCTATGAACATTATGCATCTTAAATGCTATTATGCATAAAATCTGGTCATTTCATCATTGTATATATTGTTATTTTGCATATTGTTTCATTTTAGTCATCCATATAAAAATTTCAAAAAAAAATAGTCATATTGTGTATCTTCTCAATTCATCAATCAAAATCAAAACATAAAAACATCAAAATCATCAAAATCTTCAAAAAAAAAAACATCTTTTATTTTCGCACCTGTCAATTCTTGAAGTATTGCAGTTATATTTTCAGTTATTTTGGATAAATTAGCATTTATTTGGAATCCCGCACTTTCACACTCACATGAATAAATATCTTGATTTTATTTGGTATGATTATTAATCTCTCTTATATCAAAAGTCCATAGTTGAATTAAATAAATTTTTGAGCATAGAGAATTGATCTTGTTATTTACTTGAACCAAGCATATCTTTTCACATTAAAATGATTTCATTGCAAATTCGATATGATGCTACATAGTAGAAATGGTTTCTTGAGCGAAAAGTTTCCCCTGCTATCCTATCATGCACATGGTCTAGAATCTTTGAGAATTGACAAAAGGACAAGCTCACCCCTCCCTAGAATAAAAATCCCTTGCTCTACGACCAATCCGAGCAAGTATCCCTAGTATAGGAAGGAAAAGAAAAGTCAAAGAAAATGAGAAAAAGAAAAATATTATTTTGTACCATCGCAACAATATTTCAGCATTATCTCAGTTCCAAGCAAAAATACAAAAAAAAAAAGAGAGAGAAATAAGAGAAAAGAGAAAATAAAAAGCAAAAAGCAATAAAATCCCTTTCCCTACCCCTTGAAAAAGAAAAGAAGGGTGAATGAGCTTGAATCCCTGGAATTCTCAATTATTCAAAAACTGTGAGGTAAGCCCCATAACAGGTGGTTTGTGCCCAACCCGCTTGGCCTTGGGTAATCCCTAGCATGGTGATATGTCTGTCACATTAGTGACCTTCTTTTGTATAGACCTATGTCGGCTTATGGATTAGCTAGCTCTTGATGACCCGACTTACATAGTAGTCTGGTACGGTTACATGCATATAAATCATGGTCAACGAACACTTATTTGGTTAATTCAAATTACTTGTATCAAATTATCTTGCTCAAAATTGGTAAATGAACAATACAATTGCACACACATTTGTATTTGAGATATTTTGTATCATTATGATAAATCAAGATCGGCAATGAACTCACATATGCACATGAGGGTTCCTTATAAATCTACATTTTGTCTTTGAGATAATTTAAAATATTTTTGCAACTCTTTTTGGAATAATTTCATCTTCTTATTTAAGAACATCTGTTTAGTATAAAAACAATTACATACATTTTTTTCAAAAATCCAAAAATCCTTTCCAACAACATATTCAAAAATCTAGCAATAAAGTCACGTTTATATATTTTTTCTGTTTATCTCAAAAAAAAAAACACAATCATGCAATAAAACTATTATATCAATTTCCTTTTTGGATTTCGCGATGATGGTATAAGTCTATACCTATAATTCTATGCCTAGCGCAAACCATTGTTCTCATTTTATTTCCCATTCATTTTAATTCATAAAAACATATGGCTTCCATCATTATGTTACACAATTGTGCTTTAAAAAGAACGAACACTTTTTCTATTTCATTTCATTATGTCAACATTCCATTTTTGCAACCATGGTATAATTCCTAAGGAATTGTTCAAAATTTTATCACACTTAGGAATTTATGCCTAGCAAAAATCATTTTTTAAATATATTTCATGCATAATATTTTTATGAAAATCTGAAAACAAATCATCACCATCATCATTTTTCAGCATCACAACAAAAAGCCTTAAGACAGTCTCTTAAGCACTCTTTTACTTTTAGCAATATTTCTATACTGGGATTAGCTTGACGACCTAGCGAGCGACGACTCCATGAAATGGTCTATAACAATGACAATGTCCTTTGAAATTATTGTTAGAAGTCTCTTTATTTTCATCAAATTACACCATACACAACCAATTTGTTTACATCAGATTATTTCATTTAAATTTTACAGCATGACATAAAATTATAATATTTCCAAATGACATAATTACATGAATAATCAATCAACAATCCAAAATTGAAGCATCATCAAACATATGGACAAGTCATATCATCAAAAAGACCATATATATATCAACAAATTATGTACATCATATCAAAACTGGACTGGTATGCCACAATCAATACCCTGGCATACTCAATCCTCTCAAAAAAATAATAATAATATATACAATCTCTGTGCAGTGAGCGACTAGTCTCGAGAAGCCCTTGAGCTCTCTGCCTCATCTCCTCTCCCACCTTGGCATGGAGGAGGTGGCCCCAGCCCCGTGTCATGGGTCCTCACCATCGATCGTGAGGATGTCCTCGACGATCCCATCCTGATCGGTTCTACAATGTCGGCTAGCAGTTGTAACCTTTGGCCCTCTAGAACCAGCTGGAAGTATACTCCTTGATAGAACATGGTCTGAGCCATAGACCATGCCAACTCCTACATGCTCGCCCCTTCGCTCTGAGCCCTGAGCCATGTAGCCTCATCCTATAGTGTCTGCACCTGAGCCCAGAGGCGGGAAACCTCAGCCCGGAGAGCCACCATCTCGCTGCTCTCCCCTACCTCGACACCCTTGCCCTTATCGGGCGATGGTGGCCTCTCCCCTTGTTGAGAAGGGAATCCCTCCTCCCTCCTCCCTGTCTACTATGGTCTCTATGGAGCCTATGGCATCCTCTGGTGTCTCTCCTATGGAGACCATCACTGCTCTCTCCCTCTATGACCCCACGCTACCTCAATGGTAGCCTAGCACTGCCTCCCCATCCGTCGCACAACCGCATGCATCGGACCCTGTGCCCTCATCATCCAAGGAGGGTGGATGCCTATGTACTAGGCATCGTATCCATCAGCAACCCCAGCTCATCCCCATCCACTGGCTATATGGGGGCATCATCCATGTCCTGGCTCTAAAATCGCTGCATATCCGGAGCCCCGCTCAGTGTGGTATTATCCCGGATAGTTTGAGAGTACTCATAGTCCCTGAGAGATGGGATCCCCTACTATAGACCGAACTATCACAAAACTTGGTCATAGCGGTGGAGCTCTACCTCTCCCTGCTCCATCCTCAGCCAACAGACTCACCTGATGTGAGCCAACTCCTGTCCATCCTCTCCCCACCCTGGATGCTCTCTCCATGGCCTCCAGGTGATCTAGTCTAGGATGAGGTCGTCTAGTAACCTCCGAGACATCGACAGATCTATCCGCCACTGTGACCCTCTCTGGAGCCACCAATAGAAAACCCGGGGTCTCTCCCGGTCAACCCCTGTCAGTGGGAGTCCTACCGGCCTCCACACCGTGATGTGCTCCCAACACCAAACCTGTAGTAGCGATGTCAAAACCAGACATCGACCTCCCTTGTATACGACCCCGTGCAGGATCCTATACAAGCGGCACAATACAAAGCTGCCCCATGCAAATTTGTACCCATGGTCTCTCATGTCACAGACCACATATGAAAGGAGCCATGGTAATCTGCACTCGCTTTGGTGGCACAGCAGTAGGCCACCCACTATCCCTGCCAAAACCTGAGTCAACCTAGATGCCCCTGGCATCTGCCTCAGAGACTCGATGTTCACTCCACCCTTCTCTAGGGCGAAGCTCGGGTCTCCGCATAGCCTCATCATAGCCTGGCCCTGATTGGCCATAGGAGTCATAAACCATCCTTGTATGGGGATCCTCAAGATCCTCCATACATCCTCTAGAGTGGGAGCCATCTCCCCTGTCGGTAACCGGAAGCAGGACGACCCCGGATACCATCTCTCTGCTAGGGCTGTCAGTAGCCCCATGTCTGTCGATATTTGTGGCATCTCTGCCACATGCTGTAGTCCGACCTATGCCAGTTGGTCTCGCTCCACCTGATTGAGCATGGCCATGTCATCCCTCAGCCCCTCGTATTTCCATTCCCGACTCTTTAGTAATCCCCTCTGCAAAATAAACAATAAAACAACAAAATTCATTAATAAAACAATTATTACAATCAATTAAATGCAATTCAAACAAGCTTAATTTCATAAAAATGATGATATCGTCCACCATTGGATGATATCATCCTAAATTAAATCAAATCGTCCTTTGTAGGATGAAATCATCTCTGATTTCTCAACTTGGGGATCACCCCTTGTTGGACGGGATCGCCCCTATTCCACCGATTTCGCCCCTAGACGAAATCGACGATCTAGGGACGATTTCGATGAAATTGGGACGATTTCGTCCCGACGTCGTCGACGGCCTAAAAATGGCCGCGATGCCCCAAAATAGTCAAAATTTAAATTGCAAATTACACAAATCAAATTAAAAACATAATTCACTAAGTTTAGATCCTTACCCGTAGCTCGCGTCGGACCTCTGTTGATCTATGCGTTGTTTCGACCATTTTGTCTGTAGAGCTCTAAAAATAGCGAAAATGAACAGTAAAAATGAATTAGGGTTTTACCCTATTTTTCTTAATTTTATTTAAAAAAACAACATTTTTTTAAAAATTTTGCTTTTTCGCGCTTTTACCTCAAACGTTCGATTTGGGTAAAAACACGGAGGGGGCACCATAGTAAGCAGTCATACGATTCGACCTAGAATCGTCGTCTAAAAAATTGAGTAAATTTTTGCTTTCTCGTAAAACGAGAAGAACTCGTCTTTAACGCATTTTCTTCGAAAAATTCACTAAAGAGGGGGCAAAATGTAGCACCCTAAAATTGGCGCAGTTAAACCTTAGTAAAAAGATAAAAATTTGAATTTTAACTCCAAAACCGCCTGTTAACCGCCCGTTACCCGCTCCCCTCGTTTTCTACACCATTTTTAGGAGTTGTTTTGACCATTGGACGATATCGTCAACGATCAGACGAAATCATCCCAGATCTGATGAATTCATCTGGAACAGAACGTCCAGACGATTTCGTCCCAAAACCAAATTTTCATAATTAGTTTCTATTTCAACAGCTTCTCTAACTTGGGCAGAAAGCGTGTCTGCATGGTTAGAGTCTCCCCCATTGGAGATCTCCCAAATTAGGGTGATCTCCAACCTCCTAACCTCTCCCTAAATCCTATATAAACTTAGGATTTTTCTTGACTTCCCCTTGGCTGATTTTCCCTACAAATTTAGTTTCTTGTGCATTAGAACACCTTCGCACCATTGTTGCATTGTGTATTTCAAGTTTTTCTTGCAGGAATTTTACTATTTTTCAGCTGGAGCAAGCTCGGATCATCACTGGCGATTCCAGATGATTTCGGATGATCCTGTCATAGATCGGCGATGATCTCATACGATTGGAGGTGATCTCAACTACAATCCATATTGGGGGCAATCAGAGCTCGGAGTTTGCATTTTTTTATCTTCCCTCTTCATTTCCTTATGCATTAACTTAGTTTATTCTATTTTTGCATTCTGGAGTTCACCTCATTTAGCATAGATGCATGATAAAGTTAAAATAAATTATTAAATTAATGCATTTCCTTTAATTGTTATCTGGATTTATCATTTAGGCAAGTTTACTATCATTTCTATCATTTCCCCTTGCTTTTGCAATTGCATTTTTGGTCTTTGGTATCTGTTTGTGATTGCAGGTTTCTGACGAATTCGTCTGATGAATTCATCAGGTCGACGATGATCTCATCTGATCTCAGATGACCGACTATGATCTGAGATGATTCTATGCAATTTCAGATGATAATGTAAGATTTAAGATGATCTGGACTTCTACAAACCTCAGAATCTTCATCAGACATCCAAAATCAGGTACATTTTGTCTTATTTAGCACACTTTTTATGTTTAGCACTTATTCATGTTTTCTGTATCCATATAAATCAGCATTGGCATATAGAATAGCTTAGATTCATCTTGGCCAAACCTAGGATATGAATGATTGAATATAAAAATGAACACATCAAACCCATTCTCAACCTAGGCATGGAAACTGCCACTCAAAGTTTCCTGGTGAACCCACCATCCATCAAAAATTCACCCTTATACCCCTCCCCCAAGAGGCATGACCTTCAAAGGGCCTCTCAGTCCGAGGTATTGTCCCATCCTTCTCGCATCCCCCTTTCGGGCGTGGATCCTATAGCCTGAAGGTAAGGATGCAAAAAATTTGGAGCGATACAACACCTCAATCCTAAGAAGTGTGTGTTTGGTGTTACATTAGGAAAAATATTAGGATTCATTATCTCCCAATGAGGCATTTAAGTAGATCCCAATAAGGTGAAAGCCATCATTGATGTGCTACCTCCTATCACACTAAAACAATTATGCAGCCTCCAGGGAAATATTACCTCCATTCATAGATTGATAGTGCAATTATCAGACAAGTGCCAACCATTCAATAATCTCCTACAGAAAGGAGTAAACTTCAAATGGGATATAACTGCCAAGGAGCATTTGATGCTATCAAAACCTACCTTACATCACTGTCGGTTATGTCACCATCGCACCCAAAATTACCACTGACTCTATATATTTCAGCTACAAAACTTGCACTAGGTACACTCCTAGCCCAAAAAAATGTGCTCGACAAAGAGCAAGCCATATACTACATCAGTTGCACACTAGTTAGTTATGAGACAAGATATGGATATATGGAAAAACTATGCTTAGCAGTCATATTTGCTACTCAAAAATTATGCCACTACATGCTCCTAACCTAGTTCGACCTAGAATTCATATCTCAAAAGTCTATCAAAGGACAAGTCTTCACCGACCAACTGGTTGAAGCTCCGTTGATTGATAATCAACCCCTACTCATTCAACTCCCCGATGACTTCATATTTCACATAACCAAAGATGAGGAATACGTTGAACCAAAATTTATGGCTGACCTCACCATGTTCTTCGATGGTTCTAGGTGTCTCCACACTGGGGGTGCGAGCATTGTCTTCTTTACACCAGAAGGAGAACCACTACCCTTTTCATTCAAACTTGATTTCCCTTGTACCAATAACAACGTAGAATATGAAGCCCTAATCCTAGGACTGAAATAAGCACACTCTATGCACATCAAACACCTCCACATCATAGGTGATTCACTTTTGATAGTCAATCATGTTCGGGAACTCTGGCTATGCAATTGCCCAGTTCTCCAACAATACAAGAAAATCGTATAACAACTCCTATCCCAATTTGAGTGGTATGCCCTCAAAGTCGCTCCACGATCATAAAACTATTTTGCAGACACTATGGCTTCCTTAGGGTCCCTCATCTCGTAAAACCCAACATCCGACACAACATCTGTATCTATCCATACACTTACAAGATCTGCTATATCACCCATGCCCCCTATAGACGACGGTGGTGTGTATGTGGTAAATATTGAACCCCATGATCCATGGTTCTCACAAATGAAAGATTACATCAAACTAGGTTTCCTACCATGTGATCTACCCCATGCTCAATGTCGAACCTTCAAACAAAGAGTGGTCCATTACACCTTGTTGGGGGACATCCTTTACCACCATAGCTATGATGACATGCTCCTGCGTTGCCTAGAACCGCAAGAATCACAATGGGTTGTACAAGAAACTCATGATGGTACTTGTGGTGGCCATTTTAGTGGTATGGCAATCACTAAACGCATCCTCTGTATGGGTTACTACTGGCCCAAAATGGAGCAAGACTATTGTGAGTATGTCAAACATTGCATCAAATGCCAACAACACGCTAACCTAACACATTTACCCTCCCAAGAACTTCAACCAATCTAGTCCATGTGGCCCTTCTCCCAATGGGGTCTCGATCTAATTGGATAAATTACACCTGCTTCCTCCAGTAGTCACAAATTTATCATCATGACAACAAAATATTTTACCAAGTGGGTCGAAGCCATCCCACTGGTCCAAACTACAAGAGCCAAAATTGTAGCATTCATCACAAAGCATATCATATGCCGCTTTGGAATTCCCTCCCAAATCATTTTCAATAATGGGAAATATTTTAAAAACAAGACTGTTTGAGCCCTATGCAACAAATTTCACATACACCATAGCTTTTCTACCCCATATTACCCTCAAGGAAATGGCTAGGCAGAAGCCATGAACAAAACCATCTGTTCCATCCTCCATAAAACCATAGCAGAATCCCACTAGGATTGGCATAATCAAATGCCCCTAGCCTTGTGGGCATATCGTACGAGCATTCGTACTCCTACTGGGGCAACACCTTTTTCACTCATCTATGGGGTAGAAGCTATCATGCCCCTTGAGCTTGAGATACCTTCATTATGGATATCTATGAAGGATTTCATTGACAATGACACTGCTCACCAAGCTCATCTAGATCAACTAACACTTCTCGATGAACGTCACATTCATGCAATCGAGCACACATGAGTCTATCAAGATCACCTTCTTCATGCCTACAATAGTAAGGTACATCAGTGCAAGTTTAAGATTGGTGACTTGGTTCTCAAAGAGAACCAGCAAATCATGAGTCAGCCTCACCAGCAGCATGATAAATTTACTCCAAACTGGTTGGGCCCATTCATGGTTACACACAAATATGGTTCAGGAGCATATCGTCTGGCCGATCTTGAAGGCCTTAATGATCCTGAACCCATCAACATCTTGCACCTTCATGCATTCAATGCATGATGCACAAACACATTCACTATCACGAGTGTCACACAACACTAGTAGTAAATCACTAAGCACATCACCATGTGAATCTGTTATTTCTACTTTATTATTTCTCTATACATGTATGTTTCACCTTTCTACCATTTTTATGCTTGGGGTATTTGTTTTTCCTTTTGCAGGACTCACATCATCAGCAGGAGAGCTCTACAGTGGCCTCACCTACCACCATGCAGGACCATCCACAGCCACAACAAAAACCCATCACACCGGTCGATCTAGCCCGACCACCAGTCACCCTTCATACTAGGTGCTCCTCGCATTCATCCCATTCAGGTCATCATACCTCACCTCGACACCATTCCCCTCACCAGCGAGGTTCATCCTATTCACCACACTCTGGCGATAGCTAGGTCACCATGTCCTCTTTTGATGAAAAGGAGGAATCAGCCCAACCCCAAGAACAGGGGTCACCATCTCACCCGTCTGACGATCTCAGACATCACTATTCACCAAAAAATCACCCCCATCATCCCATAGGATCCTACCACCCACCTAATAGGGAGTATACACCTCATCCACCTCGCCCTACATTTCTACCCGCTCCACTTCCCAATGGTGAGTCCACCTACGCCCAGGATTTACAAGCCCATGCGTACTCAAGCTACTTGTGCAAACATGCCCCCTTCCCATTCATGCCTCTGCTTAGAGCCATCACCTATGCCATCGGTCCTCAAGATGCCACCTTCCCCTCTACGAGGCTTGTATTTCCAGTAATCTCTCGAATCTCTGAGACCTTTTCATTCTTCCCCATCATCATCGAGACCTCATCCACTATCCCGTGCCTATCATGCCACACCACTCACATCAAGGTCTCGATCACCACCTTCACCAATACTATCACCACAACATCATGAGATACAACATCTCATCTCCCGCATCAAAGCTCTAGAGTTGCAGATGAGCCACTATCATTGCCACATTCACCCACGATAGTCTCCTATGACCCGTCCATCCTCACCACCATATAGACCCCTCCTCCGACCCTAGACTTGACCCATGCCTCCATTACCAGATCATCCTTCACCCAGGCCCCGCTCACCTCCATCGAATCCATACATTTATCCTATGCCTATTCCACACATGCCATTATCCAAAATGTTCCATCATCTCATGCATCAGGGCCTTATTGACCTACCCGAGATTCGACCCATTGATCCCTCATGTTCTAAACCATGCAACTACAATGAGAATCAATTTTGCATTTACCATCGCCAACTAGGTCATGATATCGAAGAGTGCAGATCATTCAAAACCCTGGTGCACAACATGTTGCATGGTGAGCGTACCCCATCACCAGAGCATTCTTTTCTATTTAGCCAACTTCTAAGTCCCCCACATCGCATTACCTCTAGAACATTGCCACCCTGTAGTACCCTAATAGTGCCATCCCATTACATCCACAACATGTCCAATTACAGTAGTAATCACAACCCAAGCTACATCATCACCTCACCATCCCACTCCCGACCGGACCCATGCCATTTTTCCCGATAGTAGTTTCAGTTACTCTTCTTCTTCTATCTTATTTCTTCTACTTCTTACATACATTGATTCATTTCTTCCCTCCTATCTTTTTTGGCTTTTGGTGATCCCCATTTCTTGATTGGTTACCAATGTCCACTTCTTCTCACTTCTTCCACCTGTACATTCCACTCTCACATCTTCCTTCTTTTTGGTGACTATTACATACACTTATACAACTCACATCTTATACATCTACTACACACACACCCCACACGCTGGGGCAACCATGATCATAGCATCACGCTTTTTGTCATCATTGCACACGTTACTCATCTGTAAATAGGTTTTTCTAAAATTCTCCTTCTACACAGTGTAACTTTCCTCTTGTAGATATTGCATTCCCCCACTTGCATCATTTACATTTACATCCATTGCACATATTCATATGCTTTATAGTTAGAATTTTAATTCATGTTTGTACATTCTCCCCCAAAATGCACCTCAATAGGAGTAATACATGCACTTGTTAGCATCACCACCTGGATGTCCATTCCCCCTTTTCAGGATAAGGGTATACATAGGTGTCATGTTTAATTTTGACTACTCTGTAGTTTAGACAATCTAGTGTCACCCATAGCTACTGAGTCTTGTACATTCTTCTTATGGTCCTTTAGGCTGGTTCAACTTCTCTCATGGATCACTCACAACAGGTTACACATTAAACAATTTTGAGCTTAGGAAAGAGGACATCTTGAGTAGATATCGCCATCTAGTGAATGGTATCCCCTGCTCATCCTATCGCCTGCATGGTCAACATATGACCTGGGGATAAACAAAGGGATCAAGCATAAGCAAAATTAAATGATTGGGTAGAAAACAAACTTCATCGCCCATACAAAAAGAGCACCACAAAAGAAAAAAAAAAAGGAAAAATAAAAAGAAAAAGAAAAGAGCACTACAATCAAATAGGTTAACATTAGAACAGGGGCAGAAAACAAAAGGAAATACCTCTTGATATCACCCATGTTATGCTTATCGCCTTTGGTCCTTAGGTTCAACATAACACCATGGGATGATTTCCATCGCTAGCAATAGGCTCCAAGAGCTTGCCTACCAGTGGAATAGTCTTACGGGTGACAACACATCTCTCACATTAGCATCTCGCTTTTGTATAGATCACTGTTGTGGATGGATGAGCTAGCTAGTCCGGTAGCATCTACAATGGGTTAATCCTACCTCCCTCAAAATGGATAAATGAACCTTACACATTCACACACATAGGTCCAAGATAGACTTTGAACCAGCCCGATTATGTTATAAGTTGCCACAAATGCTTGTATAGCTAAGGGTTTGAGATTTTATTGTCATAACTATGTTAGTCAAAGCCATTACACATGCCTTACATTATCCACCATCCCTGAAATCATGGAATGGATCACATCCATACAGGTAAATGTCATGATACAAGTGCTTCCTTGGTGCATTTCAGTAAGTCCATACATGCATCCATGCATCTATGTCATATACATTTGGTACACATTATAGTTATGCATTCATCCTACATGCATTCACGAAATTGAATCACATTATGCATTCATGCTACATACATCCCAAAATCAAATTACAGCATTGCATTTACTCTATGTGCATTCATTACAACATCACATTTGATATCACATCACACTGCATTCGAAACATAATCATGCATACTACTCTACAATTCATTCATATGAAAGAACGATAATAGATCTAAACCATTCACACATATGCATCTATTTATCATACATACCTACAAATTATATTGTGCTACCTATGCAAATATAAATGCAATACATTCCAAATCATCAAAATCACACATGCATATATAATAACCAAAATCAAGGTATATATATATCATCATCCAAAAATGCTCGAAGGCTACAACCTGGGACCATGCCCATCATATAGCATCCAAAATTCCCATAGGCTACAATCAAGTATATAACTCCTAACTATCACCATGAGTCCCCCCACGTCCCTCTCAGCTCGCTCACCTCTCCGTAGCCTGGCTCGACTCTGCAATGAACTCTAGAACTGGATCTACAATAGGCTACTCCATAGCAGGTGGATCTTGCACCTCAACCCTCACACCAACCTCTACTATCGGAGCAACACTATATTGACTCTGATGTGAGGGTGCTCACACCTATGACTGCATCCTAGACTACGATACCACCTACTCATAATCTAGGAGAGGAATCCCATGCACCGACAAAGAAGTCTCACATAATAACTTCTTGGTCGTCTCCACAACTAGCTGACCAGTCAAGCTCATAATAGTCTGAGCCTGCCTAGCCATCATCACTCTCAACTACTCTACCTCGGTCCCCTACCTGACCATCCCAGCCCTTAGCTGCTCCACCTCAGCCTCCAACTATCGAACTCTATCTCGTAGCTCCCGTGCCTCATCCTCTGCATCTCCCCTCATCGGGATATCGATAGGAATCTATTGTGCCACATCTACGAATACACCAATATCAATGGTGTCATCCACGTCACCCATAATAGTAGCAACACCTCCCTCCTCCTCTCCCCTAGTAGCCTATCCCATATCCACATCAACATCCATGGGCACTTGCTCCACCCTCACATCTTGGGTGCTCGCTCCACCACCCAAGCGGCATCGTGAGCACCATAGAGGAACCTCCTCCTCATCACCAACCACATCCTCAGCCCTAGCTCTCCTACCCATCCTCCCCTCCAGTGGAGGTACCCCAACATTAGGTGCCACCCATCGATCAATCATGCCTCTGCCAGGCTCCCAACTCTGACAGGCCCACCAGGCCTCAAACTCGGGTGTCATCCTAGCATCCACCACATCCAGAATGTCCATAGGAGGATCCCTCTCCCCAACCCATGGAAACACCATAGGCCACTCTCCTCTATCGCCCTACCACCTGAAATAAATTATAGGAGCCCTAGGGACATCCTGTCGCAAGCCAAACTACCGCCTCACTCGATCAAACTAGAAATACTCAGTCTATCGAGTATATCTACCTACTATCCATCGACCTCATCTAATGGCTCACAACTGCTCCTCATCCTTCTCCCATATCACACCACCCAACCAAGGCCTCCATGTAATATCATCAGGAGTCGCATCCTCAAACTTACCCCTCCAAAATAGTGGGTCACCCTCATGCGGCCTCTTAATACCCTGCTCAGCCACCATGCTCCATCTCAAAGCATAGGGCAAATACTCCTTGCCCTCCACATGCATAGGTTGAGGCAATAGAGATGGCCTCTCAATAGCTATGTGCTCCCATGCCCATACCTGTAGCAAGGGAATCACACTCAGCCCTATCCTCCTCCCATGAACAACATCATGTAACTCTCGATATACTTGGGCTAATAGAGCAGGTGCCCAAGAAAATACAACCCTGCACTCAACCATATCACTCACCAAGTCTAGCATATTCTAGGTAAACAAACCCTGAAACTATCAGGCAGTGCATATGTGGAGATCATCATCATGGCTGCACACTGTCGATCGGATATCTTCTTTTGCAACCACAACCACTCATAGTCCATCTTTGAGATATCTATAGATCTCCACTCTACCCCAAAGAACCACTCCAACACTACATCCTTACTCTCATCAGCTGCCACTCTCACAGGAACACCCTCAATCGATAGCCTATAGATATGGTACACATCTTCCAATGTAATAGTCATCTCCCTAGTAGGAAAATGAAATGTGTTCCTATCAGCATCCCACCGCTCACACAATGTAGATATGTAGGCCCTATTAGTGTGTATGTTGGTACACTCCCATACACCTCGAAACCATATATCATCCAACCACTTCAGCTCCTCTTCCTGATTCATCACCTTGTCAAACACACCCTTCATCTTTCGCACCCGATGATGGGGCTCGAGCATCTTCACCTGTTCATCCACAACAAAACACACGTTAGACATCCACATAAGTGATGCAATCAAATCAAATTTCATAAACCAAAATTTACAAATTAAAACCTATTAATTTGACACGCACTTCGATGCTAAATAATGCACAAAACACACGACAACAAACATCGACATAACAGTCACACATTTGGATACCCATTTTGGCATTTCATGGCAAAATTTCAAACTGACGTGACAAACAACATAATTTGGACTCCCAACAACCTAGTTCAAATTTACAACTACCTATTAATTGGCACGCAAATCAAACATAAGCCAAACAACAACATCTACAAAAACAAATATTATTTTTGGATACCCATTTGCCCACTTATCGGTAAATGTGTCGACAAAATTCAAAAACAACATACCAATCTACACAGATCTAAAAGTCAACTCTATCATAAATACATCAAAACTGAACACACATCAGAAGACATAATTCAAAAATAACAGTCATATTTTTGGATACCCATTTGCCTACTTAGCAGTGAAAGTTCAAATAGACGTTGAGTACAGTCTAAATCGGGCTCCCTATAGCTCATTTTTAGTTTAACATTAATCTACACCTTGGCATGCAAATCAAAGGTAGGCCAAATGAAGTCATTCACCAAAATAAACAACATTTTTGGACACCCATTTTGCCCTTCTACGATGAAAGTTTCATCGGTTTTCAAAAATTTTACCTCTAACATGTCAAATCTAACAGTCTAGGTTTGATAAATTACACCTAAAAGTGACAAATTCTGAAATCACATCAAACGAAGTCAAAAAAATATAACAGTCACAAAATGGGATACCCATTTCCCACTTTAGCAGACAAAATACAAAAACATATCAATGTCAGTACACCATTACTTCCAAAAACTAACGGTCAAACCTCACACCTACTCTACCCTTCACCCGATCAAATCAGCATCAAAACAAGTCTAATTCAAAAATCGATCATATTTTTGGATACCCATTTGGCTTGTTTATCACTTTGTATTCAAATTTCAATTAAAAATTGCAAAAAATTTTAAATCGGGATGAAAACCTCCCCCCTCATTCACATTTTCCTAGAAAAATAAAACAAAAACAAAACAAGGCAAAATATCACTTACCGATGGCTCCCCGCACCTACTACTAGCCGCTCTGCATCCTCTCATCATCGTCGCCCTCACAATCATCACCCACGCTCCTCTCGTGCCATCGAATGCCCTCACAAGTCACTTTCCAACATCGTGCACCATCAAAATGAGCCCCCCCATGCAAATTAGGGCTTAAATATACCTTATCCACCGATTCACCCCCCAAGGGGTGAACTAAAACCCAATTCACCCCCTAGGTGGTGATTTAGGTCAAAATCACCCCTCGGGTGGTGAATTCAACCAAAACACCTCAAAATGCACCCAAAACCCTAGGAAAGTAGGAAAATGTCCCCTAAAACCCTAGGAACCTTCCAAAATTACCTTTTACCTTCATTTGCAATCATAATCATCATGCATTGGTATTTTTATCAATCGTTGCATCATCAAATCACCGCATTCCATTCACCTCATTGTTGATTCCTCGTTTGAGGGGGTATTCATATCCAAAGTCAGTTTTGCATGCAACCAAAACATCGAAAATCCAAAAGTGCGATTAGCACATTTGTCTACAAAATTTTTTGCTGAAGATTATCATACGATTATAATCTCAATCACAATCAGACATGGGTTACATCAGGAGAGCTATGCGTGACAATGGAGAAGTCAATCTAGCATTCTTGTACGTCAAGTACATAACGGATGATACGTTTGGCATGATCCTAGCGCAACATTTAGAGTATTTATATCTGGCATTCATGGAGCATCATGAATGACACGTTTGAATAAGCTAAATGTCAACTTAGTTCAAATGGTTTGACACTTGTCACCATGTTCTCATCAATCAATCAACAACAAAAATTTAGATAGGCTTTTGTCCTATTCATACTTTTGGACCACATTGATCTGGTCGTAAAAGCAAAACAGTCAAAAGTTGTCATTCTCAAGCAACTAGTATGGCATCGTAAATGCCATACGGACTCAACAAAATCACTTCATTGCATCCACAATCATCCATTTCCTTTTATCGACATTGTTTTTATTTCTTTCCTCTTTTCCTTTCCTTTTTCCCTTCTCCTTCTTGGCTATCTAGTCAATGTTGTATGGTCACGCTTCGAGTGGCTACATACCTTTGATTGGATCCCATTCTTTTCTCTTCTCCTTCTTGGCTATCTAGTCAATGTTGTATGGTCACGCTTCGAGTGGCTACATACCTTTGATTGGATCCCATTCTTTTCCTTCTATCCCTTTTCCTTCTACACAAACCCTTCACATTTTTGTATTAAACTATGTTCCACATAGTATAGTACAAAAAGGGGCAAATGTAGACACCCAAAAGTTGCACATTGCTATACCTACGTACTTGTAGATCCTTTTGGACACTTGTAGGTTTACATAGGCCATCCTAGGTACCCCTAGGCTATCGTAGACCAGTGTAGACTATTGTAGATCCTCCTAGACATGCGTAGTTGTACGTAGATGGCCATAGTCATGCGTAGATCACCATAGATTGTCATAGCATCGTGTAGACTCCCATATACCACTCCATCGGATTTTAGGTCCTAAACCCTCATAAGCCTTCAAAATCACATCCCATGCACTAGGATATCCTTCGATAACCTATTTACACTCGATTGAGGCCCCCATGGGGTATTAGTTGACCAAAATAATTAACAAGTCAATACCTAAAATCTAATTTAATGTTGACTTCACTTAAGTCACCTTTTTAGGGTAAATTTGATTAAAAGAACCCTTAATCTTGATTAACACTAATTACATCCTCCCACATGTGTGAAATTAGGGTTTGTTAGGATATTTCTTTAATCATGTCCTAAATTGACTTAAGCACCTCCTAATCAGGATTAGCCCTAATCCATCCTCACACATGTGTGAGGATGAGATATTTCTCATAAGGAATGTGATGTTGCCACATTGCATTTCTTAACCTAACCCTAGTCAGAATCAAACCTAGGTTTAGTCTATCTAACCCCCCCTGCACCTTGCCTTTGCCTATAAATAATGGGTCCTAAACCCCTAATTAAGATCTCTCACAAATTCAACAAAGCATAGTTACTCTACTGAAATGGAAAGTGAACATTGAACAGTCATTTCTCGATGCACATAGTCAGATTTCAATGGTACACAGAGGCACCCCAGTTGCCTAGGAGTCGACCCACCGAAAGGATTTTGTAGAAGAGGCATCACAGCTCAGATCGCCCCTTGCCCCATGAATCCGGCCTTAGTTCACCCCCTGGGTGGCGAATTGGGTCTACAGGCCCCAAATCACTCCAGATTTGGGAGGTAAGCTCTGTTTCATCATATTATTACCTTCTGCACAATTTATTTCATGTTTTGTTATGTTTTTATGGTCATTTCGTCTTCATAAATATGGGGCCTGACTAAGGCAAGCCCCCCATCGTACTAACACCCTTTTGCAGGTTCTTCATAGGTCATGTAGCAAATCTGAAGAGGGAAAGCAACATCAAACCAACAACAACCCGATGGTGGCCCACATACAAAGAAGCCCACCTACACTGAGGGACGATCGAAGAAGACATCAAATTGATTGTAACATTGTTAGGAAAAGAAATGGATAAAGGGCATCATGTCCCTCTTGTAACACGTATCTTTTAATATCAATGGAATCACAATCTCTTTGTTTAATGCATCATTGTGTTTTGTGTTAAATTATCAAATGTCATTTTCTACCCATTTCACCTTATTATTTACTACAATAATAACACCAAAAAAAATATATTCATTATATGCTATTTCTTTTTTGAAAGAGAAAGAAAAAAAGGAAATCAAGCATCCATTATTCCTACAATATTACTCTTATGATTAATAATATTTCATCATAAAGAAACTATTATGCAACACACAAATGCAAATATGCAAATTATGATATGCTTCTTCATGAAAGGGTATTCATCCATGTTGCCTCCTCATATATTCCAACAAATAACCCATCACATCATTTCCCCAAAGGTATCCTTTTATCGGTGGCTAATTATTTATACCACCATAAATAAACATGTTCCTACAAAATAACACTTTCATTAGTAGCCTCATATTCTCACATAATATACATATTTCATAGAACCAAGCATAGAATCATCCTACATCCCATAATAAGATTGATACATCATACTTTTTCATAAATAAAATAAATATTTTACATATCAAATCTGAAATAGTCAGTCATTTCATCCATAAGAAACATAACTAAGCATTAATCTATCAAAATAAAAAGTCTACCAAGAGAGGGTCATGACATCCTCACCCCCTTAGGATCTACACAGTCCCTTGTGTAACACCAAAGTTTAAAAATTAAGAAAAATTCACACTCCATTTTTAAACAAGAAAGGAAAATATTTTTACATATATGCTACTTTTTCCCAAGTAGTATTTCTCTTGGAGTAGTAATTCCACTAGACCTTGCATTGCTTTAGAGTCCATTTCCTCATTTATTTGGATTGAAACTCAAGGATCTTTACTGTTCAAACCTCTATAGCCTTTGGATTCACCATCTACAATTTAGAAAAGTCCCACACATGTTCCAAATTAGCAATATACTTTCTAAGCAAATAAATATGAAAGGTGTCATGAATATTGGATAGATTGGATGGTAAGGCAAGTTGATATGCCATAAGACTGATCTTCTCTATAATTTTAAAGGGTTCCAAAAAATAAGGGTCCAATTTTATGGACTTAATAGTACTCTTCTTTTGTCTCACCCTTTGGTAATATCTTAAGATTGGCATAACTCTTCTATCAATCTATGGCTTCTTTTAGCCAATCCTTGATTATCCTTAATTGTTGCTCCATTTCTTTAACCATGTATAGACCTAGCACAATCTGGTCTTCTGGATTGTCCTATGATAGTGGTTTCCTACACTTTTACCATATAAATATTCAAATGGAGCCATACCTAGGGTCAAATGGTGACCATTATTATAGGCAAATTCTACCATATGCAAGTAATTCTCCCAGTAGGTCTTCTGATCCATATAATACATGCGAAACATATCTTCTAACACTTGGTTCGCTATTTCTATTTTCCCATCAAATTTTGGTTGATAATATGAATTGATGTTTGACCTTTTACCAATAGCATGATGCAAGGCTTACCAGACCTCAAATGTAAATCTTGAGTCCCTATCTAATATAATTACTTCCAAAAAACCATGAAGTCAAAATATTTATTTACCAAATTCTGTTAGCCACAATGACAACATCATCCTTGGTATTCTTGGGTATAAAGTGCACAACCTTGGTCAATCTATCAACCACTACTAATATTGCATCATGTTAAAACCTATTTTTAGGCAACCCTACAATGAAATCCATCGATATCACTTGTTATTTTTGCATGGACACATCATGTGGGTATAACAAGCTAGTAGGATGTTTGTGCTTCACTTTTAATTTTTGACATTCTAGGCATTGAGCAATAAATTTAGGTATGTCTTTCTTCATCCCTGGCTAATAGAGAGTTTTCTCCATATTTTTCCTCATTTTTGCTCCACCTGGGTGGGCAAAATACAAATATCTATGAGCTTCATTCATGATCATTTTTCTCAAGTTTCTAGTTTTAGGAATCATTACCCTATCCTTAAAGCATAATAAACCATCCTTGATGCTAAAATACTTATATTCATCCAATTTCCTTTCCATTATTTCTCGAATTTTATTGCAATATGGATCTTAATGCTACATTTCGTTGACTTGTTCCTTCAAATCAACATGGATGCGAGATATAACAATTATGTGTCTCCTCCTACTTAGTGCATCAACGACCTTATTCTCATTTCCTTTTATATACTCAATACCAAAATCATATTTAGCAAAAAATTCCATCCACCTTTGTCTAGCATTCAGTAAAGGTTGAGTAAATATATATTGTAGACTCTAATGATCTATTCTCATCTCAAAGGGTCTCCCCACCATATAATATCGTTAACTCTTGAGAGCAAATACAACTGCTACTAATTCTAGATCATGGATTGCATAGTTAACCTCATGTCATTTTAGTTCCTTGATACATAGGCTATTACTACTATTTTTTATGATAGCACTCCCAAACCTTCTAATGAAGCATCTATACAAACAAAAAAACTTCCTTGAGGATCGGGTATCTTTAGTATAGATGGTGTAGTAAGCTTTTGCTTAAGTAGAACAAAGGTTACCTCACATTTATCTATCCACCTAAATTATTTTCCTTTCCTTTGAAGGTTAGTTATTGGAGAGGTTATCTTGGTGTAATATTTAACATATTGCCTATAGTAACCGGTCAAACCCATGAAAATTTGAACTTCTATCATATTTTTTGGTAGTGACCAATTCGGTCTACTATGATACCTCTTTATGATACAATATATCCTAGGTACTATACTTTGGTAAATAAAATTCACACTTGGACATGTTCCCATACAAATTATTTTTTCTTAGCAGTTCTAGCATAATATTAAGGTGCTTATCATGTTCTATCTTATCTCAGGAATATATCAGTATATCATCCAAGAACACCAAAATAAATCTATCCAAAATATTTATGAAGATGATATTCATTAAGTTTATAAATGTTGTTGGGACATTTGTTAGACCAAAAGGTAATATAATAAACTTGTAATGGTTGTAATGAGTCTTAAAGGTTATCTTATGCATATCCTCTTCACAAATTTGTAATTTATTATATCTAAACTTCAGATCAATCTTTGTAAAGATAGTGGCATCTTTAAGCTTATCAAAGAGATCTTCAATTCTAGGTAATGGATACCTATTCTTGATTGTTGTGTTGTTTAACATTCTATAATATATACATAATATCAAAGAACCATCTTTCTTCCTTATGAATAGCATAGGTGCACCCCATGGTGACACACTTGGTTTGATTAATCATTTTTCTAGCAACCCTTGTAGCTGTACTTTCAGCTCCTATATTTCTATGGGATTCATTCTGTAAGATTATCTATGTATTGGCTTGATTCTAGGTTGAAGCTCAATTGTGAAGTCAAATTCATGTTTGGGGGGTAATCCAGGTAAATATTCCAAAAATACATCCCTAAATTCTTGAATAATTGGATGTTTTTTTAATACATCTTCCTTCTTTTCTTCCTCAATTTCATTTATCTTTACAACATAGACCATTCCTCCCTTTTTAATGGCTTTCTTGAGTTGCATTATCGAGAGGATTTGAGGTTGAAAAGCCCCTTGCAGGCTATACACCCTTCATTTAGCTCCTCCATATTTTGTGTACTCAATCCATCTATCCTAAAAATTGAGTACTACTTTATGCACTTGCAACCAATCCATTCCTAGGATTACATCAAAAGCATGTAATGGTGCTACATACAGGTATCATATTATCATTCCACTAGGTAAGGTAAATTTTTCCATAGGGTAACATTGATTTATAGAGTAGGTTTATCCCGAAACATACTCGACCTTCCACCCTTGTTTCTATTATGGTTATTTCCTTGGAATATTTTATTGAACTTTCATTGCTACCTATCATTCCTTTTGTCTTATCTGGAGATACTTTTATTTACCTGTTCTCTTTCCCACTTTACAAATCTTGTGATGTTTCTTTTCCTTAATGCTTCTCTACCGTGCTCATCTAAACTTTCATAATTAAAATAGAGTTTGAGATATGTTTCAGATTTTCTAGCCAAATCATAGGCCTTCTATAGAGTAGCAAGTTCATGCATATCTAACTCTTACCCTATTCCAGGATATGCTCCTAGTATAAACTTATGAATATTTATTTTCTCGTTATAAACATGCACATATTTCAGCAACTTAATAAATATTTGATAATATTTTTTCACTATCTTAGTTCCCTATCAAATTTTAGTGAACTCTTCAAACTTATGGTAATAGAAGTGCTCCCTAAGAAATATTTCTTTAAAAGCTACTATAAATTCTTCCCACTTTAGGTCAACTACTGCCACTAGTTTTAGATCCTCACTAAGAGTTTATAACCAATCAAAACCATCTCCTTGAAAATGAAGTGTGGCATAGGATGTCTGAGTGCAAGAGTAAAATTTCTTCATATTACAATAGGTTTCTATCTCTTTCAACCAAGCCTCAACTTTATCACCATCTTCCTCTCCATAGAAATTGAAAGACACTAAATATTTCATCTCTTTTCCTAACTCAACCTCAATTTGAATCTTGGCAAGTTGTACCTCAATAAGGAGTTCATTTACCTATTCCCTATTAGAGTTCCCAACCTGTGTTTCTCAATTCAACACAAAATCCAAAAACTATATCTATTTTTCCACCTATTCCTAAATTAGGACCACTGTCATCATGAGATTCTCTCCTTCATTACTAATATTCTCTCTTTCATTTCTAGGGTTCTCTGAACCTACATATGGGTTTCTATTCTCCACATTAGTTTTTCATGTTTGCCTAGTTGATTGGGCAACACTTCCTCTTCTTCTCTTTGGTGGCATTTTTCCTGACAACATAGAGAAGAGATAATATAATTTAGTTCACCTTTACTTATTTGGGTTGATTCTCCTACCTACAACTAGATTTCTAGTTATCTTAATTAAACAAATGGTTTTACTATCAATCACTATTTTATTGAGCTAGGTATTACCCTTGCATAGGTATGTTTCCTATTACATACCATCTTCTAGATTTAGTGATCCTATTCCACTAAGAACCATGCTCTGATACCAAATGTCGTAACCTAATTTTCATCCTCTTATTTTCATGATATATATATATATGTGTGTGTGTGTGTGTGTGTGTGTGTGTGGATACTTATGTGGGTCACTGTTGGAACAAAATATGCCTTCCGTTAATAGTGTTATGCCTTAGACTTTGCCAACATTGAATAGACAGATCTTGCTTGAGATCATTTGTCTAGTCTCCAAAGAAGGTTGGTTCCTTTAAGTTTTTTAGAGAAAATGGGAACAAGAGATAAGGGAAATATAGCCTAAGCTAGAACTTTTCTCACGGTATAGATTGGACAACAACAAACATTGATGATGCAGATTACTACTTTCAAAGTTTTATTTATATCTTCTTTATAGAAAACACAAATTCCTGAGTGTGACTTTTATATGTTCATCTAAAAGCATGTAAATATATTTTAATGTTCAACTCTAGAAACAATATTTCTACGTGCACAATCCAAATTTCAGAACAGATACATTATAAAACTTAGAATAAATAAAAGTTAAAACACCAGATACATACACTTGCACACAGAAGTTTTGAAAGCCAGAAGAAGAAATATTTTATTGCTTGTAATCTAGTACATGTACATCAAGCTTGTAAACATCCAAGAGCTGACCCTTTTTCTGGAGTCGCTTACCCCTATATATACCCTAAAAGAGTATATTTTTCTAAGTAAATATTACTATTTTACAAGCAATAATTTATAGTTTCTAATAATAAACAACAATTCTTCTATGAATTAGATATATTCTCTGTAGATTAGATTCTAGATGAGCCTATCACATTTTCAATCATCTAGCAAAGCCTACTCCATCCTAGATTTATGATAATCATGTCAGAAATCACTTCTTGGTGTCAGTGCATACCTTTGATTTCCAAAAATACATTTTATTCCTTTACAGTTGGCATGTCACAAAATCGTGACATTCTTTCCTTGCTTTGCTCTTTTGCCACCTCCAATTGTGAAAATGAGACATGTCATGAAATCATGACATTTGTCTCTTGTTTTTCTCTTCTGCTGCTTCCAGTCACGAAAATGAGACATGTCACAAAATCGCGACATTCATCTCTTACTTTGCTCTTTTGCTGCCTCCCGCCGCAAAAATGAGACATGTCATGAAATCATGATATTCGTCTCTTACTTTGCTCTTTTGTTGCCTCCTACTGCAAAAATGAGACATGTCACGAAATTGTGACACTTTTTCCTCCTTGCTCTTTCTCTTTGCTTTTTCCCATGAAAATGCAACATGTCACGATATTGCGACACTTTTACCTCCTTGCTCTTTCTCTTTGCTTTTGCTCGAGAAAATGCAACATGTCGCAATATTGCGACACTTTTTCCTCCTCGCTCTTTCTATTTGCTTTGGACCGCAAAAATGCAACATGTCGTGATATCACGACACTTTTTCCTCTTTGCTATTTCTCTTCGCTTTGGACCACAAAAATGCAACATGTCGTGATATCGTGACACTTTTTCCTCCTTGCTCTTTCTCTTCGCTTTGGACCATGAAAATGCAACATGTCGTGATATCGCGACACTTTTTCCTCCTTGCTCTTTCTCTTTGCTTTGGACCGTGAAAATGCAACATGTCGCGATATCGCGACACTTTTTACTTCTTGCGGTGTTTTGCTTTTTATTTGATCTTTAGCATATGGGCAAATTCGGTCTTCTTGGAAAATATGCAAAAAGGTGCTTCAACTATTTTTCTATAGTTAGTCACTTTTTGACTAACATTCTTGTCGCCTTCCGGGGGATTTTTTGCTTGCAAAAATTTTGAACCAGGCCTTCATCCATTGGGAAACGGAGTCAACAACGTAGTTGTAAAAGGAATCTTTCAGAGAAAGACAAAGAACACAGGAAAATGCACTTATATTAAAAGTGAACATTACCTCGTCAAAAATCCCTTTATACCTTAGTATCTCTATTAAAAAAAAATGTCGACTTCTGATTGGATGCGATTAAAATTTTTTGTTAAAGCCAAAAAATGGTAATATTTACAAATATTGTTTGAATATACTTATATTATACTGTACATATAATTCCTTTTCTGCTTTCTCAATAGAAATATAACTTTAGGTGAAATGCATTCATCGTGATGGGAAAAACCAATCCATCTTGATCTTTCAACTCAAAAGAATTGAACTGTTTCTTTGAAAAATTTCAAATGGTCCCTCCCAGAAAGCATCGAATTTGTCATGGTTACCTTGCTTAGCTTTCTTTACATTCCATTTCAAAACCAAATCTTCCACTCTAAATTTTTTGGCAGTTGTCTTTTTGTTGAACCATCCTTCAGTATCTGCCATATGCTTTTGATTATGATTGTATGATTGCTCTCTTTGTTCTTCTAACTGTAAGAGTTGCATTACTCCTGCAACTATGTGTAGAATTTGGTCAATCTAAGGTAGCGGGTAATGATTTTTGAGTGATGCTCTATTCAGATTTCTAAAATCTACACACAATCTGATATCTCCATTTTTCTTCTTGACTGGTACCAAGTTTGCCACCTAGGTGGAGTTTTTAATAGGGTATACTATTTTAGCTTGAAGGAGTTTTAGCAGTTCTTGTTTCATCAAAGATTCTATCTTCGGATTCACTGGTATTTGCTTTTTCCTAAAAGTCTTAGCTTCTTCTTCTGATTCTATGGTATGTTGAATAACATCTTTATTGTACACTTTTAGATCACTATACACCCAAGCTATGATGTCAAGGAATTTTTTACACAATTATCTGATCTGCTTCACTTCCTCTTCTATACAACTGATTCCAACCTTAATCATTTTGCCTGGCTCCAACTCTACATCTTTGTATCTTCGTTTATCAACCTTGATTTTTTGGCCAACTGCTCTATCATTGTTATCAAATAGGCTTTCAATGGTGATGAGACCCTTAGGAATATGATTATTTTTTAACTGGATAATATCCTCTTCCTCTTCATCTTGTAGATCCCAGTTGGTTGAGCAATTCATTTCATGGATTAAGAAATCCAGTATCTGTTCATCATTTTCAAAAACTTGCCAAAAAATATTTTTATCGAGCACTGAAGGCCTGTATATAAGTCTAACATTTTTAGACTTCTGAATAACATTACTTACAGGACAAAAATTAGCTCCCACTGAAGCAAAAAAATCTACGTGGGTATTCTGTTCTCCAGGGATAAACTTTATATTTAGGGCCTCAAAGGCCTCTAAGATATCCCACACTTTGTTCCTGTAAGCCTTCAAATAATGTTGTTTACTTATAATTTTTTTGGTGACTTGATTCACAATAAGTTTTGAATCTCCATAGATGAGTAACTATTTGATTCCCAATTTCTCAGCCTTTCTTAACCCTAAGCACAGGGCCTCATATTTTGCTACGTTATTGGAGCACCTCCAAGTCAACTTGTAAGAGAAAACCTTTTCCTCTCCGATGGGAGAAATCAAAACTATTCTGACACCAACTCCATTCTTGCACCTAGCCCCATAAAAGAAAATCTTCCATAATTGATTCATAGAACCATCCTTTTCTAGGGAGGGTATCAATTTTCTTTTTGGTTTCTCAATAGAATAGTTTCCTATTTCTGTTTCTATCATGGCATTAAAATTTTGTAGAGAAAAATCATCCTCAGCTTGGAGCTCTTCTAATGTTTTTTCCATTAGATCTTCTTCTATTGTTTCTTCAGTCATCATATTTACACAGTCAATTTCACCAATCTTTTCTACACAAAACATAGATGGTTTCTCATTAAAAACCTTGACCCTTCTACCTTTGAAAGGTATCTCCAAATGAGAATAATCTAAGGATAAGTATCCTCCTATATTTGCTATGAACTCTCTGGATAGACACATACCAAAATAGGGCTCCAAGTCTACGACTACTACCTCTTGTATGACTGTCATCTGAGGCATTCTATGCAGTCGTATGGGAATATCCTTTATCACTCCTACAGTTTTTACTGGAGTACCATCTAACTATAGGATGCCTACGCTGCTCCTAGTGTACTCAATTCCCATAATATCACATACTTCTTTGGGTATCACAGTGGTAGCAGAGCCTGAATCTATCATGCAGTTGTGGGCAACCCATCCTTCAATTTGAAGGGACAAATAAAAGGGTGGTGGCATGTTCTTACCAATGGCATACGTCAATTTTGTTAGAACCATTTTTGAAGATGATGCAGTCCTACCTCCATTTTTCATTTTTCTTAGGGATTCATGTAGGAGATCATTTTGACCTGGGATTTGAAGAGCATCATACATACTTGCCTTAGAAGGAGTCTTTTTCATTTCCTCCCCTACACTGAATGTAGGTGAATCAACTATTCTTTCTCTTTCTTTGGAAAAAATTTCATATTTATTCTTGTATCCTTGGGTAGCTTCAGTTCTTTGCCTTTTTTTCAGCGAGGGGAATCTCAACCTTTCCCTAGCTTGTTCTTGGGTTTCATTTTCCCCCCAAGGAATAAATTCTTTGTGTGTTTCTTGCCCTTGAATTTTGGCTAGAAACTAATATTTTCTTTCTTGAGGGAGACTTCCCTTAGGATTTTCTTTGGGAACTTCCTTGGGAGCAGGGGAAACATTCAATGGTTGAAGCTCTTTAGGGTCTACTTGTAGTGGTTTCTTACCTGATCTTGTCAAAACTAAAACCTGTTCTATTGTAGGCATCATGAAGTTGTGGTCCTTCTCTATAATTATATTTACATGGCCTTTCATTTTTTTTAACTCTTTTCAACTACTATACTTTGTACATAAAGTTGGTGTATCATACACGAACTTTCCCCAAGTGGATCGTTACATGTAGTACACCAAAAGTTAAAATCAATGGGAGGCTCTTTGGCCTCCATTGTCTCATTTGTATATACCGTGCTCAGTCTCTTTTGTACCCTTCCACTTGTTGAAGCACCTTCCTTTTGTATCTATGGAAATCTTCTTTCTTGGATATTCCGTTCAGCCTCTCTCTTTTTCATGGATGCCATTTCATTTGACAATGTCTTCATTGTATCAATTATGGTCGTGTATTTATTATTGGGAGGAGCTGATGCAAGGGGTGTAGCTGGTAATGCAAGGAATGTAGGAGGTGTGGCTATATATGGGAGAGCCTATGTTGATGAGAGTACAGGCAGTTTAGAAATTTACGCTTGAGAAAGCTCTGGTATAATTGGCAATAGACTCTTTGATGGATATCTTTTTGTAGCGATGAGATCAGCTTCACCCTTTGCTGCCTCTAAATAGATCCCAGGAAAAGTGGTTACACAATATTGCCTTATTATCATACTGATATCTAAATCAAAAGCCCTTAAGTAATAGCATATAGCTTGTTCTTCCATGGGTTTTAGGCCCTGCAGTACTCTATCACAAGTTTTGGTAAATATGATGTTGAAATCCTAGATTTCTTCTTGTGGATGCCTCTCAATGACAGTGAATTGATTCAGCAATGTGAAAGGATCTGCATGTATATTAAATTCATCGACCAGACGATCGACAAGTACTGCCCAAGAAGTAATGGATCCAACAAGAAGCGCTCTGTACCAATAGAGCATCTTTTCTTTCAAAGATATAACCAACAATATAACCATTACATATTCTTGAGTGATGTTGTAAACATATGCTAGCGATGATACATCTAAACAGTGCTCATCTGTTGTTTTGCCTATTCCGTTAAAGGTCGGTAATGCTTTTAGTGCAGCTTGTGGAATTTTGTGGTGTGCTCCCAAGTTCAAAGGGCCAGTTTGATTCCACACAAGATGGGTTGGGGTAGGGGTAGCTACCATGATTGCTAAAGGAGTTACAACTACTATAGGATTGTTTGCAGATGCTCCTACAATGGATGTTAAAGAGGTGCTAATGGTTTCAGGAAGATTTGATCATGCGGCTATCATAGGGTGTGCCTTTAGGCTTTCGAGATGTAGTTCAAAGAACTTTATAGGTTCCTCAGAGTTTCTAGCTCAGGATCTAGTTATCATATGGCTATATAACCAGAAGGTTTTTAGACAAGGTCTTTCTTTTATGGTCTAAATTGCAACAGAGTCACCAGGTGGTTTTTCTTGATATTTTTAAACAAAAAGGCTCTTAATGTAAAACACCAAAACTTATACAATACTGTGGGATTGTTGGTCCCACCGGGCATGCCAAAAATTGTTGGAACAAAATTTTCCTTTGGTTAATAGTGTTGCACCTTAGACTTTGCCAACATTGAATAGACATATCTTGCTTGAGATCATCTGTCTAGTCTCCAGAGAAGGCTGGTTCCTTTAAGTTTTTTAGAGAAAATGGGAACAAGAGATAAGGGAAATATAGCCTAAGCTAGAAATTTTCTCATGGTACATATTGGACAACAACAAACATTGATGATGCAAATTACTACTTTCAAAGTTTTATTTATATCTTCTTTATAGCAAACACGAATTCCTGAGTGTGACTTTTAGATGTTCGTCTAAAAGCATGTAAATATATTTTAATGTTCAACTCTAGAAACAAGATTTATATGTGCACAGTCCATATTTTAGAATAGATACATTATAAAACTTAGAATGAATAAAAGTTAAAACACCAGATACATACACTTGCACACAGAAGTTTCAAAAGCCAGAAGAAGAAATATTTTATTGCTTGTAATCCAGTACATGTACATCAAGCTTGTAAACATCCAAGAGCCGACCCTTTTTCTGGAGTTGCTCACCCTTATATATACCCTAAAAGAGTATCTTTTTCTAAGTACATATTACTATTTTACAAGCAATAATCTATAGTTTCTAATAATACACAACAATTCTTCTATGAATTAGATATCTTCTTTGCAGATTAGATTCTAGATGAGCCTGTCGCAGTTTCAATCATCTGTCAAGCCTGCTCCATCCTATATTTATGATAATCATGTCAAAAATAACTTCTTGGTGTTAGTGCATGCCTTTGATTGCCAAAAATACATTTTATTCCTTTACAGGCGTGTCATGAAATCGTGACATTCTTTCCTTGCTTTGCTCTTTTGTCGCCTCCAGATGTGAAAATGAGACATGTCATGAAATCGTGAAATTTGTCTCTTGTTTTGCTCTTCTGTTGCTTCCAGTCATGAAAATGAGACATGTCGCGAAATCATGACATTCGTCTCTTACTTTGCTCTTTTGCTGCCTCCCGCCATGAAAATGAGACATGTCACAAAATCGCGATATTCGTCTCTTACTTTGCTCTTTTGCTGCCTCCTACCACAAAAATGAGACATGTCATGAAATCGTGACACTTTTTCCTCCTTGCTCTTTCTCTTTGCTTTTGCCCATGAAAATGCAACATGTCATGATATCATGACACTTTTACCTTCTTGCTCTTTCTCTTTGCTTTTTCTCGCGAAAATGCAACATGTCGCAATATCGCGACACTTTTTCCTCCTCGCTCTTTCTATTTGCTTTGGACCGCAAAAATGCAACATGTCACGATATCGAGACACTTTTTCCTCCTTGCTCTTTCTCTTTTCTTTGGACCGCAAAAATGCAACATGTCACGATATCGTGACACTTTTTCCTCCTTGCTCTTTCTCTTCGCTTTGGACCACGAAAATGCAACATGTCGTGATATCGCGACACTTTTTCCTCCTTGCTCTTTCTCTTTGCTTTGGACCATGAAAATGCAACATGTTGCGATATCACGACACTTTTTCCTCCTTGCTCTTTCTCTTCACTTTGGACCATTAAAATGCAACATGTCGCGATATCGTGACACTTTTTCTTCCTTGCTCTTTCTCTTCGCTTTGGACCGCAAAAATGCAACATGTCATGATATCGTGACACTTTTTCCTCCTTGCTCTTTCTCTTTGCTTTGGACCACGAAAATGCAACATGTCGCGATATCGTGACACTTTTTCCTTCTTGCGGTGTTTTGCTTTTTCTTTGATCTTTAGCATATGGGCCACTTCGGTCTTCTTGGAAAATATGCAAAAAGGTGCATCAACTGTTTTTCTGTAGTTAGTCACTTTTTGACTAACAGTCACCTAAATCTTAAGTATACTCCCAATCCAACTTCTTTTTCAGAAAGTTTTATTTATAAGGAAATCTCGGTTGTCTATTATTCAATGAAGAATCCACCCATCACTACCTCTCACACATATTATTAATGTAAGTGCATTAGGTGATAATTAGAGTAAGCCATCTCTCTCATTTCTAAAGAGTAAGCTCCTCCCCATTATAGTCCTTAGAAATGGGTCCACTAATCTCCATATTCCAAATAAGTCTATCTATACGAATATGCTTAGTGTTATTAGCTCCTTTACATTTTGGTCCTTCAAAATGATCCACTAATATCCATATTTCACATATATCCATCTATGCGAATATTCTTAGTCATAATGATTGTCGACTATCACTTTCATCTATCAAAGAGTAGTTTATTGTTCATAAGTTCATTTTTTTACACAAATTTCTTATGGTAGACATCATTTATGATAACACTCCACTAGATGACTTCCTTTAGCTAACATATCTAGACATATTTCAACTACACCTAGCTCTTAGAAGAATTCCTTGACAAAGGAAACAAAATACTCGAATTTATGGCCATCACATTCTTTTATGAAACCACAAATTCCCAACCAAATCCTTACTCTATGAATCCAAGAGTGATAAAATTTTATTAAACCCATAGGAATAATTAATCCAGTTCTTAAATTTCTTTACTAACGTAAAAACTATAATCAATTCAGCGTCATCGATGCAATTTATGATTATTCTATAATATCATTCTTTAAGTAGGTAAGAGTCTATTCAAACCAACTCATGATTGCTCTTACTACATCCATACATATTTAGATGGTATAACTCAGATTTATCTCTACCTATCATCACACTTGAATAGCCATAAACTCATGCAACACACATGATTTGAGAGTCAAATCATAAACCATAGAGTATATATTTAGTCAATAATTTATGTTTAAATTAAATAGTGGCTTAATAATGAACCACTTCCCCTCTTTAAATAATGCAAATAGTAAAAGATACACAGGTTATGGAATAAACATCTATCCAACCTCACAAGGTTTAATCAAATAATACTGTCCATGCTGAAGCTAATGGTGCTCATAAACACATTACACAAAGGATCATCCACAAAATGATCTTCCTTCTACAAAAATATATTACAATATAGCCATTAAAGTTTCTAATGCCATTAAATTATTAAGTAAGCTTTAGTTTATCTCTCAATAGAATGGTCACTAAACATTAAATCCTCATTCTTGAGCTTAATTTTCCTTCACAATTGTAATTGTCTCCCTGTATCTTCCATACTAAGGAGCTTTTGATAGGAAGTCATAGTTTCCTCTTGCGGTAGTAGTCATTCCAAGCATTGTGGATCACTTTAACTGTATCTTATCATTACCAATCGATAAAATTTTACCTTTAAATCATCATAAGTTTACATCCACAATAAATCTCAACTATTTTTTATTCTAATGGTGATTCCAATTATATTCATTCAAAATAAAATATAAATAAAGACCAATCTAATTAAATCATCTCTTTAGGATTTCTATCATCAATAATGTAAAGCATGCATTTATAAAATCACATTCTTTCCAGTGATTGAGTTTTGAATAAACCCAAAGTAATATAGAAAGCATCTATTCCTTTCCTTATAATACAATCAAACTACTACCTTTCCTTAAAGAAACACATGCAATCCTATCAATCCATGATTCTCTTTAGTTCTATATACTCAATCAAACTGAAAACCAAACAATACCAAATCATAACAATACTTTGTCCTATTAGTTATAATATTCTAAACCAATCATGACAACAACTAAACATAAGAAAAAACATAAGTTTCATTCTAATTTCACCATTGTTCCAATACCAAACAACATTTTTTCCCTTACAGGTTTCTATGGTGAGACGTACAATCAAAATCACACCCCTAGGAACATTACATTTACAAAAGGCTAAAAATCTAAAACTTCCTAGTATTTATCAAATAGTGGTAATCTCTCATTTTACCCGTCCAAGAAGGAAACAATTGGAAATGGTAACCATATAACTTTTTCCACCCAAAAATAGTCATATGGAATCCCATGTCTATAAATAAAACCAATTTAACTATTGGAACAAAAAAAATACATGGATTAAACTAAATGGCTCATTGGAAAATATTCATCCATCAACACTATAATAGTTTTGAAACATAGACTAACTCTATAATGCATGTGCGCTCTTACGGATACGTTTTTACACCATTAATCAATATCTAGCTACACTATTGCACATATTTCCTCATATATCTTCTAAGAAAAAATTGTAAGACTCTAGCAAAAATTTTAACTTAATCATTATCAACGTTAAGATAGATTCCATCCATCCCATACATGAGTGGTTCATTCATATGAAATCACTATAAGTTTAGTGTAGTAAAAAGCAAATGAATATTTTACTTACTAAGGATAAAGTACTCATTTCCAGTAAAATTTTGCTACGTAATACAAACCCAAAGTCAAACTTCAAAAACTTTCGATCTCTTGTTCTTTTTTTCACCAAACTCTTCTTTCCCCCAAAACAAAAATCCCCATAACTCTCTATTTTCTCTTCCTAAGAAGATTCAACCGCTCTTCACTATCCAATTTTTCTCCCCATGCATTAATTTCAAACCATCACTTAACAAACAACTCACTCGATTGAACAAACGTACAAGCCAGCAACATACAACAGTATCCACTACTAGTTTTCACATTATCTTCAATTAATGCAATCAGTTTCTAAAATAGTCATATGTAGAGCACATTCCAACACATAAATATAAGAAATCATTTCAATACTATCCTTTTTATTTTTTGTTGTTCTTTCTCTATTATTTACTACAATAATAACACCAACAAAAATGGATTCATTATATTCTATTTTATTTTTGAAAGAGAGAGAAATAAAGAAAATAAAACATCCATTATTCCTACAATATTACTCTTATAATTGATAAGATTTCATCATAAATAAACTTTTATGCAACACACAAATGTAAATATGCAATTTATGATATGCTTCTTCATGAAAGGAGTATTCATCCATATTTCCACCTCATATATTCTGATAAATAACTATCATGACCCTCCCAGATGGACCTTTAAATATGGAAAAAATAATGTATTAACTGATGATGTTTTAATACTTGATTTTGTGCAATTAATCAGTTATGCAATGTTAATAGATATTAAATAGTATGATACTACTAACAAATTTCCAATGTATATGATCAGGTACAATCGTAAGTGGAAGAAGTTAAGTCATCCACCAAAGACGAGGGTACTTGAGGTTGGGGAAGTGATGACAAGGCAACTCGAAGGTAACAATTATGGATACCTTCATATAGGCATGCATTCATTTGGAGATAACCATTAATAGCTATCCACCTTGAGCCCTAGACCAATGTTCTAGTAGCTATCATAAGTTCTAGAGGTTGAGACAAGTGAGTAGATTGATGTAAAGACTCCTTATTTGTTTGTTGCACATGCAATATTATCTTATACTTTAGCACGATTGGTCTTAATAATTGATGAGCTATGAATGATTAGGTTATCTTCATAACTCTGTGTATGCCCTGGTAAATGGAATAAGCAAAGATATATCAATTTAAATAAATAGTTGATTTATTTGAATAGCAAAGATATATCAATTTAAATAAATAGTTGATTTATTTGAAAAGTAAAGATATATCAGTTTGAATAAATGGTTGATTTATTTGAATAACAAAGATATACCAATTTGAATAAATGGTTGATTTATTTGAATAGCAAAGATATATCAATTTAAATAAATAGTTGATTTATTTGAAAAGCAAAGATATATCAGTTTGAATAAATGGTTGATTTATTTGAATAGCAAAGATATATCAATTTAAATAAATAGTTAATTTATTTGAATAGCAAAGAGATATCACTTTAAATAAATAGTTGACCTACTTGAATAACGAAGAAATAGCATTGTAAATAAATATATGATTTATTTTAAAAATGCTAAGGGAATTTCATTTGAATAAATGGTTGATTTACGTTATAGGGATAAAGAGTTTTCATTTGAATAAATGTATGATTTATTTTGGATTGATAAAGAAAACCTCTTTTGGAAATGGTTTTTTATAAGAAATAAAAGAATCACATCAATCAAATAACCCTTCTATTTCGAAATAGCAAGCGTGTTTCATTGAATGAAGGGGATAGGCATGGACTATCAAATTATGGGGAAATTCATTTAGTCAAGGTGACCAACCACTATTGGTTTAAGTATGATAAGACCACATGTAGTGAATGGGATAGGTGCCTTTAGAAATTTGATCATCCAGCTACATGAAGCTCCCTCTAACATGAAGGGATGGACTATTAGTGGCAAGTGACATGGGAAGGGAAAGGAGGTAAAATTCTTCCTACCATTTTACGAATGCTATTGGGAAGTTATGGCAAGTAGGTGGTGGGTGAAGGCCAATGAGAAGGGACAATGTAAGAGATGTACTAGTAAGAGGATGTGAAATAATGGAGAAAAAGAAGGATACGTGGGGGAAAAGAAGGTATAGAGGAGAAAGAAAAGAATGATGTGATGATGCACTACAAAGCAAAGGGATAATACTATAATAAGGAGACAAAGGCAACAAACATTCGAGTGCAATCCATACAAGCTATTGGTGACCAGTAATACCAAGTTAGGATCATAAAACGTTAATAAATATTAGTGCTTTCATTTGTTGGTTTAAATTGTTACCCAATTTGGTTTCTCCTCTATTTTGTCAACCATTTTTGGCCATGGTAACTAGCTTCATTTAGAGTGTGGAGTTAGGGTGATGAGGTGGTCCTCTGACCATCCTTTTAATGAATCCATCATAGGCCTATGGCCATGCGTAATTCCTCACCAAGCCTTAAGCATCCTTGACTGGTCAGTTGTTTATGGTAGTGCCTCATTTAGTCTAATATCATAGTTATTGCCTGAATAGCCACCTATTGTTGGTAGCATAGATGACACTTATCCTAGGTTTACCTTATGGTAAACCATCTATGTGATCGATGAAGTCCCCATTTTTAAATGACCAATCATGCTGGATAGCACAGTGATATTTAATCCCACTTGACAGATCATCATGTATGTTAAAGTAGCATTGTCACTGAGATGGCCGACCACGTCATAGCTATCATTTAACGTTGCCATGGATGGTAGAGTAGTGTTGTCTCTGATATGGCCAACCATGTTATGGCTATTATTTTATGTCACTTTGGATGGTACAGTAGCACCGTTTTTGAGATGGAAAACCCCATCCCAATTGTTATTTGACATCATTATGAATAACCCGACCTCATTGCACTATTGTCGACACTAGGAACACCCCTAAATCCACTACATACACTCTGGTTCACTGTGATCAAAGGTTGTCTTGGTTGTGTCTACTGTTACCTATATCTACTCTATGTTAAGTTGTCCCCCTTTGCTAAGAGCTAACCACGGGTTAGTCATTTTGTAGGTGATAGCTTAGAGTATGTTGGGAATGGAGAGAGCCTGAATGTGTTTCATTATCTAAAATAGTATATTTTAGGATAATGAAAGAATGAGTTTTAAATATGTTTCATTATCTAAAATAGTATATTTTAGGGTAATGAAAGAATGAGTTTTTAAATATGTTTCATTATCTAAAATAGTGTATTTTAGGGTAATGAAAGAATGAGTTTTTAAATATGTTTCATTATCTAAAATAGTGTATTTTAGGGTAATGAAAGAATGAGTTTTTAAATATGTTTCATTATCTAAAATAGTGTATTTTATAATGAAAGAACGAGTTTTTAATTATGTTTCATTATCTAAAATAGTGTATTTTAGGGTGATGAAAGAATAAGTTTTTAAATGTGTTTCATTATCTAAAATAGTGTATTTTAGGATAATGAATATGAATGTGGTTTATTTTGTAAATTAAGGGTATGGGACTTTAATTTACGAAATGAAGAAAAAGGTTTATTTTATGAAATGAAGAAAAAGGTTTATTTTAAAATTAAAGTAGTTGTCTTTAATTGGATAATGAATATGAATGTAGTTTATTTTGTAAATTAAGGGTATGTGACTTTAATTTATGAAATGAAGAAAAAAAATTATTTGAAAATTAAATAGTTGGCTTTAATTGGATAATGAAAATAAATGTAGTTTATTTTGTAAATTAAGGGTATGGGACTTTAATTTATGAAATGAAGAAAAATATTTATTTGAAAATTAAAGTAGTTGGCTTTAATTAAATAATGAATACAAATTAGTTTATTTTGTAAATTAAGGGTATGGGACTTTAATTTATGAAATGAAGAAAAAGGTTTATTTGAAGATTAAAGTAGTTGGCTTTAATTGGATAATGAATATGAATGTGGTTTATTTTGTAAATTAAGGGTATGGGACTTTAATTTATGAAATGAAGAAAAATGTTTATTTGAAGATTAAAGTAGTTGGATTTAATTGGATAATGAATATGAATGTGGTTTATTTTGTAAATTAAGGGTATGGGACTTTAATTTATGAAATGAAGAAAAATATTTATTTGAAGATTAAAGTAGTTGGATTTAATTGAATAATATGTGAGAACCTAGATTATTTAGCAATTAAGGGTATGGGACTTTAATTTTTAAGTAAGGGTTAGACCATTTATTGCAAGTAGAGCATATGGCTTGATGCATGGTTGAATAACTCTCATGAGTAGATGAGAGGGGAAATAGAAATAGTAGTTTCTATGATATCAAATATGCATTGGGAAGTTGAATTGCTTGGGTTATTTGTGTAGTTGTAATTTGGCAATAGAATAAACAAATGAATTTAGAAGCATGTCTATCCTAATCCATGAGTGTCTTGATCCCCTACTATCCTCACTTGATCGAAGGAAGAGTGGGAGGACCAAAGTCATAAGATGGACCAATGCACAAGTTTTCTCTCTACCTTACATCTTGCTTAATTATGCAATAGATTAGATTTATGGGGATATTTCTCTAATGAAATTGATGTAAAGTATTGTTTGAAGGTATGGGGTTTACCATACATACTTATGTAATAAATGAACAATATGACTGATGCACCTTGTATTTCATTATTGAATGTGATTGTAATTATATCTTTTCTATAGCATGCTATCCTTTAATTGCTTATTGTTTTAGTTATATTTTGCTTGTTTGATGATTCATGTTTTTTAGATTTATTATCTAGACCCATTATCATATTCTTGTTTGATTAAATTTAATATAATTCAATAGTAAGTTCTAGGGTGAACTTAGAGGTCAACCTGCTCTGTACTCTGCTCATAAGACTAACAGGTCCATTTTTTCCCTCAATCTTGATATGAACAAAGCATTTGATAGGATAAATTGGGACTTTTTGATTGTTGTCCTCCTTAAGTTTGGTTTTCACCACCAATGGGTTAATTTGATCAAATAATGCATTTCTAAAGCATGGTTCTTGATTCTGGTTAATGGAACAACTATTGGTTACTTTCAAAGTCATAGAGGAATTCGGCAGGGGGACCCTATCATCCCCATGTTATTCATCATTATGGTAGAAGCTTTAGGCAAAACCATCAAAAATGCTTGTAGTTCAAGGCTAATATCAAGAATCAAGGTAACATCTCTCACTAGGGTTGTTTCTCACCAATAATTCATCGATGATACCTTCTATTGACTAAGGCATCGGTGGTTGAGGCTAAAAGAATTAAATACATCCTGCAACTCTACGAGTACGTTGCTGGTCAAAAAGTTAATTTCAGTAAAAGCAAGTTATATTTCTTGAACACCCCATTCAGAGGTAAGGAAGGATTGCAAAAATTTTAGGGTGTGATATAGCAAACCTCCCCACTTCATATCTTGGTCTCCCTCTTTTCATTGGTTCTTCGAGAGAGTTAATGTGGGACAGGGTTATTGAAAAAATTCAAAAAAACTTGCTAGATGAAAATGTCATCTTCTATCTCAAGCAGGAAAGTTGACCCTCACTAAGGCCTCTCTTCAGAGCATTCCAATATATTTCCTCTCCATTTTCAAAGCCCCTGTGAAGGTTTTCAAAAAAATTGAGAAACTCCAAACATAATTTTTATGGACTGGATCAGAGGAGAAAAAAGGATACACCTTGTAGGATGGACCAAAGTGTGTAGACCCAGGGAAAATGGGGGCTTAGGTCTGAAGAGAATTGCTCATATGAATTTAGCTTTACTAGCTAAGCAAGCATGGTGCCTCATTTTTGGTGAATAAAATGAATGGACAACTATCATCAAATGAAAGTATCTTCAAAATATAGAATTTCTAAGTGACTCAGTTCCAATCAGAGGTTCTACTTTTTGGAAAGCAATTCTCAATTGTAAGGAAATCATCAAAAATAATTTAATATGGGTTTTAGGCAATGGTGAGAGGATAAATTTCTAGAATGATAGGTGGGCTAAGGATGACCCATAGACACAATATCCTAACTTAGCCTGAATTAGATATATCACGAAAGAACTCATTGGCAGAAAAGTCTCTAATTATATGGTTGAGGACAAAGGCAGAATGAAGTGGAAATAAATAAGAATTCAGGGATTTCAAGTAGAATCAAATGATCTTTGTAACATTCTCGGGCAACATTTTATCCCCATGAGACCCAAGGAAGATCAAGTGACTTGGGCTCCTACAGAAAATGGTCAGTTCACTATTAAATCAACTTACAAGCTTCTACTTGATGATGAGGATTTTATCCTCCAAAAGGACTTAGTTTGGATAAAAAATTTAATTCCAAAAATTGCAGTCTTTTCATGGCTGGTTATCTAAGGAAGAATTCTAACCATTGATAATATGATGCATAAAGGTATTTGTATCACTAATCATTGTTATCTGTGCAGGGCTAATTGGGATACCATTTATCACATTTTCCTTGAGTACCCTTTTTCCTTGATTGTCCTAAGTGGGGTTTTTTAGGCCTTCAATATTTCTTGGGTTAAACCAGTCATCGTACTTGATTTTTTCATCTAGTGGCCTTGCCCATTTTCAAGCCAAAGACTTAGATACATGTGGAAAAATTGTCTCAATCACTATCTTTGGTAGGTTTGGTTAGAAAGGAACCATAGAGTCTTTAATGAGTCTATCCATGATCATAAAACTATCATTGCCAGGATCCTATCCTTTGCCAATGAGAATGTGAACCTTATCCCTTTTGATAGTCGTAAAACTCATCTACAGGAGACCATGATTGCTCAATATTTAAGCTTAACCTTGTTAGATGAGTCTGTGCCTAGGGTAGTCAACCCTAGAGCCAATGTTAAGTGGTCCCCACATCCTATGGGTTGGTTTAAGCTTAATGTTTATGGAGCAGCTAAGGATAATCCTGGCAAAGCAAGTGTTGGTAGTATTGTGTGAGATCATAATGGTAATATGATTATTGTGTTTTTTGAATATTTGGGAACAAGGACGAACAATGAAGCTAAAGCTAGAGCTATGTGGAGAGGCCTTCAAATGAATCAAGACTTAGAAGGCAATTTGATCGTAGAAGGAGACTCTATGCATGTTATAAATCTCCTCAATAATTGGAAAACACCTCCTTGGAGGATTAAAATAATTATTGAAGAGGCTAGGATCCTTTTCCAGGGAAGACAGGACAGAAAAGCCCAACATGTCTTTTGGGAAGCTAACAAAGTTGCTAATAAGCTGGCCAATTTGGGTGTTGATGGTGACAAAATTTTCAAATGGGAACACAGTATCCCGATCAAAGTAGAGGATCTTATTTAACAAGAATGCTAAGAATAATAGTCGAATTTACCAAAAGGGAAGGCATTGTAAGTTCAAATGCTATGAGTATTCCCATCTCTTTTTTGAAATGGACTCACAATAAAAATTATTCGAGTTATCAGTCTTGGTGAATGCTGCTTGTAAATACCACAAAGACTAATGGGGATAGTCACATGTTAGATAACATGGCTCCTAGTCATCTTAGTAATTTAAGGTTGGTTGATAATTAGAGGGCAGGAAAGAAATGACAATATAAGTCTTCGAACTAGAGCCACATGGACCACCAGATAGCCAACGCCATAAATATAGCTAGCAAGTTCACTTCTCCAAGACTGATTGGCCAAGATGGGATGTGGTCCTAAAGCATGTCATATACAAAAGAAATAAATTACCAAAGAATTATTAAGATTAACTGTCAATACAGAGCTTGTGGGAGTTTTTTCAGTACTCTGCTATTGTGTCTGTAGCTTTTTGTTTCTCCATTGTTTCAAGGAAGGGATCTATGTCTGTTTCTTTTTTTGTAATTATGATGCAGGTGTGTTTTCTTGGGGTATACCCAAAATGTTATATGTGAAGTTTCTTTTTGATAATAGGCTATGTGCCTTACTGAATGTAATGGTTTTGGTAGCATGTAGAGTTTACATATATAGGATCCTTAGTAAGGACATGTTCATCAAAAACCTTGGGCTAATTTTGTAAAAGGTTTTGGATCAACCTGTAAAACCCGGTATTAATGCTATAGTGTATTATCTACCAAAAAAACTTAGAGGTCAACCTAAGGTCTTGAGACCCCCTTAGGGAGATTGGTAACTAGGTTTATAAGATCATACCAAATTTAAGATAGCTTGTTAGAGGACAATATTGATAGCTCAACTCGTAGTGCACGTAGCCTACCGATGCATAATGGTTTTTGTGGAATATGGAGATACGTGTACACCTTCTAATGATTGATGGTGGTAAGTCTAGCTGATCAAGAATGATGAGATGGATGGACTTATGTGCATGATATTAGATATACCTACATAGAAGGGACTTGCATGAGGGGAATCTTGTGTGGTATAGTTCTTAAGAAACTTAGGGATTGTTAAATATTAAGTCAATCTAAGGTTGGTTAGGGGTTTATGAATTCCTCTCCTTAGTCAAAAAAGAAATTCTTTTTTGTGTGTTTGTTTCTTTATTTTTGGCTCATTAAATTTGGTATCAGAGCTCTAGGTTTGAGGGTATAGAGCTTCATATGTGCTTAAAGAGGTTCAGGTGTCTCCAATGAAGTCTTTCTTAAGTTAAGATAAAATTTAGGATAACCTAGAGTCTCTACTTATTTAAAATCTAATGGAATCGATCCCAAGGGAAGATGAATGTTATGATACCTTAGTATGGGTTTTTGTGTCAATGATACATCATAACATTGGAAACTTATCCTAATTAGATTTCTAATGATTAGCAAGAAGAACTTTGTAATGTGGTTTGAGTTAGTGATTTAGTTTAAGATGAAGTTGTGATCTAACTCTTTTCTTGGTTGGAATCAGATCAAGATACCATCCAATGCCAGGATAGAAATGCCTCCACCTAGATAGACTCAACCAAGTAATATCAAATAAGATATCCAAAATGAGGGTCCAAAAACTTCCAATACAAGAATAGAAGATCTTACTACCATAGCTACCGTATTACAAGATCAATTAAGACAAGTTATAGAAACTATTGCAAACCAAAAATCGCAAGGTAGAGATTCAAAAGCTAACCAAGTTGAGGGACTAATTATGGGGCAGATACAAGCTAGAACCCTCTTAGAGAATAAAATAGTAAGATATCTAAATAATGTTAATACCTCCAAGTTTTATGAAGAAGGAGAGGAAGATGTAGCTAAATCTTGGTTAAGGGAACTGGAAGTTTTCTTTACAATAAAGGGATATTCTTCAAGGGCCTGAACTACTTGGGCTACTATTCACATTGAAGGAGCTACCATAGATTGGTGGAAAAAATACTATGAGTAAACTAATATTAAATTGGTAGACATTCCATGGAAGGAATTTATAGTCATATTTAAGAAGAGGTTCCTCACCGACCATTTTTATGCCCTAGAATTTGAGGAGTTTACCAGTTTAAGGGAAAGGAACCTATGCACAAGATCTACACTACAATAGAGATTCATAAGCTTGAGGGTAAAACCACCCCATTAATCATAAAAGGTAAGATTTATGATAAGCAAGTAAATATATTAATAGATAATGGAGCCACTAATAGATTTATTTCTTGTAAGTTAGTAAAATATATGCTAGAAAGGCCAAGGTATTTGGATCATGGATGGAAGGTTGATTATGGTCCTGGGTAGACCTACTTTGTAAACCAATGTTTCCCAATGATGGAAATTACTTTAGCCAGTGGGACCATGAAATATTGCTTATATGTAGCCCCACTTAATGCCTTCGATGTGATCTTAGGAATGGATTAGATACAGGCCAATAAAGTCATAATCAATTTCCAAGATAGATGGATTGAGTAGTCTGAAGGAGGAAAGGAAAGGCTACGAATTCATAATGAACATGAGGTATTAAAACCCTAGATGTTTTCAACTATATAGTTAAAGAAATCCCTCAAGAAAAGAGTGATTATCTATGTAATAAATCTGCATGAAGTTGGTAAACATCGAAAGAAAGAGGTGTTGGAGACACACCCAATTTTATAGGATTTTGTAGACACCTAAAACACGTCATATTTAGGAGACTACTCATATGGGCACCTTTGTAGACCATATGAATGACCTTGGACCCTTCCAAGGCTAAGCAGTGGTTCTAACCACTCATTTTAGGCATCCTAGACCTATTCAATCTTAGTCGTTGATGACATCAATAGCTAAGATCTCAGCCATGGTTGAAAACCATGGCTAGGATCCTAGCCATGTTGAGCAATAGTGGCTAGCCTTGTAATTGTCTCAACCTCTTGAGCTAAGCCAAATTGGTTGTTCCAATGACATTTACAACCAATTCAAGTGGTTATGGACTATGAATCCTCTAGAAGGTTCCATCCAACTGCCCCAGCCTAGCATTTATTGATCTTGGCTTCCTTGAGAAGCCAATATTGGGATTTGGGGAGTCTATTTATAGGCCCCTCAAAGAGGCCATAAGGATCTGAATTTCATTGTAGCGAAGACCTACCAAATTGGAGATTTAATTGCAACATTTGAAGAGTAAGGAGATGATGCCCAAATCTAGTTTGACACCTACCTTTACAAAAATGGAGCTTCTAAAATATTGAGAAGCAAACCTTGCTATTCCAAACCTATTCAAAATTAATTCAAGTGAAATCAACCACCAATATGTGTCTAGAGATGAAGGCAACCCTTCAATTTCATAGAGAATTTTAGCATTCCCAAATTTTGTTTCAAAATAAAGAAGACTTTGTCCATGGTTGTTGTTGTCAATAGTGGCCCATAGGCTTAGCTATGACTGTCAACCATGGCTAACAGATTCGGTTGCTCTGAGCACCCGTGGCTAGGGTTTTATGCCCTCATTTCCTTATTTTAGCTATAAATTTCTTTGTTTGATTATGCATTTAGGTTAATCTAACATAGATTAGCCATATTTCAGTCTTTTCTATGGTTAATTAGCAGCATTATAGGTATCTTTACCTTTATTTATGTCATACATGCTTACTTTCATAAGCTTTCATAGATTAGCTTACTTTATGCTTTATACTTCAAATTACATGCAATATTAGCTATCTTTACACATTTCAAGCCATAAATTGTGCTTATTTATCAATTTCATAAGCATATTTACATATTTTATGCTTCTTTCAAGTATTTGCTTCATCTCTTGCATTTCTTGGACAATAGCCTCATCATGAGAGGCTTCATATGCATTTGATGTGTTTTGTTGGTTCTTGTACGTAGGTGACAGGTCATTCAAAGATTCAAATCACTTTCAAATAATAATTCCTATTGACAATGGAGAAGGAGGCATCCTAGTAAGCCCTCACACAAAGTTGATGAAGACCTAAAGAGCACTTAGAGTATATCAACCTTGTTTAGGGGCTTTAACACAATTGTAAACATGTATCATTTGGTATCCCTAAGAGGGACGTATATGTAACCTATTTTATCATTGATTAATACAAAGGAGGCTTACTTTATTTCAAATTTGGTTTCATATATGTTGTTTCTTTTAAATTTTCTTATCATGTTGCAAGTAGTGTAGATATACACTCTTTAAGCCCTTCTATAGATTTAAAGGATGTATTTCTTAAGGATTTACCTAGGCTCCCTCCTATGTGAGAATTTGATTTCACTATTGATATTATACTTACAGATATTTGTATAGGATGTCACCCTTCGAGATGCAGAAATTAAAGGTACAATTGCAAGGGTTATTAGAAAAATGGTTGATATAACCTAGTGTGTCACCTTGGGGTGCACCCATTTTATTTGTGAAAAAGAAATACGATTCTTTGAGATTGAGTATTGACTATTATAGACACAAAATACTAGCCACTTGTCCTTCATCCTAGTCATTCTACCACCCACTTGTTCACCATACCCCTTTCCTGCCATTCAATTGGCCATTCCATGCCTTTCCTACCATCCAATGGCTTCCTTTAGCCCTTTCTCGCCATTTTCCCACCCTTATTTGACTTATTTATATTTATTTTATATTATTTATATTTAAATATAATATTTTATATTATATTTTAATATATTTATTATAAAATATATATTTATAAGCCAAATTAACCTCAACCATCCGATTCAATTTAATCTCAACCATCCATCTCCCTTAATTTGTGTCACACCTAAAGTTTAATATCAACCTTTGGATCCGATTTAATATTAGCCACATGATCAAAAATGTTAAGCTAAAACCCTAAGAAAACCCTAGGCTTGATAATAAATAGGAGAATTCTCAATGCTCAACCCCTGTAAAACTTGAACACTAGAGCTTTAATTTACTTGTGAGATCTAACCTTGCTTAGAGCTAGTTTCTTATGAGTAGGTTTTACCCTAGCCTAACCTTCCCCAAAAATCCTAGTTTGCCCTAGTATTTCTTGATTCCATCCATATTCATAGCCCATTCCTACTCCTACCATTGTCGCTCATCCACCAAGCCCTTTGTAACCCCCTGATCTACCTTTGTAGATTTAACCCTAATCCATAGGTACTATCAAGTGCTTACCTCATCCCACAGGCATAGGAGTGCACTTGATACATTCTACAGGTGTAGCAAAGATCCTATCATACCCACAACCATAGACCAGAACCTGTAGTGTAAGATCATCAAGTTCCATCAGGGCAGCCTACCATCAATCTGCAATGAAACAATGGAATAACATCATTAATAGTAAAGTAAGTATTTTATGTATTTTATTTGATGTTATTTGGATTTTGCATATTTTGTTTACTCAGATCTAGGGTTTTAGTTTGAATTTTCAAGGTTTCACATTGTGGAACCCTCATTGTGTTTTCTAATAGCTTTATGTTTGTTGTATGTGCAAGATTAGGTAGCATCATCTTGTTGGAAGCAAGATACATTGGAGACACTACTTGTTTTGTATATAAGGTTTTGGAGAACCCTAAAACCTATATTTATTGTATAAAAATAAGTTATTTTGAACAAACAAATTGTAACAAAGGATTTTCTTAGCTCCCCCCTATTTATTGAATAAAATCATCTTTTGTGTAGTCTCTTGTTCATTAGAATTATTTTACTTTCATATTTGTTTTAGTGTCGTATTTTCACTTCACAAATGGTGATCATGTTGGGACCCCACAAGGGTTCTACTTTTTGATATACTTTGATGTACTAATTTTATTATGTTGTGCCATTTTACAGGGTTTTATGGAGTGAAAAACTAGTCGAAATTACCAGTTATATTTTCTATAAGGTCCTGTGACAATTTGTAGAAGGTGTGCAAGCACTTTGTGACACCTATCGATACCCATAGGCACCTAGCTGCACCTACAGATGCACCCAACTATGCCTAGTAGTTATTTGGAGTAGAGCTTAGGCTTTTGAGTAAGCCCTACAACCATTATGTTTCAATTTTTGTTCCTACGTATTTCATTATTTCACTATTTATTTTTAGACATTAAGCTTAAAATAAACACACACTAAGTAATCTAGAAATAAATTCATTTTAGACTACATCTAGGGCATCCATGCATTCATTCATCACATATTTTGAGTTTTTTGCTTTGAAAATAATTGCAAATTCAAATAATTCCTGCATATTTTTGTTTGCATTTGAAAGTAAAAAGCATCAATTAGAATTTGCATCTTAGGAGTTAAGGGTTGCTTATTTTACTTATCTAAGTAGGAACAATACTTAAGTGCAAAAATTATTCTTGCCCTTGGGTGACTCCTTTGGCAAATGTGGATGAACCCTCTTGTTGCTATCTAGGAAGGGGGTTTTAAGCGGTGTACTTCACACTCTTTAGAATAAATTTGTATTTATGTGTTGGATTCTAATTTAGATTTACAAAATCTGTTACCTTTAACATTGTTTGGCCACAATAGAAAACAAAAAATTTAAAATTAATCACACACAAGCACGATGCACTCTAAATAGTAGTAACTAGATTTCATCACTGGTTTTTGCTTGAGATTTGGTGATGGTGGCAGTCATTTCCATCCACCAATATCTACCCTTAGATACCTTAGGACTACCCTCGAGCAAACTTGTTGGATTTCATCACCAACAAGAATATCATTGCCCCATATAGCCATAGTTTTTTACCTTTATTTATTATTAATCAAGATTAGAATACATCAACCACACAAAATTATCCTTTCTAAAAGGAATTTACACTAAAATGAGATAATAAATGAACAAGGTAAGCCAAAAAAGGTGAAACTTAGGATTGATTGTTTTCATTTTTTTAAAATTCTTTATCTCTATTTTTAGTTTTGGAGATTTAATTTGATAGTCCTAAAATTGCATTTTGATTTAATTACTTTATGGTTCTAACTCAAAATCAAACAAAGGTATTAAATCAAAATAATTTAATGGAAAATACAACAAACATACCCACTACTTTAGTAGCCAACCCTTCCAATTCTATCCAACCTAGTCCATCCAGGCCCATTTGCCCATATCTCCCACAATAGGGATCCCTTCCCCAAAACAATGAGCAACCATCCATCCAAATTTACATGGACAAGGTAGAGGCCCTCTATAGGTCTTCTAACTATGACCTTGAACCCATTAGCCAAGACTATGTTACACAACTACAATTAGCTACATCTTGTCCATCCAATCCCATCTAAGGATATCCTAATTATACCTATGAATATGGTATGCCCTTTTATCCTAGTCCATATCAAAAAAACCCAAGTGTTTTTAATACTCATCCTCCATCTGGCTATACCTAAATTTGTTCAAATCCTTTGTATGAGGAGTATGTTAATGTTTCCTCATAGCTACCAACCTCCCAATTTTCCACATCAAGTACAACTTGCTCCATGACCATTTCCTCCAATCCATCCACATCCATACCTTCATCTTATAATCTATCTACAACCTTATCAATTTCTTCTATGTTCGAACAAGAACTTTATGGCATGTTGCATCTCATGAATAGATTGCGTCTACAACATCAAAACACTAGACTACAAGTTCATGTAAATCCTATGCTTCCTGTAGTTTCAACCCAACCAACCATGGCCAACCAAAATTCTACTTGGATACCCTAATATTTAGTGGTGTCTATCCCCAATCCACCTCCAATTCAAAATCCAACCCCTCCAATCACAATTTCTTCTAGCCAACCCAACCAATTCTTCCAAAATCTTCCTCTTCATCAATATTCTCCTTCTCTCAACCATAAATCTTCCCCCCATCAATTTCAAACCAATCAATTCCATCAAAACCATCTAATGAATCCCCAAAATTGTTCTTCTAGTCCATCTCCAAATCATCAGGTTATCCAAGGCTTCCAAATTCCCGGGGAAGATCTTAGGATTTAGGCCATGAAAAAACAAATAGATAAGTTGATGCAAAACACTCCTAGTATGTCAAGCCAAAGATCAAATTTAAGCCAACTGATCCATCAACCAATCCATACTTTGGTATCATCACTGCCATATCCGGTAGACTTTACATTATCAAAATTTGATAAATTTAGGGGAACCGAGGACCCTAAGGGGCATGTTAGCTCATTTTTTCATGCATGATTTTGGATTCAAACCAAAAATGCTCTCATGCTCCAAATATTTTCTCAAACATTAGGAGGAGATGTCATAGAGTGGTTTAATCAGCTACCAACTCATAGTATTTATACCTTTGAACAATTTATTGACCTATTATTTGAGCATTTTGTCCTAAACATAAAAAATAAAGTTTCATTATCAAATGCATATGCCTTAAGACACTGAGACGATGAGCCTATCTATGACATTGGAAACCGTTGGAGGGTAGTCATTACTAAATTGCGTTTCTCCCTCCAATGGATAAAATCATAAAATAATTTACTAAGAGTTCCTTAAAACCCATCTCTTGGATTCTTCAGCTTCATACCTACCATTCATTGGAAGAAGCCTTAGCATAGGCTAGCATCTTGGGTTTTTTTCATAGGACTGCCCAAACTACCGAACTCGTTTTGGCCATATCTCACTCATCCGGACTCGGATTGAGCTAAAATTTTGAGGGTAGATGCCTGAAAAACCCTAGAATGTCTCCACCAATTTTCATATCATTTGGAGCAACACAGATCCTAGCACATCCCTATGTGTGAATGATATATTTGGCAAGCGGCTATGTGAGGGTTTCATCTGGGTTGAGTGCAAGCAGCTCCAGAGGTTGGTTTTTAGGGCCTTCGGGCCCTAGAGACCAATATTTTTGTGGTTTATGCTCAATATTTTAGCAGGAAATGTTGCAGGGGATACAATATGGGTTAGAAATTTGTCTTTCAATAGATCATACTGTGAACTTGAGTGACAACGACTTCCAATTTGCTGCACAAAAGAAAAGTGAAAACCATACCTTTCCACGACGTCTAGGGCAAGGATTAAAGAGATCACGAAACAAGTTTCAAGTAGTTGATCAAAAAATGGCTCATATCTCAAGTGAATCTGGTGCTAAGGTGCACCCACAAAATAATTCTACTGTGAAAACCCCTGTCAAGGGTAAGAATTTCGAAGACTGAGTCCCAAAAATGAATTTTAGGGATGCCCTTCATGGTGGACAGCCTCAGCCCAATGCTAATATCAATATTAGGGCTTCCCATAAACCTCTAAGAATGCCTAAGATTGATCCCAGGAAAATAGAGTCAGGATGTCTTAAAGCAGCTGATGGAACTCCTATTGTTAAGCTTGATATGGGTAACATTCAGACTGGCATTGAAGATTTGGAAAAAAGAGGACTAATTTGTCGGTTCGTGGGTTTTCATCCGAGTCTATCTGCTTTCAAAGTCTGGGCTGCAAAAATCTGGAAAACTAAAGGTGAGTTACAAATCTCTATTTATCCAAATGGTTATTTTCTTGTTTTATTTGCTAATAATGAAGATAGAGAGAAAACTTTTCAAGGGGGTCCTTGGTTTTTTGGAAGGGCGGGGCTTTTCATGAAGCCCTGGCATACTAAATTTAAAGTCGAAGAAGAGATGCCTTCTATAGCTCCCGTGTGGGTTAGACTCTTTGGCCTCCCTATTGAATTTTGGAATCCTACTATTTTTTCTTCAATTGGAAACTCTTTAGGAACTTTTATGATGACTCGTTGATTGTACTCAAAATTTTGAACATATTATTTATGCTCGGATTTGTGTTTTAATGGATTTTGACAAACCCCTACCTAAAAAGATCACATTACAATTTGGGGAAGACACTTGGGAGCAAGTAGTGGACTATGAGAACATTCCTTTTCATTGTAGAATTTGCCATGAATATGGTCATTTGGCCAGTGCTTGCCCAAATAAAATTCTTGATCAAAAGAAAGAAGATATAAACTCAGTAGGTTTCCAAATACCTAAGAAGAACACTCAGAAAAAACTAGTTATGAAGGATCAATCAAAGTCATCTGCTAATATGTTTGAAATCCTTTCCACAAATGATGTCCCAAGTGAGGAAGAGGAAATAATGGAAACTAAAATCTTAGAAACACAATTTAAATATGAAGGGAAGAACTCGGAGACAAACCAACAAATCAAAGGTTTTCAACGAGAAAAAAAGGAGAAAATTTACACAAGAAAAACAATATTTCAAATGTCAAAACTTCAAATAATGCGGGTCCCAATATAGACTCCGTTGAACCATCTAGTAAAATTTTGGTTGTGTACGAGCATTCTTCAAGGTTAGAAGCCATCTCAGATTCAATTGGAATAAGTCAAGAAACAGGGAAAAAAAATTGAAGATGGATTCTAATCAAAAAGTAGGTCGCAAGACCAATCAATATCATATGGTAAAAGAAGGTGAAAAGCTTGTAGAGGAAGGTAATATTAATGCCCTTCCCAAATTTTTTAGCCCTGGTATTAATGAAGATCATCACTTGGAATATTAGAGGACTCAAAGGGAGTCTTTCAAAACAAAATGAAATTAGAAGAATGATTCGGATAAATCATCCACATCTTGTTTTCCTTCAAGAAACAAAGATGTCAATGGAGGATATGGACTTAATTGCCAGTAAAATTTGGCCAGTTGGAAAAGTGGTTTCCCTCAGTTCCCAAGGGACTTCGGGTGGCATTGCTTGTCTTTGGGACCCAAAAGAGGTAGTTATTCACCATATGGTTGGCAGTTGGGGTTTGTTGGCTATAGCTATTCAAAGTAGACATTCCAACCAGATTATGCTCTGCATTATTGTTTATGCTCCGACTTCTTTGGAGGAAAAAAGAAGACAGTGGAAGGATATTACTCATATTATCTCTCATTTTCCTAAAGCTTGGATCTTGATCGGAGGAGATTTCAATACCATCCTCTCTCTGGATGAGAAAAGGGGGGAAATAGAAATTTGGACAAAAGCACCGACCTCATGAGCGAATATATTGCAAACCTCCATCTTGTGGATATCCAACCGAGATAATGGCCTTATGACTTGGTCTAACAGAAGGCAAGGCTTAGCTTGTATAATGGAGAGATTGGATAGGTTTTTGCTCTCTGAAAATTTCTTAATCCATGGTCACATTCCTAAAGTGAAGACTCTTAATAATGTTGGTTCGGATCATTGGCCAGTCATGGTGGAAATGTGGAAAACCAATGTGAGTTTCTCTCCTTTTCATTTTCAATTAATGTGGCTTAGAGACATTTCCTTCAGACCTCGTGTGCAACAATGGTGGAAGGAAGGTAAACCTAGGCATGGGACTAAGATGTTCTATTTTGCCAAAAGACTGCAATACATTAAATCCAAAATCAAGACTTGGAACCTGGAAAGAGTTTGGGGATGTTCATAAAAAAAAACATGAAGTTATTGCTCATATTGAAAATTTGAATAAGAAAATCCATTTAGATGGCCTCACGAGAGAAGAGAAGTGCGAGATGAAATTAAACTCACAACTCAGTTAGAGGAATGGGAAAAAAGAGAAGAAATCTTATGGAAGCAAAAATCTAGAATTCAATGGCTCAAAGAAGGAGATCGAAACACAAATTTCTTCCACAAATCTCTTCTAGCTCGAAGATCTCACAACTTTATTTCTTCCTTAAAATCAGATTCTGGAGATGTTGTTTATACTTGGGATGGCATGAACTCTATTGTTGTTGATTACTTTTCCAATATTTTTGCTGCTACTCCTCTTGACTCGACTTCTCAACATAATGTTCTTCAAGCAATCCCTTCTCTTATCACTTCTAAGGAGAACTCTATTTTGACTGCTCCTATTACTATCAATGAGCTTCAACAAGTAGTTTTTAAAATGCAAAAAGGGAAAACCCCAGGTCTTGATGGTTTTCCTATTGAGTTCTACCAAGAGTTATGGGATATCCTTCATGTTGATTTATTAGAGGTGGTGGAAGAAGCCAGGAAAGCCAAAGAAATTTTGAAGGTTATCAATAAAACTTATATTACTCTTGTTCCAAAAGCTCAAGAGGTTGATCATATCTCAACTTTTAGACCTATTGCTTTATGTAATGTTCTTCTCAAAATCATTACTAAAATCATGGCAAGAAAGGTTGAAGCCTCTTTTGCATAAGATTATTTCCCCAGAGCAAGGGGGTTATGTGGAAGGACGTCAAATAGTAGATGAGATAGTTCTTGCTCAGGAAGCCATCCATTCCATGGATATGCAAAATTCTCCTTCCATGTTCATTCAGTTAGACTTATCCAAAGCTTATGACAGAGTGGATTGGCACTTCCTTATCAAAGTTTTGAGGCAATTTGGTTTCTCTAAGGATTGGATGGATTGGATTATGGGATGTATCTCTTCAGTTTCCTACTTAGTTCTTATCAATGGCAGGCCTTCTCAGTATTTCCCAGCTTCCAGAGGTATTAGGCAAGGTGACCCGCTATCCCCTTATTTATTCATCATTCTTGTTGAATGCTTGGGTAGGACTATAACCAAAAAGAGGGAAAACAAAACCCTTGAGGGAGTTACCATTGCTCATGGAGCTAGACCTATCTCTCATCTTCAATTTGTGGATGACTCTACTCTTTTAGGTAAAGCTACGGTTAAGGAAGCTTCTAATATTAAGCAAATCATTAGCTATTTTTCTAAGGCTACTGGGCAGTTGATCAATGAAGACAAATCTAAAGTTATTTTCTTTCACTGCTCTGCTAGAAAGGAATCCATGGTCTTGGATAAATTAAGATATAAGAAGACCTCTCTTCCAATCACTTATTTAGGTATTCCCATAAATATTCAAAGGCAAAAAAATAAATATTGGAATTGGTTGTTGGACAAAGTCAAGAAGAAAATTGGAAAGTGGACCAACAAGTGGCTTTCTTCTGGGGGTAGAATCACCTTGGTAAAATCAGTCCTTCAAGCTATTCCTATTTATGTTTCTTCCATTTTGAATATCCCAAAGGCTGTTCTTCGAGAATTGGATCAAATCAGTCATCGTTTCCTTTGGAGTGGTACTAAGGAGAAAAGAAAATGGGCCTTGGTGAAATGGGATACTTTATGTCTTCCTAAGAGTGAAGGGGGGTTAGGATTCCGGTCTTCAATTAATAACAACAAAGCTTTAGCTGCTAAATTATATTGGAGGATGTTGCATAACCCCAATGCTCTTTGGGCCAATAATCTCCGTGCTAAATATATTGAGAACAAAAGTCCTGAAGACCTTGTTCGCTATCAACTTCCTACCAAAATTTCTCCCATTTTAGCGAGTTCTTAAGACTGGTGAGGATTTGATAAAGAAAAAATTATTTTGGATCATTCATAATGGTCAACATGCAAATTTTTGGACAGATTCTTGGGATGGTCACAAGCCTTTGATAACTCGGTTTCCCGATTGGAGGCCTTGGATGGAGGAGCTTCACCGAGCTAATTGGATAAAGGTGGCTAATTACTGTCGGTACCATATTGGTAATTCAAATGTTGGTAGATATTGGATCCCTATTGAGGACTGGCCTATTCAAATCCCAGAAAGGCAAAGACAAGATATCCAAGGCATCCTTCATATGAGATCCCTCTCTTGGTCCCATGAAAAAGATTGTTTTGGATGGAACAACACTACTAAGGGTGAGTATTCGGTTGCTCAAGGTTATTTGACCTTATGCCATAATAATCCCAACCATTCTTCTGACATATTTTCTCGATTGTGGGCTCAAAAGCTCTGGCCTAAGGTGAGGTTCTTTAATTGGCTTTTATTGCATCGTAGGGTGCTTCTTGGTGAGCAACTTATGAAGCGTGGTTTTCATGGCCCTTTTAGATGTGAAATGTGTGAAGAGAATGTAGAAAATATCAACCATATTTTTATTGAGTGTACTTTAGCCTCTGAGCTATGGAGGAGAATGGCCACTTTACTTGGCTTACAGATGTCCAATTTTTTTACTTTTGAACAGCTTTGGAGGGATTGGCCTAATCAAGAGGGTGTTGATCATTTTATTAGGGAGTTAGTTTGGATGGGTTCTACCATTCTTCTTTGGAATATTTGGAATGAAAGGAACAACCAAATTTTTAATCAAGATAGGAAGGATATTCACTATATTTGGCAAAATACCATAGCCAACTTAGTTGAATCAGTCCATCAACTCCTTAATCACCCCCAAAACTCCCACCAAATATGGGATCAAGTGATGCAAATATTGAAGATTAAACCTTCTAAGGGCAACCAACTTAAAGGGAATGTGAGTATTAGTAAGATGGATAGGACTAGAAATTGGCAACCTCCTCCTAAGGATTTTGGAAAATTCAATACTGATGGAGCCTCTAGAGGGAACCCTGGAAAAGCCAGTGTGGGAGGAATTGGTAGACTTTCGAGATGGCTCCCTGGTTTTTACTTTTGCTGAGAATTTGGGTATTCTTTCCAATAACCTTGTTGAGGGGTATGGTATCCTCAGGAGGTCTTCAGGAGGCTACTAAGGTTGGATGGGAAAAGGTGTTAGTTGAGTCTGACTCTCAACTTATGATTAATCTCTTGAAGACTCCTTCTAAGAATCATAAGGTGGATTGGAGAATAAAAATAATTATTGAGAAGATTCGAGTTAATCCGGATGGGATTTTTGAAAGTTGATTACAATCATGTGGTTAGAGATCAAAACAAGAGTGCTGATGCTTTAGCTAATTGGGCTTTGGACAAAGGTGATCTTACTTGTTATGGCCACCCTCCTATATGGTGGGCTTCTCAAATTAGGGAAGCTCTTCTTTCTATCATTTCTTTGGATGGCTCCAGTTCTGAAGGTACCTAGTTTCTTCTTTTTTTTTTTTTGCTTCTCTTTGGTTCATTCAGTTTTTTTTAGTTCCCTAGCTCATTCTATTCTTTATTTTGTTTCCTCTGTTGATTCTTGCCTTAATAGTCTTCTGGTCTAGATAGGTCATTGTTTTGTTCATTTTTTTCTTTTTTCTTTTTTGTTTTTTTTTGTTTAGTTTTTTAAGGTGGGTGGGTTCTTTTGTTTTGTTTTGTTTTTGTGTTCTTTGTGTTGTTCTTGTGTTTTTGTTGTTTTGTTTTTTTTTATGTTTTTTTTTATTGTTCTTGTGTTTTTTTCGTTCTTGTTCTTGGGTTTCTCTTTGTTTGTGTTATTTCGTGTTTTTATGTTTTTATGTGTGAGTGAGTTTTTTCTATGTATTTTGTTTTTGTTTATTGTCTATTGTTGGTTGTTTTTTATTTTTATTTTTTTTAAATTTTTTAGGTTTTGGTTGTGTTTATTTTTCATGTTTTTTTTGGGTTATGTCTTTGTAGTGTTCTGTTGTTTTTGTCTTGTTTGTGTTTTGTTATGTGGTTCTTGTGTTTTTCTATGTGGTTTGTGTTGTGGTTTCTTTTATCTTATTGTGCGTGTTTGGTTGTGCTTTTGTTTTTGACACACTCAAGGAGCATGTTTTTTTATTTTATTTTATTATTTTTGTTGTTATTTACTTATTTTTAAATTGGTTTTGTGTGTTTGTTTGCTCCTTGAGTATGTCAAAGGTGGTAGGCCAGGTCCGAGTCCTGGGCATTTTTGGCGGAATGGATACCCCTGCCTCCTTGGGTCTTACCCGAAAGTGGCATCCCTTTTGGGATGTTTTCCACAAATAAAAAAAAAAAGCATCATTGAGGAGATAAAATCCAAGAGGGTGTAATTAAGCCTAAAAAGAAAGAATGGTAGAACAAGGGCCAATTTAGAAGCAATAAATCAGGCAAAAATAAGTCATCACAAGAGTTTTCGGCTAGTCCATCTAATCAAGTAAATCAAGTGGTGATGAGCTAGCCCGTAATGGCTCAACAACTCATGCAACAACCACAATAAATTGCTTATCATGTGGTCCCCTTGGTAACTCAAGCAACCATGATGCAAAACACAACGTCGACTATGGAAAACCCCTCCTATTGGTAATACGCTTGATCCCAATACCAATACACTCCTTTAATAGAGTAATATTTTGCCTTCTTCTAAAGGTTCTATGACATAAATAAGTTGGCTTTACCTAAAATCAAGCCTGATGATCCTAACAAACTAGAAGACATTATAAGGAACATCTATTTTACCTATACCATAGGAAAAATGGTCATGATATCAATACTTACAATATTTTTAATAAGATCGTTCAAGACCTCATAGACTTGGAGGCCATTAAGGTGGATAACCCCCTAGCTCCACAAAATCAAAACTTAGGAATTTTTCAAACACCTCTTCCAAATAATTAAGATACCCAAACTAATTTAGGAGGAAATTATTATCACACATCTCCTAACCAAGTTAATCATGTCCAATATTACCAAAATTTTGTAGGAGCAATCCATGTGGTCACAAGAGGTCAAAGACAAAATCAAAAAAATGGCCAACAACCAACAATGGCATAGCCTTAAAATCCATCGCCCATTCAAACCTCTCCAAATCCATCCCTACCAATCCATATTTCTAGTCTACCCAATCAGCCCATCCATCATCCTCTAAGGCCAACGGTATCCCTAAGTAGTCGGTTAACTACAAGTTTGAAAATGGAATCAACAAAATTATCCATATATGAGCTCATCCAACAATCCCCTAGGCATAGAGACACCCTAATGGAAATTCTTAAGTCTATTGATTTTGAAGCTAAAGACTCTAATACCTTCAACAATTTTGTAGGGAGCATTAGAACATGCATGGAGCCATCCATCACCTTCTATGACTTTGAAATAAAGTCAATGACCTCAGAATCCATAGATCCTCCATTGTATATTATGGTCCTGATAAACAAAAAGCTATTTAAGAGAGTCCTAATTGATACTGGCTCATCCATCAACATTATTACTACCGCTACCCTTAGACACCTCAACCTTCCACCTTCCCATATTTCCAAATCCTAATTTACCCTCAAAGTATTTAATGATGCTTTGTGTACCACAATTGGCACTATTGTTTTTTCATTGAATTAGGGGTCAGAACATTGCATACTATGTTCCACATCATTGAAGGGGTCATGATGTACAATGTACTCCTTGGTAGACCTTGTATGAGGGAGATGAAATGTGTTCCATAAATTCTCACCAATGCTTGAAATACGTTCATGATGGTCAAGTCCATTACATCCCTACAGATATAGAACCTTTCAAGTATTGTAATTACATTTCAAACCCCTATGAATCCATGTTTCCTTTAAATTCATCTTCTAATCCATCCACATATTCTTCCAAATATCCTATTCTTGAGGAGTTACCCATCACCAAACCCCCTCAATCATCCTTTTCTTCTTGTACATGTGGTCAAGGTCAACCCACTTTCACCACATCATCCACATCAACCACTCCTTCTATAACCATTTCTTCTTCATCATCATTACCTCATCCATATTATTCTAATTCCAAGCCATGACCCAATATTTCTCCATTAGTCGATGTTTCATAAGTCAAACTTTTGGATTATTAAATATTCAACTCTCTACCACCTTCCACAACTCCCTCCAATCCTGAGTAATCTATTTCCACATCATCCACCACCTCATCCCAAGTTGAGGTACACATCACTAGTCTTGGTATTGGTGAATACGTGGTCCAAGATGTTACCATTGCCCTTATTGCAATCCCCACAACCAAGGATTTTGATTGCCCATGTGATCCTAATTTAACAATAGGTGTTGTCTAAGATAAGAGCTTCACTCCTAACAGTATTAAATTTATCTATGGAGGTTTGGATTCTTTAATTATAGAAAAACTACCCGAAGAACCAAAAGAGCCAATATGTGCCAACATACAAAACATGATAGTATTTCCCTCTTGTTACTTCCATATAGTCAACTGGCAAGGTTAAGGTCTAGGTTCCCATGAACAAGGGATACATGACATAATTTATTTCCCATATTGAGGAGCACATGATCGTTCAGGCTTGGGATATACCCCACTTTCCATAACCACTTCCCTTGAGCAAGCCTTCCAAAGGCTTAGCATCAATGAAGAAGACAAAGCCCTCCTTCCATTTTTCTCCACAACTTCTCTTGAACAAGCCCTTCAAGAGCTTAGCTTCAATGAAGAAGAAGACTCGCTAAATTTTTCCTACCTGCTTCTATATTCTGATGATGAAGGTTATGAATATTATGAACTTATGTCCAATGCTTCTGATGATTCTAAAGAGGAGTCTCAACCCATTTTTCCCCTTACCCAACATGAGGGGTTTTACCTTAGACTGTTTCCCATCCATCAGCCTATCTTTTGCTTGCTTCTTCCACAAGAATAAGTTGACCCACCTGGTGAACCACCCCCACCTGAGTTCCATTGATCCATTCAGCCAAGCCAAAATTTGTAACATATGTATATAAACAAAAATTCAAAAAAAAAAATCAAAACATTCAAAACAAAACAAAAACATAATACTTCTTTGCATGTATTTAGCATTTAATTTCATGTTTTTTTGCTGCTATCCAGGGTTAAAAATACTTAACATCGGTTCCAATCCAATCATTCCATCCATCCATTCTTCCAATCCATCTCTTCTTCTACTAAGTCAGTATGAATCCTATTGACTTATTCACCCCACTCTGCAATCCATACAATCCATCTAAGCCAATTCCAATTGACATAAGCCTTGTTGACATGGACTGGATTTATTCTCCATCCTCATTTTCAAATTTTGTCTTATCTGAGTAATTGTTAAGGGCTTCTACCAATTACATTCCTCCTTCCCCTCCACCTTCACCTCCATATTCTACCAAGAATCCTTAGGTCTTTTACAAATAGTTAGATGATGATAAGCAGGAAGAGTTGGATGACATATTAGATGACATTCATATGATCCCAACACCACATCAACTTGAGGAATGTTCACATATGTCTATTGAAGATACCATCTAAGTGAACCTTAGTTCAGATCTTGACAATCCCTAAATTTTCAAGCTTGGAAAAATCTTATCATCCAATGAACAAGATAAATTCCTTGCTCTTCTCAAGAAGAAAAAAAATGTGTTTGCATGGTCCTATAAGGATATGCCTAGTCTTGACCCTAGTCTTGTGGTACACAACCTCACCTTACATCCCGATGCCAAACCGATCAAACAAAATCTTAGAAGGATGCATCCTACCATGGCCCTCATAGTCAAGGAAGAGCTTCAAAAACTTCTAGATGTCAATTTCATTGTTCCTATTGATTATCCTAAGTGGATTTTAAACATAGTACCCATTCGCAAGATTAATGGGTCGATACACATTTGCACTTATTTTTGAGTATGATGTTTATATTTATATATATACATGGCTAAAAACAAAAAACAAACAAACAAAAACAAAAATAGATCATTCACATAGGCATGTTCCTATTGCACACATATTGCATTTTCATATAGGCATATTTACATGCATTTTTTACATTACATTCATACATACTGCATACATATTCCATTCTGCAATCACTCGACATGCATTCCACTACATTCCTTCATTTTGTAAATTGCATTAATCCTATCCCACGTTCAATAATATTTTATAGTCGTGATGATATGGCCAAATAAAAAAAGTCAAGTTTCCATAATTGGGGGTACCTATCTTCGGCATTTATGCAATTTTCTCCAATATCATAAGCCAACAATCCCATTTGTAAAAAATCATAAATCCCAAGTTTTCAATCACTCAGCCATTACTAGTGTGTCTAGCAACCTCCAAAAATATGTCAAATTTTCTTTAGGACCAAAAGCACTTTTTCACATTAAGAAAATCTTAAGTTTTATCCATTGATTCCAAAAACAATCTTGCACCAACCACACTTCTTCACATCTTAAAAATAGTTTGAGTCAAAGAGGGATAACACCATACTTGGGTGGCACCTTGAAGTGAAAAGAGTATTCCTTGCCTGTCCTATCATGCAAGATAGTCCAAAATAAAAAATAGTGGTTTTCACCACTATCACAGTTGCTATCCAAGTGTAAACACAAAATATAGAGTAGTAAGAATAGGGTCACATTCTCATCACACTTCGGTTGAGAATCTGATTCCCCAAAGCTCTATCTAAAATTAACAAATTCTATTCACACACCACATATCCCTAAAGTTGTAAGGATCATACTACATTTCCCCTCAGAAGGTTAGGTAGTCATCCCCAAGGCCTAAAGATCAAAAACTCTTGGACTATGGAGTGAGTCTCCACTAGAGCTATAGACACTTGACTGGTAGTGGAGTAAGCTCATGTGGGACAACATGTCTCTCTTCCAAAAAGGGATACCTCCAACTGCACATACGGACAAGCTAGCTTCTTGGTCCTCTCCATAACATGTCATGCCTAATTTACTCATAATGGGTTAATTAACTTCACGTGCACACATTAGTACTTGATTTCCTAGGGTCATTGCCATGCTCAATATTTGGTAAATGAACTTCACTTGCATACACATTGGTCCTAAAGAAAGACAATATTTAGTGAGTTTGGTTGATAAAACTAGTATGTTTGAGTCTCTAAAAATATTTCAGTCTTCCATATCAATATCCATATATTCTTCCATATCAACATCCACATCTTCTTCCATATCAACATCCATGTCTTCATCATGGATCAACCCGCTAATGCCACCAAGTTTGGTGCCCCCGATTGCAAAATAATGAACAAAAATGGCCAACAAAATTCTGAACTATAAATGATCATTCGAACATCATGCATTCCCCTAATTTATCTTACATTAATCATCCATATAATAACTAAGCATACATATCATGATTAGCTTGCATTAATCATCCATAAAAAATTCATAAAACATCTTCATAAAACATGCATTGCATACACATAAAAACATTCACACAAAAGATAACATAAACATAAAATCCATGTATATATATAATATCGCATGTACAATGAGTGCCAAAAAGGCTACAATGGAGCACCAAGGCTCATATACAAAGAGTGCATCTAAGAACTAATCTAATATCCATGAGAAGACCCCCAAGACCTAGTAGGAGCCCTAGACCTAGAACTATTTCTAGATTTAGTATGCCTCGATGAATCAGTCCTATAGGATGATAGAGGATCCAAAAAATGCAATGTGATAATTCATGCACAACTCCTCTAAAGAGTACACATATTTCTCACTAGCCTGTAGTCATCGCAAGTCAATCCGATGTCAATGCTCTCTTACCAACATCTTTACCTGGAGCCTCATGACCATCTCCTGATCACCTACACCATCCCCACCTACCGGTTGATCTACCTCCATCTGGGCTATTTTAGCTTGCAATCTAGCTATGACTACATCTTAAACTACCAAAGCCTCCCTATGAGCCTCCATTGCATTCTCTCACTCCTCATGAAGTTGCTCCACCTCAACCCATAACCTAGCTACCTCGAAGATCCCCCCATATCCTCATCATCCTCTCCTTCATCCTCTACTATCTCCACCTTGGGAGTCTACTGTGATGCTCCCCTCGAGCTCATTTGACTCATAGATCTATGAGACCTCATCCTCTTTGGATCCATCCTCAACTCTACAGTTGCCACATCCCCACCCATCACTACCTTTGGCACCCATATCGGTTGGGTATCAAACCATGCCGCATACTTAGGAGTCACCCCTACATCATCTAAATCTAGAACCTCCAGTTGTTTGTCATGATCTATCTTCACCCTCCATGGCTTTGCACATGGAATCCCCACCTCATCCCATCGATGCTAGTACAACATGGGCTCATCAAGCACACCTTGAGGTAAACCAAACTACTCCAACACCTGCGAGTGCTAAAAGTACTCCACCTCATCATATCTTCTCCCAAATAGCCACCATACCTATCTCACCCATCATAGTTGCTCCCCATAACCCTCCCACATGGCTCCCTACCATGGCCTCCATATCACCTGAGCCAAAGTCAACCCTACCCAAATATCCCTATACCACTGGCTGGTATGCTCCTCCCAACTCGATTGCATCTCCTAGCATAGGGTTCGTCCATATACCATGGTTGGCAATGTAACCCCTCTGCTTGAGCTACACTAAAGTGCTTCCATGCCCAACACTAAATAAGGAAGCTACATCCAATCCCCTTCCTCCCTCTCTATGTAATCTCATATAGCTCTTGGTATAACTATGCCAATAACGTAGGAGCCCATGCATATGCTCTTGGATTGGTGAGTAAGTCACTAACCAATCCTAATAGGTTCCAAGAGAACCTACACCCTATGCTATTGGGGAGAATTATGTTCACTAAGATGAATATGATCAAGTTCAGAAGTGCATCCAACTCCTTAAACTTGTACATGGTCAAGTAGCAATTTCTCCCGTCTCCCATCCTCACGTCCTACCATAGATCACCAAACATCTTCATCATCTCTACATTCTTATAATACCCAACCATCACCTTTACACCCTCAATTGGCACCTTGAGGATATGATATACATTCTCAAGTGTAACAATAGCCTCTCTAGTCAACATTTGAAAGGTCCCCCTATCTGAATACCACCTCTCTATCAAAGATGAGAGGTACCCATCGTCTGTCCTAACCAAATCCAATCGAACCACTCCCTCCAAACCCACATTCCTCAAAAGGTCCCAATCCTCCTTTGTAAGCTTCTTCCTCATCCCGAGAATGGTAGGAGAGAACCGATGTCAAGGCTCTATCTCCCTCAACTACAACAACAAACATTTTTTATGTTAGTATTAAATTAAAAAAAAACTTCAAAATTTTTGCACAAAATAAAGTGTTTTTTCAAAATTACTAGGCAAAATCGTGCCTCAGCTCCACTAGTAGTATTTTCTCCCTCCATCGCTATAGCTTTCGTGCAGATTTCCACTAGTCTAACTTCCCTCACTAATCCACTCCACTTCTCAAGCGAAGCTTCACAATCTCTCAAATGCACAAATGAGCCTACAAATCCACCCTACAAGCTATTTATAGCTAAGCAAGTGCATTCAGGCATAGAGTGGTGTCGATGACTCACAAGCACATAGGGGTGCATGTAGGTGCACCCAAGTGCAGTAGGGCACCTGTAGAATACCACAAGTGCAACAGGATGCCTGGACCCAAAATTGCATGAATAAAAAATCAATAAAAATAGTAGCATACCTCCTCCAAATTTTACAAAATTTCATCCACACATCATACACATCATAAAATCAAGTTTTGTGAAAACAAAAATTGTTTTGCACACATATTTTGAGCATAGTTTAAATTTGTCAAATGCACAAATTGAGTTACAAAATGCATCAAACGAATCTAAATTTTCATAAAACTAATACTCAACTCTTCTAATTCAAATTCTTCATCATCCCATAAAATTTCATGAAAATTAGAGTTGATTTAACCATCGAATCAATTGTTTCCATCCAAAAAAGTACAAAATCAACCACTAAAAGCTCTAACATTCACAAATCAGCTCCAAATTTGGTGACATCATCACATTCCTTCTGTCACATTCTTCTACTATCATAATCTACCATCAAGCACTTCCAACACGTGTCAAAATTACAAGTGAATCTTGTATATAGTGGTTTATTCTATATACTTGGTGATTGCAACAATTTGCATCCATGCAATTCGGTAAGATGAATAAATTACCATAAGAACACTTGGTCATCATCATCATTCCATATCTCCTAGTTAGAAAAGCACAATCAAATTTGGTTCCTCATATTTCAAGTGAAACCTTTGACAAAGATAAATCTTGCTAAAAAGTTATCATTGATGGCCTAGTTCATGGGGCTTGAAACATGGACAAAATTACATCACATCATTCCAAATTTCCTTGACAGTCATCATAGTGATTGGCTCTAGCTAGGGTGATTGGTTCCATTTGAAAGGAATTATTCTAAAGTCACTATAAGGCCCTCCAAACTTAATGCCTTTTATTTTTTACATCTTCATATTGCATAACAATGATGCCATACGAAAAAATTTATTCCAAATCATGGAAACACCCCAAATTTAGGGTAAACAAAATTTGATTATAATTTTCCCATGACGGGATACATCTTACATGATCATGACATCTATATTTGACACAAACCCCTTCCCATCATTGGGACAAAAATGGTATCACATTTTACATCATTCATATCATCCACATCACATCACATTTGCACAAAACCCTTCATCCATTAGGGCAAACACAGACATATCATATCACATTTGACACCAACCCCCTTCGCACTATTGGGGTAAAAATGGTATCACATAATTCATCATTTGCATAAATTTTTCAATTGGAACATGAGATTCATCTGTAATATCATTAAACAATTGAGGGGGTAAGCTACACAAATTCTAAAATTCTTTATTCTTTTATCTTCAACAGTGTTGCTTAAAAATCCAACAAGAGAGAATCTGCTTTTGTGCCCAAAGCCCAACTAGGTGTCTCGTATTTTTTGTACCATATTGTGTTTCACGCAACATGGTACAAAAAGGGGCATCTATAGACACCAAATCCTAGCCACTTGTCCTTCATCCTAGTCATTCTACCACCCACTTATCCACCATCCCCCTTTCCCACCATTCAATTGGCCATTCCATGCCTTTCTCGTCATCCAATGGCTTACTTTAGCCCTTTTCCACCATTTTTCGACCCCTATTTGACTTATTTATATTTATTTTATATTATTTATATTTAAATATAATATTTTATATTATATTTTAATATATTTATTATAAAATATATATTTATAAGCCAAATTAACTTCAACTGTCCAATCTGATTTAATATTAGCCTTTGGATCCATTTTATTATTAGCCACATGATCAAAAGTGTTAAGCTAAAACCCTAAGAAAACCCTAGGCTTGATAATAAATAGGAGCATTGTCAATGCTCAACCCTTGGAAAATTTTAACATTGGAGCTTTAATTTACTTGTGAGATCTAACCTTGCTTAGAGCTAGTTTCTTGTGAGTAGGTGTTGCCCTAGCCTAACCTTCCCCAAAAACCCTAATTTTCCCTAGGATTTCGTAATTCCAACTATATTCATAGCCCATTCCTACCATTACAATTATCACTCATCCATAAAGCCCTTCACAACCCCCTGATCTTCCTCTATAGATTTAACCCTAATATGTAGGTTATGTTGAGTGCTTGCTTTATCCCATAGGTGCAGCAACACATCTGTTGTATTCTAAAGATGTAACACAAAGCCTGTTGTCCCCATAGCCATAAACCAAAACCTATAGTGTAAGATCATCAGGTGTCTTTAGGGCATCCTACCATCAATATGCAATGAAACAATGGAATAACATCATTAAAAACAAAGTAAGTATTTTATGTATTTTATTTGATGTTATTTGGATTCTGCATCTTTTGTTTACTTAGATCTAGGGTTTTAGTTTACATTTTTGAGGGCTCACACTATGGAACCCTCGTTGTGTTTTCTAATGAATTTATGTTGGTTGTATGTGTAGGTTCATGTAGCATCAACTAAGGATTTTTGAGTAGCTATTGAAGCTAGAGTGGTTTGAGCACAGATAACCAAAAGCCCACTCATCCTGTTGGAAGCAAGATACATTGGAGAAAATACTTTTTTTATATCTAGGGTTTTGGAGAACCCTAGCACCTATATTTATTATATCAAAATAAGTTCTTTTAAACAAATATACTGTAACAAAGGATTTTCTTAGCTCCCCCCATTTATTGAATAAAATCATATTTTGTGTAGTCTCTTGTTCATTGGAATTATTTTACTTTCATATTTGTTTTAGTGTTGTATTTTTGCTTCACAACTATAGAATTTTGAACAAAGCAAAAATCAAGAACTGGTATCCCTTACCTAGAATCATAGATTTATTCGATCAATTGAGGTATACCATAGTGTTTACTAATATAGATTTAATGTCAAGGTATCAACAGTTGAGAATACGTGAGGAGGACACTCACAAGGCAATATTTAAGACTAGTTATTGGTATTATGAGTTTACATTTCTACCTTTTGGATTGAATAATACCCTAGATGCCTTCATGAATTTAAATAATAGTGTGTTCAAAATGCACCCGGATCAGTTTATCCTTGTATTTATAAATGTTATTTTGATATACTCTCAAAACAAGGAAGAGCACGATCAACATCTCAAGATCATGTTAGAGCTACTAAGGTAAAATCAACTCTATGGAAATATAGCCAAGAGAAATTTCTATGTTTTAGAGGTGCGCTATCTAGGGCATATCATATCATTAGAAGGAATTTTTGTGGATCCGAAGAAGATTTAAGCTATATTAAATTGGCCACCTCCTACTAATGTTACCAAAGTAAGAAGCTTCATGGGATTAACAGGTTATTACAAATATTATATAACTTATTTCTGAAATATTACCTCAGTAATAACTAACCTCTAGAATAAAGGGAAGGAGTTCAAATGGACGAAAATGTGTGAAACTAATTTTGCCTTGTTGAAGTAGAAACTCACTATTGCACCAATATTGAAGATTATAGATTCTGAAGGAGACTTTTTAGTATGCATTGATGCATCATTGGAAGTATTAGGAGGATTAATCATGCAATAAGAGTTGGTAGTAGCTTATACCTTAAGGAAACTTAAAAAACATAAATTCAATTATGCTACTTATGATTTAGAGCTAGTTGTTGTGGTGCACACTCTAAATTTCTAGCACCATTATCTAATAGGAAAACCCTAGGAGTTAAAATCATACCATCAAAGTATAAGGTATATATCTACCCAACCAATACCCAATGTGAAGTAGAGAAGGTGGATCAATTTTTTTTTTGAGTAAGAATTTGAAATTGAGTACATAAAGGGAAAAGAGAATAAGGTTGACGATGCCTTGAGTAGGAGGAGACACATAGCAGCCATAACCAGGAGCCATGTAAATCTCATGGACCAAGTGATGCAAGAGCAATATTAGGATGAATATTGCCAAATTAAAACTATAATGGATAAAAACCCTGAGAACAATAAGGATTTTAGGGTGATAGATAACCTGTTGTGCTACAAAGGTAGAATAATTGTACCAAAATCAAGGAATTTAAGAAAGCTAATAATGCAAGAAACCCATAGATATCTTTATACAACTCACCCTAGAGGGGTGAATATGAGGGAAAATCTGAAGAGGACATTCTTCTGGGTAGTAATGAAAAGGGACATCATTGATTTTGTCACTCAATGCCTTGAATGTCAAAAGGTTAAGGTAGAGCACAAGCATCCTGTAGGATAGTTGTATCCACATAGTATACCTACATAGAAATGGTAGGTCATATCAATGGATTTTATAGTAGGTTTACCTAATACCAAGTACCAACATGATGTAATTCTAGTGGTAGTCAAAAAATTGACTAAGGTTGAACATTTTATACCCGGGAGCACCAAGGACGATGCTCAAGTGGTGGCTAATAGATTTTCCAAGAAAGTGTTTTGATTGCATGGATTTCCTGAGGTAATAAAAGAATGAGTTTTTAAATATGTTTCATTATCTTAAATAGTGTATTTTAGGATAATGAATATGAATGTAGTTTATTTTGTAAATTAAGGGTATGGGATTTTAATTTATGAAATGAAGAAAAAGGTTTATTTGAAAATTAAAGTAGTTGGCTTTAATTGGATAAAGAATATTAATGTGGTTTATTTTGTAAATTAAGGGTATGGGACTTTAATTTATAAAATGAAGAAAAAATTTTATTTGAAAATTAAAGTAGTTGGCTTTAATTGGATAATGAATATGAATGTAGTTTATTTTGTAAATTAATATTTTGGGACTTTAATTTATGAAATGAAGAAAAAGTTTTATTTGAAAATTAAAGTAGTTGGCTTTAATTGAATAATGAATATGATGTGGTTTATTTTGTAAATTAAGGGTATGGGACTTTAATTTATGAAATGAAGAAAAATGTTTATTTGAAGATTAAAGTAGTTGGCTCTAATTGGATAATGAATATAAATGTGGTTTATTTGTAAATTAAGGGTATGGGACTTTAAATTAATGAAATGAATAAAAAGGTTTATTTGAAGATTAAATTTTTTGGATTTAGTTTAATAATATGTTAGAACCTAGATTATTTAGCAATTAAGGGTATGGGACTTTAATTGTTAAGGGTTAGACCATTTATTGCAAGTAGAGCATATGGCTTGATGCATGGTTGAATAACTCTCATGAGTAGATGAGAGGGGAAATAGAAAGAGTAGTTTCTATGATATCAACTATGCATTGGGAAGTTGAATTGCTTGGGTTATTTGTATAGTTGCAATTTGGCAATAAAATAAACAAATGCATTTAGAAGCATGTCTATCTTGATCCATGAGTTTCATGATCCCTTACTATCCTCACTTGATCGAAGAAAGAGTGGGAGGACCAAAGTCATGATATGGACAAATGCACAAGTTTGCTTTCTACCTTACATCTTGGTTAACTATGCAATAGATTATATTTGTGGGGAGATTTCCCCAATGAAATTGATGTAAAGTATTGTTTGAAGGTATGGGGTTTACCATACATACTTATGTAATATATGAACAATGTGACTTATGCACCTTGTATTTCATTATTGAATGTGATTTTAATTATATCTTTTCTATCGCATGTTATCCTTTAATCATTGCTTATTGTTTCAGTTATCTTTTGCTTGTTTAATGACTTATGTTTGTTAGATTTAGTATCTAGACCCATCCTTCATATTCTTATTTGGTTAACTTTCATATAATTCAGTAGTAAGTTCTAGGGTGAACTTAGATTTCAACCTAAGGTCTTGAGACCCCCTTAGGGAGATTGGTAACTAGGTTTAGAAGATCATACTAGAGTTAAGATATCTTATCAAAGGACAAGATTGATAGCTTAACTCGTAGTGCATGTAGCATACCCACACATAATGGTTTGTGTGGAATATGGAGATGCATGTACACCTTCTAATGATTGAGGGTGGTAATTCTAGATCATCAAGAATGATGAGATGGATGGACTTATGTGCATGATATTATATATGCCTACGTAGAAGGGACTTGTGTAAGGGGAATCTTGTGTGGTATAGTTCTTAATAAACTTAGGTGTTGTTAAACATTAAGTCAATCTATGGTTGGTTAGGGATTTATGAATCCCTCTCCTTATTCAAAAAAAAATCTTTATTTTTTTGTATATTTGTTTCTTGATTTTTGGGTCGTTACAATAACCCATCACATCATTTCCCCAAAAGCATTATTTTATCAATGGTTAATTCTTTTTGCCACTATAAAGGAACCTGATCCTGCAAAAGTGCACTTTCATTAGTAGCATCATATTCTCACATAAAATACATGTTTCATAGAACCAAACATCAATTCATCCTACATCCCATAATAAGATTTATACATCATACTTTTTCATAAAAAAAATAAATATTTTACATATCAAGTCTTAAATAGTCAGTCATTTCATCCATAAGCAATATAACAAAGCATTAATCTGTCAAAATAAAAAGTTTTCCAAGGGAGGGTCATGACATAGAGCACCCTATATTCCATAACATTCATAAATAAATATTTAAGGTAGCATCTAAGTCTCAGATATTGAAAAGAATTATTATCATAGCTCATCGATTGAATAAGGAGCATTACTCAAGATTGAAGCATTATTTAGTAACACCTCTCAAGTGACATGTGGGTGCAACTCAAATGATAAGATAATAATGTCCAAGAAGAGTACTGTGAAGTCCAAGCAGTCCAAGGGGAGTGTAGGTAAAGTTTTAGCCAAGCACATTCAATAGAGAACATATTCAAAGGATTCAAAGGTTCAATTAAGGAATTTCAATAAAGCCCATCATAAATCATTAAGAGGCTACAACATGTTTCAACTATTACAACACCCATAAACCATTCAAAGTTCAAGGTATTGAATGCTCGGGATGAAATAATATAATCAACATCATCCAATGAGAGCACCAAATGCTCATCAACATCCTATTTTAGAATACTCTTTATCACCCAATCCACTTACATTGAGGAAAGGTAATATATGTATATCACTCAATTATTTTCTTTCCTCAAATTAGAAGTATAAGGTGTTAAGCATAAGGTTGGTTAGTATTTTATTATCAACCTTAAAAAGCAAGGAAGAAATCTTGAAAAACATAGAAGAAATTATAGCATTGCCTACATTAATATATTTGCAAATCACTAGGTAGGAGAAATAAGGTTGTTAACTTTGTTAAATTCAATATCAATTTGCAAATATTATTATTTTCTAGCATTTCCAAAAGTAGGAAATAATAAGACATACTACACCAAAATATAGATAATTGGAAATTAGAAAATTAAATTATTGAATAGAAAATAAAATATATTGCTTACATATAGAGTTGGAATTAATTGGTAACACTTATATCATACTTAAAATAATGAGACAAAAATAAATCCAACTATAATAACTCCTTTAGAGCATACTTCATTAGGAGAGATAAGGAAAAATTGAAAGTTGATTATTATTCTCAAAACACTACAAAATCAACTCAAAGGTGAACTAATTATTCCTAATATTATTATCATATTCTAATTTTACTATGGAGAGATAAGCAATTATACAAAACTTGATAATAATAGGATTTATCAAGTTTTATCATCCTTTAGGAGAGATAAAGGTTTCTACAAAACCTAAGCTTGAAAGGTTTTATCAAATTAGTTCATATACTCTTATCTAGGGAGCTATAAGGATGTCTACTCCAAAGAATACAACTAAAAACAATATGAACAACACCATTATAAAGGAAACATCAAGGATCATAAAAATTGGAATCAAGAATTTACTTATAAAGTTTGAAGGAGATTTAGACCTTACCTCAAAAAGGATTCATAGTGAAGCTTTAAAAGATAACTTTGAAACCATGGAATATTATCTGCATACTCGACTCACTAAAGCAATTGATAATGGAAAGAGTGACATTCAAATTCCTTTAGAATTTGGTAGCATATTATATATGGCACTACTTAAATTCAAATATTACAAGGATGAGAATGTAGAACAAAAATGATTGATAGAATTACTCAAACTAAAAAAATAAATGGATGAATCATACCTAGAGAAGATATTTCAATCCTCATGCAATATTGGTACTTCAAGTTCTACTAACTCAAGATATTATCATGATGTCATGAGTGTCTATTCAGAAGCCTTTGTACACAACAAAAACAATAATTATAAGGACAAAGAAAAAGTACAAATACTTTTGCAAGAATCAGGTAATAGTACTACCACTCATGAAAGTGCATAAAGTAGATTCAAAGACAAGATTAAAGAAGACGAGGAACCATATCAAGGAGGCATATAATGCAAGTTGAATTAAAGATAATAAAAAGTATCAAATCAAGCTGAAGACTATTCAAAAGAGGAAGATCCATATTTAAGACTAAAGTCTTCAATACCCAAATAATGTAATACAGAAGGGTGTTAGAGTATAGTATATTATTTAGGTACATGTCAATGTGTTATCTTGGGCACATTGTTAGACTAGGAGTTTATCTTAGATTACTTGAGGAAGAAGTAATAAATTCATAAGTTTCAATGTGAAATGATGTAAATTCACAAGGATTCCACTTGTACATAAGTCATAGGAAAGGTAGTTAGGAAGAGTAAGGGCCAAGCAACCTATCTTCTTATATATAGGGCCCATAGTGAGTGTGTAAATGACAAGAGTGTGTGTAGAAAAAGTGTGATCACTACTATGTAGTGAGTAGGTACAATGTAGTTTCCATTAGAGTTCTGGAGTGTTCATTTCCTCCATTACATTGCATTATACTATTTTTGTAACTTTCCATTAATAACATATTTCAGTCATGTTGTAGAGTTCTATTATCTTACTTTTATGAATATTTTATATCTTGTGTTTTCTTTCCCCCATATCCTACATTATCAAAAGCTAACATTGTCAATAGAATGCCAACCTAATTAGATCCCTAAGGTTAGAATCAAAACTAAGGGAGAGGTGATGTGATAATCCCCTAGGATTACCATGGGCACTTTAGTAATAAATCATATAAAGTGTGCTCCAAGATATGGTAAGCTTAGAATTTTGTTGTAACTAAATTCATGTGATGATTACTCAAATAGATAGTGAGATACCCATGTGATAGATATGTCATGCAAATTATAGTCATAGGAACCTGATTAGTTAAGGAAGAATTCCTATTGGGGATGTCATTTGGTATGGTAGTCATTGGAAACCTCAATGGATTGTTGTATGACTAGACAAGAGATACCACGTGTGAGACAATCACCTCCATTCAACTATCTGGATGATAGTTTAATGGTGCATAATAGTTTTTCACTAAAATAGGCATGTGTAAAACTATAGGAATCTTACACATGAATACTAACAAAGAATATATATCACTAATAAGGAATTTGGCATCCCTTTTATCAAATTAATGAGATAGGGTTAACCCACATGTTGTGGTCAAAATGTCCTTCAAAAGAGAGAAATAAAATGGGGTGACCACTCAAAGGTATCCTTTAAGTTGTATGGATAGTGTACAAGGTAAACCCCAAAATATGTTATGGGTTAATTGGCTATTCCAATCCACTCGAGAGATGTAGGATCTGGAACTCAGAATGTGGTAGAAGCTTCTATGGAATTTATTTGTATTATCTTGGTTTAAGTTGAACCTTAGAAAAACAAGTTGGGTTAGAGTTTGGGGTTGTCACAGTATGATCTCAAGAGGATGATATTCTCACTTAGAAACCCCTTTTGGAAAGGTCTCCCCATGATGTTTTTCTAAAATTTACCTCACATGCACCACTTAGAGGATATATACATGGAAACCTAATAGCCATCTGATGTTGACTCATGTATCTCAAGGAACCATAGCTAATAATACTAAGCCTATGATGCCACTTCTAACTCTTAGAAATAGCATGTTTAACCATAGCAAGAAACGTTTTCTTGCTAGAAAGAGTGGTAGGAGGGGTAGGTCTTTCTCCCAACTTATACATGTGGTCAATATCATCATAATAACTAGAAACAATAGTTTTGAACATTAGAAACGTTAATTTACTAAAATTTTATCATCTTATTAATATGAGTCATGTGACAAATATTAGAGATAATGTTAGGAACATGAAGTACCTCATAAAAAAATGAATATCCAATGTTGATATATCCACTCCCTTCAACCTAAAATGAAGAGCCATATTTAATTACAATATGTTTCCCTACATGAGCTTTATTATACCCTTGAATAAAATGTTTGTGCCTCCTCATGTGCCTAGTTTCCCCTAAATCTACTATCCGCTCATCCAAATAAGTTGATTTCCAATATGTAGAATGAATTGCAACATGATTCCATGAGGTTTCTCCATTTAAATTTTCCTCACCCTGTATATAGAAGAGAGAAACAATAGAATCCTTTTTCTTTTTCTTCCTCAAGTTGGTTGATCTAATTTTTATAGAATTTTTTCTTGTGTTCTTTTTTAAAATCACAATTAGGCTTCTTGAAAGGCTTCTTGTGCTTCTTCTCATTCTATTTGGGATTTTTTCATTCTAAAATTTAGAAACATGAAAAGTAATGATATCATAAGCCTTATTAGTACTATCCCTATAAAGCCCTTTTTAGTATCAGTATCACAAGAATCCTCATTCATATTTTTACTAACCCCTTACTTTGAAGTAGATCTTCAATATTGATCTTCTAGGTAGCATAATTAGGACCACTCAACAAGGGTACATGATGATGCATAACTATTCTTCCAAAATATAAAAATCTATGTTCAGTTGTGACTAGAAATAGCTAATGCAAAGAGTTTAAAAATTACTTGATTTTAAAAAAAATGGACTCAAAATGCTTTCATATGCAAAAGTTATGGTCCTTGGAATTTTTGTCCTAAAATTGCATAAAATGACTCAAAAACCTTAATACTTACAATGAATGAGATGCCACCATATGTTAATGTATGAGTGGTTGATCAGGTGCTAAGTGTGTATTTTGTATATAGTATATCAATAAATTTCATGACATTGATTGTCATGATTTGATTTATTGTTTAATCTACAAACCAAGCTACACTACTTATCGCTTCCTAATTTGGTCCAAAATTTATGCATCACAAAGTTTATTGCTATCTAAGAAAGGTTTTTTCAAGTTTGATAAGTGAGAAAAATATGATTGGTTGAATCCATATTTATATTTTCTAAGTTACGTATAGCTTTCCATGTTAGTAACTGTAGAGCCCGCCACATCAACCCAATCAGATCCCAAAATATCAACATTTGTATCATATCCTATCTCTTCTATGTGTCATATCATTATTTATGTCACATCACTAGATATATTAGTGTCTCTTTTAACTACCATGTGTCTTTCTATATCACCTATATAGACTACAACATTACTTGTATTGACTACCACCTCACTTGTATGGACTACCATGTCACCTATATAGACAATCACGTGTCGCCTTAATATTTGTGCATTTGCTTCCAAGTCAGTTGTATGGACTACCATATTAGTTTCCACATGTTACTGTGATTTATGCACTGGCCTCAACCACAAATTTATGGAGTCAATATTGGCCATATGGACTACCACATGGTATCTATATAGTCTTGTCACATCATCACTATTCACCAAATATCATGTCCTCAAGGGGTGCCAAATCATCAATGAGTACTACAACATCTTAGGATTTATTAGTTATTATTGGTTAAAATGGAATGGCATAGGAAGGATTTGAACTTGGTACCTACCATGTCCCAACATCTTAAAGTGATTAATCTAGCCAACACCCCAAGAACTAATCTTCGAAGGGAAAATATGAAAAGAAATTAAAAAAAAAAATACTAAACATCCCACATACATGTCCTGTACAAGACTGCATCATGTTAATTTAAGTAGGCATGCCAAACTACCACTTCAATAAATAATCCTTCAAATATTTGGGGAATATTATTTTTTGAAATTTTATTTTTTGAAAAAAGGAGGGAAATGATAATTTGTTTTAAATCAAAATTTTGAGTACCCAGAGGAAAAATAGATGAAAGTGTTTAACTAGTGTAGACACCTAAAAAACATCATGTCGAGGTGACTACTCATATGGGACATGCTAGAAGACCATATGGAAGACCTTTAGACAAATCCAAGGTATAGCAGTGGTGTTTACCACTCATTTGGGCATTTTTGCCTAGTCAGTGCTAGCCACTACTGACACTCATGGTTAGTAGTGCTCATCGTACCTGTCATCCACGGTCGACACTTAGAATCAATTGGTCTTCATCCGACCCAAAATTGGTTGCAATAGCTAATTGATTGCGAATTGTAGTGGTTTAAGTAAGGAATGTTCTAGATCCTTCCATCCAACAAGCTCAACTGCCCAATCTTGATCTTAGCTTCATGAGGAATCTACTCCTAGCCCCTTCACAATTGCTATATAATCCCCCTCTAAATTGGGAAAAGAGAGAGAAATAGAATCAATTGAGTAGAGAAGCCATGTCGAATTGCATAACAATTCACATGCATTGATATGAACACTATTGCCACCCAATTTGATATCACATTGCCATGGAGGTCTTAGGAGCCTAGGAGAGCCAAGAAACACCAATTCGTACAATCCATGCACCATATGATCAATTAAACCACCAAATCTATTAGAGGACACAGAGGTAACCCTTGACCATCAATTTGACAAAGAAAATTAGAGAATTAACCCTAATTTGGAGGGTAAAATTATTGTAGCCTCCATCATGGCTATCAGCCATGGGGAACAGTACCCACCACGTGAATGACTCGCGGTTAGCAGGTAACCTTTGATCCTTTTGTTCTCAGTTTTGCATTTCATTTAGTTAGGTTAGATTGATCCTTTTGTAGGTTTAATTCAGCATTCTAGAGACATTTTATTGACATATTAGGTTTTAATTACAATTACCCTTCATTGTTGTAGTATAGGCATAATGAATCTTTTTCATGCTTCCATGTCTTCAATTGGTTAATTAGGAGCTTAGATAGATTCATCTTAGTTTCCTTTATGTTTCTAATGGTAGATTATCATGTTGTAGATCAATTTACATGTACTTAATCACTTTCTTGATTTCTTGATCATCATGTTATATTTTATACAAGCACCCTTTTAAAGCCTCATCAAGAGAGACCTCCTTTGTTTTAATGTTTCTTGTTGTTTATTGCATTGAGGACTAACAGGGTTTTGGGATGCAAGGTAGCAAATGCATCTAATCTTGGAGAAGAAGGTCATTGACACCCTAGAGTAGTTCGTGTCACCCTAAAACGCATTTGATTTACCTCTACCCTAAAAGAGAATTAGATCTATTGTAATTGAAGTATCAAAATGGGTATCCCTAAGAGGGACAAATATGTAACTTGACTAAATTTGGAATTAATAAAGGATTCTTGTATTTTCATTTCCTTTTTGTTGTCAATTGGTGCATGTTTAGTTTTTATCTTTCTCTAATCACAATAGATTACTTATCGGGTGTGAGATTTTTTGGTGGTTACAGTAGGCGATAATGGTGGAACTCTACAATTTTTTCTTTACTGACTATGGTTGTGTTTTTATGGTAGGTTCTCACCACATCTGACAACCATAGGCAAAAATTTAGCCCATGGTTGACAGGCATGGGCAATAGTCGCAGTCACGCATCAAAGCCATGGTCAGCAACAGACTAATCATAGAGCAGGGAGTTAAAGCTTAATATATGAGGACCTGAGGTAGGCCCCATTTTCACTCTCTGTGCATTATTTCTTTGTCTATGTTTTTCTAGAGACTGAAAAATGAAAGTTAAGTAGGATAACCATGAAAGAAGGATAAAAAGAACTAAGGTCCTTAGGGTTATTGTTTCTTAATTTTTGCTAGGCATTGCTAGGAATAGTGGACCTCTAATTGCAGTTCGCCCTAGACTCCAATGTGCTAGAATAATTTGTGTGTTGATTTTGCATGCTTGAGGCCAAATAAAAGGCCATTTTCATTGTAAATTTGCATTTTTGAAAGGCCATGTAGGATGTAGCATGCATACTTTCTAAATATCAAAATGTTTTTTTTTTTTACATATCATGTAGGAAATGATCGTGTTAGTGTTGTATTATGCATCTTTCCTTTATGTAAATTAAAAATAACACACACACACCACGACACACTTAAACGCTAGTGATTTGGAAGTCACATCCAACCACTAGTAGGGTTTCAACGATGATGGAGGTGATTTTCATCCATTGGCCCAACTCCCTTGTACCCTATGTTCTAGATCAATACCAGATCCAAGAACCTTTCGTAGCCCAAAAAAATTGCATATACTCCTCTTCGAAGGGTATGATATTGATTGGGTAAAAATAGGTGAGGATCTAGGAGGACCTGTGCTCCCTGATCGGGTGTGGACTTTCATTGCCACACTTTGGGGGGATTACGTGACTTGGAGTTTATAGCCAGGTTTTCAAGCTGCTAACATACAGGTGAAAGTCATTAAACAATTGATAATATCATCAACGTATTTCAAAACATGACAAAAGTTACTTTAGTAATACAACAAATTGAAAACACATAAAATAGTTTAGGGCTCATTTTAAAATTGTAAAAGGAGATAATCATAATTGTATTCTTTGCATACTAATAAAAGTTAAATCTAGACATAGGATACATAATGGTGCAAACACGGAGAGGTCAATTCGAGCATAGACCCAATATTGAAGCCCAAGCTCCACCTAGCACACAACACGATGTGGAACACCCTAAATCACTTAATCCTCCTGGACGTCATTAAGTAAGCATTAGAGGGGATAATTCCACATGAGGGAATTTCATTGAGAACACCCCGATTAGAGGAAGTACTAGGCATCCCTCTATACACAGATCAGAGCATGGGACATCCAAAAATAGGGGTTCTATATATGGTATCATATATCATGACCACATTCCATGGTAATCCATGGGTTCAACTAAAGAGTACATCATTGAGGGATCCATATTGGTACCCCTTTGACCTATATCTAAGGGATATTTATGACCTCCACTATTAGAGTCTAGATATATTCAAGATCTACCCATTTAGAGGTGAACCGAGAGGGCTTCTTTCAAGCATAGGCCCACATAGACTTCCAATAGGGGTGAGTCCACCATGTTCACCATAGATATATCTAAAGTGGGAAAAAATAGTACGTTGCCTCACAAGCCATGGTGTAGCAAATATTTGGATGGTCTAGACAAGGTCCTAGGGTGCCTAGGATATAAGCCTATGCTTGCACCCTCTCGAATAGTGAGCACATGTAGCAGAAGCACCATTAGGACCACCTAATAACATGGAGAGTGCTCCAAGAATTCTTGAGACATGCATGCTTTGGCATCACATGTATGCACTGAGTATAGGAGACAACCTAACATGAATGCCATATTTATAGACCAAGGCAAGAGTGTGGCAAATCAGTCCATTGGATGACATACTCATAAAGTTGCTCAAACAAAGTGCACCCCTCAAAGGCCTTAGATGACCAGCCATGTTGATAGAGATCATAGAATGATGTCAGAGCAGAGATGGTAGATTCTCCAAGATCAATTGGAGGATGTTTGCAAAAATAAAGAGTACCTCAAAAATGAGAATACTCATAGGCAGAGGTTCATAAGATAGAAATTATATGAACAATGCATGTGTGAACAATGCATCCTCGATTAGAAGAAGTGTGTAGATAGAGAGGATCGATTGGCTAGCATTGGTTTACATCCTCATAGTGAGATTAGGAAGCATGTTGATAGACGAGTAGCTTCACAGCCCGAGTTACACCTTGAGAACATCGACACATATACTCACCATATGACTCAGTACATATATCGATGTCCAACATCTAAATCACATGAGCATAGGTAGTATGATAATGAAGAGTGAGAGGAATTAGAAGAAGAATATCCTAAGATATCTCAATTTGAGGGTAAGCCTAGTCCCCCACCTCGACTGAGGAAAAATCTACCTCTGAAGCCACCTCCAAGGCAATCTTGAGAGGAGGATTTTATTTCCTCACAAGGCTACAAGACCTTAGCAGAGAAGTTCCAAGACATAGAGAAGCAAGGGATGGCATATCATAAGCCTAAATTGAACAAAATTCACAATGAACCTCTATGCACATTAGTGCCTATTCCAGCATATCCTGAGCATTTCAAGATGCCTAGACTAGAAAAGTTTTAAGGAGAGGAAGACACACAAGAGCACATGACTAGTTTCCTAGATATGTGTTTTTATATTGAGAGAAATGATGCTTTGCTCTTGCACACCTTCATCAAGACTCTCTTAGGCCCAACTCGAGAGTGGTTCAACCTATTAAAGAAGCACAACATTACTAGTTTCAAAAAACTAGCTGATGCATTTCTTGAACGCTTCTCCTTCGACATCAAGAATAAGGTAAACTTATCCAACCTGGCCGCTCTAACACAACATGATGATGAGCCAGTGATGGATTATGGAAAATGATGGTAAAGCTACCATTTTCCATATCATCTTTTTAATTAATGTGAATGTTCACAAAGAGTTACACCAAACACATTTCATTATTGCTACAATTGCAGCAATACTAAATATTCAAAGAGTTTTTGGCACAAGCCAAGGTGATTGAGGACATCAATTTATAGGAGGGTAACTTGAAGCTTAGTAATAAGAAGTAGGGACACAATAAAATTACTGAGAGACATCAGGCAAAGTCGTCCCATGTTAATCAGGTGGTTCTAAACCTTCAAAAGGGAGAAAAAGGGTAACAAAAACAAAATTATTAGGCCCAACCTCTGCTTGCATAGTACGAGCAATGCAAAAATAATTATAAAGGTAAAAATAAAGAGCAACGCCCACCTCATATATTCACACAATTACCAGAGTCCTTGGCTTCAATTTTTCATTAGTTATGTGAGGTAAAGGCTATACACTTACCCGATGTCAAGATGATGGACCCAAATTAGCCCAAGCCTAAGGGCTACAAGGACGATCATTATTAAATCTTTCATCGATCGAAAGGCTATGACATCAAGGTATGTTGGTCTTTTAAAAATCTTGTGTAGAATATGATCGAGAGAGGTACACTTATTGTAGACAACACACAAGTGTCTAGAAATAAAAATATGGGGATTTAAAAAAATCCTCTACCAAATCATGAGGCACCAAAGAATAATGTTGGCCAAGTCAACCAAGTTTGCATCAAACCACCAACCTAGGGGTTCATCAGAATGGTCAATGTTGTCACAAGAAATGCAAGGTATGAATGATTGAATCAACCTCTAATTCCTATTAGAGTCTAATATACACCTCCTCCAAGGCTAGCCTAGCATGTGCCCGACCCACCAACTAGATCGATGGTGACCATCAAGAGTAGGTTGGTCCAAAACCTATAGATAACTCCAATGAAGTTAATAATTTATTAGCTAATTTAACAGTCTTGTAAGCACGTGGAGACACTCATGGACATCTTAAGGTCCATAGAAGTGCAACCTCAGGATCCTGAAGCATTTACACACTTCATGGGGCACTTGCAATAGTGTTAGGAGTCGGTCATTCAATTCCATGACCACAAAGTCAAGACAATTTCTACTTTTATAGTAGACTCACCGCTGCATATCATCACTTGTGTGAATCACAAACTGTTCAAGCTATTTTTGATTGACATGGGGTCATAGATCAATATAATAACTACCAAGGCATTAACTCACTTGAAGTTACCCAAGATGCATATCATCCCTTCTACCTTCACATTGAGAGCTTTCAATTATGCACTATGCTCGACAGTTGGTACAATAGTTTTACCTATCCATATGGGGCTGAAGACCATCTTGATGATGTGTCACATAATCAAAGGATCTATGCAGTATAATGTACTTCTAGCGAGACCTTGGATCAAATAAATGTATTGTATCCCTTCTATTTTACATCAGTGTATCAAATACATTCATGAGGGATAGGTTCATGTGGTGCCTTCAAATGAACCCTTTAAATACGTGAATCTAGCAAATTTGTTGAGGGAATTTATGCTCCCCTAAAAGTACCAAGATGTATGACCAATTTCACTAATCAAATATCTAGGAGGTAAAATCAAATAAGTGTGTGCTAGACCTGCAATGTTTGTATCTCAAAGATCAAAGCACACGACAGCTACTTCTATTAGACCGACTGCATCTACGATACATCAGGATAATAGGAAATTGAAAGAGAAAGTGGTTGAAAAGAAGATAAAGCAAAAACCCAAGCCAGTCAACATTGAAGCCCCTACTCCCATGGAAGTAGAGGAAGCTCAAGGAGGAGTCGAAGAGGCACTTCAGCCTACTTCACTTGCATCTTTAGTAGGGTCATCTACGTTGCAGATGACCATCCATTTAGTTAATCCTAGATTAGGGGAATACATTATGCAAAATGTGACGTTCACACTGATTATCGATACTACACATGACATGGGTTGACCACAATCCCATCGCCTTCCCATAGGGATGGTGGAACCATTGGGGGTACCACCCAACCAAACCAACTTCATCTTTGGGGGGCTAGACTAGTTTACATCTCCTATGCCCATGGATGAGGATAATAATGAACCATTCACCATGGATTTTCATTATCTTTCTAACCCGAACTACACCATGTGATACTTTGAGTGTTACCATTGGTATGGTTACAATCTGAGACTATTCAAGCAGGGATGTAAGAATCCTATAGAACCACAATATCAGTTACCTACTGACAGGTTTAGGTTGGGATTATATAGTGAAGGATAGGTTGAACTCCTCATGATATCTTTAGACTACTTGTACCTCAGTCTAGAGGGTGAAGTTGACTTTAATCCATATCACCCTAATCCTTTTATGTTTCAGAGGGATAACCGGCTAGTGACTTATGTCACTATAGATCCACCCAAGAGATATCACACAAACATCTTGGTGGATATAGACCCAAAACCCAATCCAAGATCTAACTTGGATCAACAAAGTTGTGGAGCTATCGATGACATTGGTATGCACTTCCAGAATATAGACACAATTATGAGTATTGAACCAGAAGTTACTTCTAAGAACGTTCATGTAGTATCCACCATCGAAAGTGATGGACCAGACTATAATTCTAGAATAGATGACACTGAGTTATCCTCACCCAATGATCAATTTGAGGATGAAGCTAAACTAGGTTGCTCAGTGCCTTCATATTTATAGCATTTGTACCTGGTTCTACCATATAGTGATAATAGTGATCAGGATATAACCTATATGGGCCATATTTTCTAGAGCGTCCCATTCTAGTGGATAGCATGAAGGGTTGTATTATGATAGTGATGAAGAATATGAGATAGATAAATCCTACTTAGGACCTCTCTACTTACATCATCGTAATGCATCGTATACAGATGAGGATATTTGTAGAGAGATTAATATTCATTCTCTCCTCAGAGGGAGACCACAGAATATTAATATAATTTATCATATGGTGTTACCCAATCCACTGACGTACATGGAGCTCCTTGACCCCAATGATCCCATCCAATAGTCTATTCACAAACTGAATCTAGATATCCCCATCCCCCCAGAACCACATCTCAAGGATGGGAATTTTATTAATGATGAGTCACTTGCACGTGGTCCTAGAGATATGATCCATTTCATCAATATGATATCCATTGATTTGACCACTCCACTCCACAATCCAGCTAATCCATCCAAATCATTGCCTCTAAATGTAGATGTTATTGATTGGGATCTCACTGATTCACCACTAGAGCCTGAAGATTTCTTCCCTAATGAAGAAATGTTGCAATCTTTCCATTTTATGCTAGGTTGTGCACATGATGTCTATCATGTTAAGGATGCTTCCAATGAGGAACCTATAAACCCAGTAGATGACATCCACTTGATCCCTACACCTCATCAGCTTGAGGAGGGATCCCATATGTCAGTAGAGGAAACCTTTGAAATGGATATTAGTAATGATACCACCAATCCAAGGAAGGTCAAATTTAGGGATACTTTTACTCCTGATGAGCATGCCAAACTCATCCCTCTACTGAGAGAGATACCTAATCTCTTTGCTTGGACTTACAAATATATGTCGGGTCTAGATCTAAAATTGGTTATTCATAACCTTTCACTAGATCTATCAAAGAATCCATTCAGGAAGAAACTTAGGAAGATACATCCAAAAGTAGCCTTAATGGTTAAATATGAATTGCAAAAGTTGTTGGACATAGAGTTTGTCATCTCCATAAACTATCCAAAATGGGTAAATATGGTACCTGTAGGAAAACCTATCTGTATTTGTATGGATTTTAGAGACTTGAATAAGGCAAAACCAAAGGATTCATATTCATTGCTGAATATCTATGCTCTTGTAGATGCAACTATAGGTCATGATATGCTATCCTTAATGGACAATTTTTATGGTTACAATCAAATTTGGATTAAGCCTGAATACCAGTATAAAACCACATTTATAACACCATGGAGGACATTTTGCTATGAAGTTATGCCATTCAGCCTTAAAAATACTGGTGCCACATATCAGTGGGCTATGACATATATATTTCATGACTATATGCATAAGATCCTAGAGGATTATATTGATGAATTTTTGGTAAAGTCATTATTGCGTTCGGAGCATGTGGAGATCCTAAAGAAGGTCTTTGATTGCCTGATAGAGCATAATTTTAGGTTGAATCCTAAGAAGTGTGTATTTGGGATAATTTTAGAAAAGCTCTTAGGATTCATTGTTTCAAAACAAGGCATCAAAGTTGACCTAGCAAAGGTCAAGGCTATTCTAGAAATGTGTCCCCCATAAACATCAAAGAACTAAGAAGCCTACAAGGCAAAGTAGCATCCATAAAGTGATTTATCACTCAATTATCAGATAAATATCAACCCATGAATCAACTACTACACAAGGGTGTCCCATTCAATTGGTACAAGGACTGTCGAGCAGGCATTGCTAAAATTAAGCAATGCCTGGAAATGCTACCAGTGCTAGCTCCACCAAGGCTAGACGAGCCTTTCCTATTATATATATTAGCAATTGACTTTGCATTGGGAACCATGTTAGCCAAAAATAATGCACAAAGCAAAGAACATGCCATATATTACATTAGTAGAACATTGGTGAGTTATGAGCTCGGATATGTATATATGGAGAAGCTATGTTTAGCAATAGTGTTCACTACAAAGAAATTGTGACACTATGTTAAGTCATACGATGTATGTCATCAAAAAAAATCCTTTGTAGTACATGATGAGTAAGACATACCATAATACATGTACTATGAAGTGGATCATACTACTAATAAAATTTGATCTAGAATTTATAAGCCAAAAGTACATCAAGGTACAATTCATAGCAGATCAACCGGTTGAGGTGCCTCTTGAAAATAGTAGGCCTCTCACCATAAATTTTCCTGATGATGTAGTATTTGCCTTATCAGAAGCACCCAAACTTGAATAATTGGATAACATAGCTGATATGACCTTGTTATTCAATTGTTTGAAGTGTGAGCAAGGGGGTAGTGTAGGAATAGTGTTGTTCACACCACAAGGAGATTCAATTCCCTTTTCGTTAAAGTTAGACTTTCCTTGCACTAACAACAATGCTAAATACGAAGACCTAATATTGGGTCTCCAAATAGTCATCGAAATGAAGATAAAAAGGCTAAATATATTTGGTGATTCCCTTCTCATTGTGAACCAAGTTAAGGGATTATTTCAATGCCAATGTTCGATATTGAAAGCTTACAAGGATCTTGTTGATATTTATCTAGATCGACTAGAATGGTATGACATCGAGGCAATCCCTCATTTTTCCAATATATTTGTAGATACAATGTCATCTTTGGGATCTCTAATCCCTCAAAATCCATATGCAAATTTCACTACCATACATGTAAAAACATTGTCACATTCTACTGTGCAACGTGAAGCATTGGATAACAAAGATTCAATCAACATGATTCATGTAGAACCAAATCATGAATGGTTCTATAGATCCAAAGACTTTCTCAAGAGAGCATCCTGGGGTTCTTTGATCTCATAGGATTAGATGGGGAGTGGTATTACCATTCACCATAAGCTCATTTCCCAATCTGCATTTGCCAATATGGAACTGTAGGGGGAACAAGTTGTTTTATCGATTGAGGCCAAAGCTTATCATAATTGGACATCACAGATACATGACTTCCTTAGAATTGGTGTAATCCCTCATGGATTATCACGTGTCGCAAAGTGCACATTCAAGCAAAAAATGACAAAGTATGTCTTATTAGAAGACATCCTATACCGTAGAAGCTACGATGGAGTGCTCCATTGTCTTGAGTCCCAGGAGTCATCTTGGGCAATTTTACAAGCTCATGATGGTACGTGCAGTGGCCATTTTAGCATCATGGCTATCATATAATGCATCCTTTAAAAGGGTTATTATTTTCCCACTATGGAGAAGGATTGCAATTTGTATGTCAAGAAATGCATTAAATATCAACATCATGCTAATCTTACACACTTGCCATCACAGGCCTTACAGCCCATTCAAGCGGCTTGGCCATTTGCCTCAGTGGGGATTTGATCTCATTGGTAATATCTCTCCTCCATCATTGAGTTGGCATACTTTTATTATCATAGCTACTAAGTATTTCACTAAGTGGGTGGAAACCATTCCCTTAACAATGATAATTGGAGTGCATATTGCTGATTTTATACTCACCAATATCATAAGTCATTTTGGAATACCATCCAAGATAGTTTCAAATAATGGAACATCATTTAAGAACAAAACTATGAGAGCTTTAACATCTAAGTATAGAATCAAACATAGTTTTTTGACTCCGTATTATCTTCAAGCAAATGGACAAGTTGAAGCTTCAAATAATACAATGATCTCCATCTTGAAAAATATGGTACAAGAGCACCATAAATATTGGCACATCCAGCTGCCCCTTGCTTTATGGGCTTACAATACTTGTATTCAGACTCCCATTGGGGCAACTCTATTTTTACTAGTATATGGTGCTAAGGTCATTATGCCCATAGAGTTGGAAATTCCAATGCTACATGTTGCATTGAAAGAGTTCATCGATGATGACACCACGTGACAAGCTCACCTAGATCAATTGATGCTACTTGATGAACATTGCGTGAATGCCCTTGAGCACCTCCATATTTATCAAGAGCACTTAAAATGAGCTTACAATAGAAAATTCCATCTGAAATACTTTGAGGTTGGTGATATTATGCTAAAAGAGAACCAACATAACTCCAATTTATCGCAAGAAATGCGAGATAAATTTGTGGTAACTGGTTAGGTCCTTATATGATATCAGAGAAGATCAGACCTGATACATATCGCTTGACATTGCTTGGAGGAGTTGAAGAGCCCGAAACTCTCAATATCCTTCATCTTAAAGCATTTTATGCCTAAACCCCAAAAGACTCCAAAGGCATTTGTAAGCCCTTTGGTCATTCAAAAAAGGCTCCAAGGGTTTCTCAAAATCGCTTGGTCAATCCCAAAAGGCTCCAAGGGTTTCTCAAAACCACTTGGCCAATCCTAAAAGGCTCCAAAGGCATATGTAATCCCTTTGGTCATTTAGAAAAGGCTCCAAGGGTTCCTCAAAACCACTTGGTTAATCCCAAAAGGCTCCAAGGGTTTCTCAAAATCACTTGGTCAATCCCAAAAGACTCCAAGGGTTTCTAAAAACCACTTGGTCAATCCTAAAAGGCTCCAAAGGCATCTGTAAGCCCTTTGGTCATTCAGAAAAGGCTCCAAGGGTTCATCAAAACTACTTGGTCAATCCTAAAAGGCTCCAAGGGTTTCTCAAAACCACTTGGTCAATCCTAAAAGGCTCCAAAGGCATTTGTAATCTCTTTGGTCAAACCAAAATGTTAAAATCCATAAAAAATTTGGAAAATATCAAAAAGCAAAAACATTGACATTTCATTCACATCATTGCATTGCATCTTGCATCATGCATTGAATTTTCCACATACATTTTTATCTTTGCATTGCATTAGGCATATCCATACATCACTCTTGCATTTAGAATGAATTATGTTTACAATATTACAAATGACACCAATTTTGTGTTTCAATCATGCATATATGATATATTTTTTCATCTATTTATCACCCTTGTTAGTAATTATATTTTTCAACACAAACCCCAATTGTTGCTATGAAGAATATACTAGGGTTTTTCGGTCATTCAACCATACCTATAGGTCTTCTCAAGAGTTGATAGAAACCTTGCTTTGCTTTTGTAGTTGAGGTCTAGTTATTATAGCCCTTAGAATATTAGAATTCTATCACTAATGAACAAATTAAACAATCCTAATAAGGACTAGGGGAATATGAAAGCCACAAAGTAGGACCAGGTATCCTGAGGAAAAAAATTATTCTTTCTTATCCCCCTGTGTGGATAGTACAAGAAATGTTGGCAATTGGTAAAAGGACAAGTTTATTCCCTATCCAAAATACCTTTCTTACATTAAAATGAGCAATATCCCAAAGTGATATCCTAGATCAATCCTCCATATTAATACCCTAGATAGATATCATAGATCGACATCCCACAATGATATCCCATATTGATATCATAAGATTGACATCCTAGTTTGATATCCCAGAAACAGTTCCTCAAAGTAAAATCCCCAAAGGAATAATCTAAAGAAAATTATCAAATGTAAATCCCAAAAAGTCAAGTCAAATGAAGACAAAATTGTACAAAGAAATAAAAATCAGTATCAAATCCCTTGCTCAAGAAATAAAGAAATAAAAATAAAGGAAAGTACAAAATAAACAGTGATTATTGTCACTATAGTACAAAAATAAACAATGATTTTTATCACTTTATATGAGCAAGTATCCTAAAAATTGAAGAAAAGAAGGGAGTGAACTTGAATCCATGGAATTATCAGCACTACTATACCTTATGCATGATGATATGTCTGATGCATTAGTATTTTACTTTTGTACAAACCAATGATTTAATGTGGAAGAGCTAGCTTCAGGTATCATGTATTGCCTAGTGGTCTAGTCCAACTAAAATCTAAACCTAGGATTGGATAAACATTTGCAGAACCCTAATATTAGAAATGGGCTAAAAGAATCCCACCTGACATCGAGGTATGCTTATACCTTATCTTAATATACTCATGTGCACACATAGCGATAATGAATAGTTAGTTCCTATCCTAGCGAAAACCTTATGTTTCAAAAGTCTAGTATTGTTAGTATACAACTTTTGATCAGTCAACTAGGGTGTTTGAGTCTCATGGTAAACCTCAAAAATTCCCAAATAACAAAAACCAATTTTTCAATGCAATCATCAAACGTCAATTTCTTTCATGAGATATTGTTTATTAAAATTATTTGTACTATATATAATTAGATACTGGATGGATGTCAAAAATGATGTTTAGATGGCCACTGATTATATTATACATATTCTTTTAATTTAGAAAATCTTATGAAAAAAAAACATACATCATTGCATCTCACATATGGGTGTACTATCTTTCACAAAGAGATAAAGCAACTACAATCCATGATTATTATACATTATGTGGTGTCATCCATTAGATTGATTAAAACTCATATTGCATACATTATTTTTTAAGTGATTAAAGAATACATGTTCATTTACATAACACATCATCAAAGGAAAAAAGAAATACATGCAGCACATACATGACATAAATTATGTCATAGGAGTGTAAATTAAATGCACACAAGTTGTAGACACCTAAATCATGTCATGATTAGGGGAGCTGCTCACATAGACGTATTCATAAGATCATATGACATAATCTTGGACTTTCCAAGCATCAAAAGTGGTTCTCACCATTCATTTGGGGCCTTTTCAAGCCATCCAAGCCTAGCCGCTCAAGCCAAGAGTAGACAGATCCTAGCTTCTTAAGCCTAGAGTGGCCATACCTTAGCCATTGTAGATGATAGTAGCTAGATATTAGTCACTGTAGATGATAGTGACTAAGCCATAAGAAGCAGTTTTTCTGACAAACAGGTCCAATCACGGGCAGAAGTGGTAGTCTGCATGCAATAAAGGTGAGCGAGAGTAACTTGGTATTCCTTTTCATGACTAGTTCACATAGGAGACTTGAGTTTGCATTTAGACTTTAGTTAACTAACCTCCAAGCATAAAAAAAGGACAAAAACTTCTCATGCTAATGATTAGTTCGCATAGGAGGCTCAAGTGGGTAGTTATATTTTAGATAATTGGATTTCAAACATAGAAAATACTAGAAGCTTCTCATGCTAATTTACACTACGCATGAGAAATTCATTCCTAGGGCTTGGAAATAGACCTAGGGTTTCACACTATAAAATGTGCAAGCCTAAGAGCACCAAGGAGATCAGATATACATCTTTTATCAAGCTTGGTCATTAAGGAGAGCTTTTGAGACTTGGAGAGTTCCCTTGGAGATCATGAGTACGATGAATCCTTGATAGATTGAAGAGCATAGCACCATTATTTCAACATCGGATACAAGCTTTGGTCCATAGCTTTGGAGCAAAGAGGATGAGAGTCACTTTAGCGGCCGCTGTCTTGGATAGTGGCCCGTAGGCTTAGATTAGAGTTTTAGACATTAGATTCATTATTTTAGCATATCATTAGCATAGCATCATTTCATTCGTTTGCATTCATAAGCATTAGTCTAATTTGCATTTTCTTTTATTTGCTATATTTAGTACTAAAAACCTCATATGGGGAGGCATTCTCGGACATCTAAGTGTGTGTTGTTGTTTCATTGCTTACAAGGCCACAGGTTGATCAGACATAATTTGCAACATACGAGAGCAAAAGGGATCCCTCTAGGAAACAGACCTAGAGAAGGAGGCACCTGTAATCCCTCATACATTTCCATGTGCAAAACCAAGAAGCTTTTTGAAAGTGCACCACCTCTTCATGAAAGGGGTACTCTTTACCTATTTGTAAATCTATTGTATTGAAATGGGTATCCCTAAGAGGGATCAATATGTAACCGAGTTTCAATACGAATAAAGAGATCCATATTTGTTATTTCCATGTTATATGCTTTTTTTCATTATCTTCCATTTCATATTGGATTTTTAATAACATTGCAAGTAGATTAAAGTGGTGCATGCATCCTGGGGTCGCTACAGATGGCGATCACAGTGGGACAATCATTGGTTTAGAGTGGAAGAGCTAGGCGAACCCCCCATTGGGTCTTCAGTGGTGTACCCTAGATTCTTTTGAGAAAATAATATTTGGCATGGGTGTACTTGATTGTCACTATGGATGAGTCTTCTCATTCTTAATCCAAGAACAAGAGCAAGAAATTGAAAGAACAACACATCAAAACACACCAAATAGTTTAGGGCACACTTAAAATGATAATCAAGTTAAACATTTGGTTGGTATTGTGTGGCTATTTCTAAATTGCAACTCAAAATATTAATTCATAAATAATATGGTCAGAAAAAGAAGTAAGCACCCTTATTCTGATACTGAGGGAGATACTGAAGCAACTCATACCCATAGGCAGAGTCGTAGTAACATTGAACAACCTACCCATAAGACTGTGAGATGTAGCTCTGTGAGCCTAAGGGGTGATAATTCAATCCTTGGGGTATCTCCTCGAGAAACCCCAAGTAAGGAACCACATCATGGAACAAATTCACATAAACAAAAAGAGGCTTCACAACCATCCTCATCAAGGAGACATGAGGAGACCTCAAGGGCCTCCTCTAAACACACAAAAATATCTCAAAGATGTGAGGAAGCTTCAAGGGCTTCTTCCTCACATGGAAATAAATAAGGTTCCAAAACTCATTCTTCACATAGGTATGATGAGACTGCTACATATCCATCCATATGGAGAAAACATGTTACCACAAAGCCATCTTCATCAAGAATACAAGAAAGAATTGCAACACCCCAAGATTCACAAGAAACATATGAAACATGCCTACCTACTGAAGGGTAGGAAACTAGAACTACATCTAGCCATGGGAATAAAATAGAAAAAACCTTTCATGCAAAAGGAAATATTCCCATAAACTATGACCTCATAGGAGTGAATGGCATCCCACGGGACCGGCCATGGAAAATAAGACAGCTAGATGGATTGGATTGATTTCCTACACGACCAACTCAAAGAACTGTAGCTACTAAGAACTTTGCATCTGGAAACTCACAAACTATGACTTCTAAATACATCTCTCAGTATGGGAGTACCTCAGAGTGAACTCGTAGTAGGCACCTAGAGTCTGATCATAGGGATACACAATAGTACACTAAACAAGTCACATTAGGTAATAAGAGTATAGGTATAGCAGAAACCTCCTCGAGGAATCTGCGAGTCAAGAAAACAAGAACAGAGTCAGATAAACATGAGTCTTCTATGACAATGCAAATTGACTAAATGAGGCGGTTATAAAATGCATTACGTAAGGAGTGAGATCTAGTGGAAGCTCTCGAATAGGATAAACAAAGAGAAATACTCTTGTGCCAACATGAGCAGCGTTTAAGAGAGCAGGCTGAGTGGCTAGCTCTTAACAATTTATAGATAAATGGTGGTGACCACCAAAGAACTAGATGCACTGAATCACCTAAGGAGAGGTGCACTAGAAAAGACAGCCCACAATGAAATCCCCCACCAAACCATGAACAAAATCTAACTAGTAGGGTAACGGCAAACACAACAAACCAAGATCACAATCTTGAGTCCCCTCGTAGGAGGGAGGAAAATGAAATAAATCAAATGGATAGAGAGTTACCTTGATTACCACTATGAATAGACTTACAAGAGGATGAAATATGTGCATCAAAGGCATTTCAAGAGCTTGATGAAAAGATGAAAATATTTGAGAAATAAGAGGCAGCTGGGAACTCGCCAACATTGAGCAAAATACACAACCAACCATTGTGCCCATCAATCCCTAGCCCTCCATATCCTAAGCACTTTGAGATGCCTAGGTTAGAAAAGTTTAAGGGTGAAGAGGATGCACAAGAGCACATCACCAATTTTATCAACACCTATTTTCATCTTGAATACAATGACACTCTCATGCTAAGAACATTCATAATGATATTTTCAAGTATTACCACTCAATGGTTTAACCAACTACCTAAGCATAGCATAACCAATTTTGAACAAATAGCAAACACATTTTTAAAGTGTTTCTCCTTTGGTTTAAGAATAAGGTGAACCTTTCAGACCTGGCCAACTTAAAGAAGTATGATGATGAGCCAGTAATGGATTATGGGAATATATGGAGAAAAGTCATGGTAAAATTATCATTCTTTGTTCCCATAGAAGAGATCATTCACCTATTCACCAAAATTTGCTCTAAAAACATCTCCCTCTTGCTACAAATTTAGCAATATCCTTTGTTTGAGGAAGCTTTAGCACAGGCCAAGCTCATCGAAGAAATAAAAGTAGATGAGGAAACCATTAAACTTTGAAACAAAAAGAAGTGGAACAAGAATGGTAAGAATGACAAGTACAAGCAAAAGTAGGCCAACCCTACTCTAGTAAATAAAGTTGTATTGGCTACACCCAAGGATGGGGGTGCACAACAACCCCAAAATTATCAAGCACATCCCCTACCATCCAATTACGACCAAAAGAACAATCAAGGAAGAAACAAAGAATGCAAGCCACCCTATTATTTCACACCTCTAATAGAATAAATGCAATAAATATTTAATTAGTTGAGCGAGGCCAAGTGGATCATATTTCTTGATATATCACTTATATTTCCCAACCATCCTAATCCAAAAGGATATAAGGAAGATCAATTTTTCTCTTATCATAGGATACCGGGGTATGACATTGAGGCTTGCATTGGTTTTAAGCATCAAGTGCAAAACATGATTGAGGTAGGAGAAATCAAATTTGACAACCCACTGGCTCTTGATAACAGATACATGGGCATATACAGAAACCCATTACCCAATAATGAGACCCCTAGAGAGTAAGGGGCCCAAGTCAATCAGATTCAAGCTGATATACCTACCCATGGATGTGTTGGGATGGTTGATATTGTTAACATAGCAAAAATAACTAGGCGGTATGGTCAACCGCAACCTCCTACAGCTCCCATGAATGTCCCAACCACTCCTAAGAAGAGGTAAGACAACCTTCCAGGCCCACCAACTCAACCTGTGGTAACTATCCGAAGTAGATTGGAGCAAAACCTATAGATAAATCCAATTAAGTTATCCATATATGAGCTCATACAATAGTTCCCAAAGCATAGGGATACTCTAATGGAGATTTTAAGGACAATTGAGCTCCAACCACAAGATGCAAATGCATTCACTCACTTTGTGGGACAAGTACAAGAATGCCAGGAGCTTGTAATTCAATTCTATGATCATGAGATTAAGACAATTCCTACTGCCTTACCAGACCCTTCGCTAAACATTTTAGTGATAGTAAATAACTTAAATTTCAAGAGGGTCTTGGTTGATATAGGTTCATCGATAAACATCATTACAACTACAATAGAGCACCTCAAGATCTCCAAGTCCAATATCATTCCAGGAGCTTACACATTGAGAGCTTTTAATGATGCTTTATGCAATACTATGGGAAGGATAGTCCTACCCATCAAGGTGGGGTACAAGACCATCCCCGTGATGTGTCATGTCTTAGAAGGAGCTATGCAGTACAACATCCTCTTAGGGCATCCTTGGATAAGGGCCATCAAGTGTGTGCCTTCAATCTTACACCAGTGTGTCAAGTATGTGCACGAGAACAAAGTATATGTGGTTCTGGCCGATGAAGAGCCTTTTAAATACATCCATCAGGTGGACATTCTAGAAGAATTTGTAATCCCTTCTACTCACCTTTACGTAGCGCCTTCATACCCAACCACACAAGTGGATAATGAATACAAAGGGGTAAGAAAATACCCATGCACATCAACACCTCCTGGTGCACTCAAAGTAGTCAATGCTTTTAAAGTACCATCAACATCAAAACCAAAAGACAATCAAAATATAAAGGCACCCTTAGTTAAGGAATAAAGGCCTAAGGAAATTCCAATTGTAGCCATTTTTGAAATGCCAAGTCCTATGGAATAAGAAGATCTTCAATATCAAGATGAAGATAGTGATTATCACCCTACTTCGCCAGTGTCATCCGTAGGATCATCTACATCGCATACATCAATACAATTGGAAAGCATAAGAATAGGGGAGTACCTTGTGTAGAACATTACCTTTACGCCTATCATTGAGTCTGCATAAGACATGGGAAGGCCTAAGGACTTGAGACTACCAGTGGGAATGGTGGTTCCACTCGAAATGCCTCCCAACCAAACCAATTTTGTCTATGTCGGCCTGGACTGCACCCATAAGTATTCAGACATAGAAGAAGATAGTGACAAATTATTCATGATCAATGTTCATTACCTCTCTAATCCTGAGTTTTCTCTAAGCTACTTTGAGTTTTTCCATTGGCATGGCTATGGTCTTGGTATATATGAGCAGGGGCACAGGCGGCCGTACGAGCCCCAATATCAGCTTCCCTCTGATAGGTTTGGGTTAGGCTATTATATCAGAGGTCGATATGACTCTCTTGTAGAGACATTGGATAGATTAAGCTTAGGGTTAGGAGAATACATTTATTTCATTCCTTATCACCCCCTAAGAATAGGAAATTTTAGCAATAGACAAGTGGCCATAGTAAACATACCACCACCAAAAATTTATCATCCAAACATCTCAATTGATTCCACCTCAATAGGGTACAACTCATGGGATGAGGAGAATGGATATTAAGCAAGTTATGATGAGGTGCAACTTGGCTTAGCCTACTAGTGGCCCCGCTATTTACAAAGATTCACATGGTCCATCCATGATGAGAGTGGGTATGCATCAAATGAAAGTGACTATGAATCAGAAGCCTCAAACAAAACAATAGTCTCCATCTTGAGGAAGATGATGCAAGACAATCACAAGGATTGGCACATTAGTTGCCTCTTGTACTATGAGCATATAATACTAGTATACGAATGCCCACTGGGGCAACACCATTTTCACTAGTAAATGGAACTGAGGCCATCATGCCACTAGAGTTGGAAATTCCAACTCTATGCATGGCATTAAAGGACTTCATGGATGATGATGCCATGCGACAAGGTCACTTTGATCAGTTTATACTTCTTGATGAATGCCAAGTCAATGATTTAGAGCATCTTCGCATTTACCATGATCGCCTTGCATGATATTACAATAGTAAAGTCCACCTAAGGGAATTCAAGGTTGGATATCTAGTTCTCAAAGAAAATTAGTAGAATTCAAATCTATCGTCGCACCTGCAAGACAAGTTCGTAGAAAACTAGATAGGCCCATACATGATTTCATAGATAGTTGGACCTGGAGCATATTACCTTATATCATTAGATGGTGTTGAAGAGCCTGAACCTCTCAATATCATACACTTAAAGGTATTCTACACATAAAACACAAAAACATTCAAATATTTCATAAAAACAAAAACATTCAAATATGTCAAAAAAACACAAAAAAATCATAAAAACATAAAAATTAAAAATCAATCAAAGGCTCCAAGGGTATCCAAGCCGCTTGGTCAAAATAAATTTAAAAGGCTCCAAGGGAATTCAAGCCACTTGGTCAAAATAAAATCAAAGGATCCAAGGGTATCCAAGTCGCTTGGTCAAAATCAATTTAAAAGGCTCCAAGGGCATTCAAGTTGCTTGGTCAAAATCAAATCAAAAATCTCCAAGGGTATTCAAACCGCTTGGTCAACTTCAAATCAAAATGCTCCAAGGGTATTCAAACCGCTTGGTCAACTTCAAATCAAAAAGCTCCAAGGGTACTTCATGATACTTGGTCAAAAATCAAAAAGCCCCAAAGGCATAATAAGCCCTTTGGTCAAATCAAACAAAAGTACAAAAACAACATAAAAATAAAAAATACAAAAACAATTGCATCTCACATATTGCATCCACATAATTGCATTGCATTTTCATATCCACTACAATTGCATATTTCATTAGAGCCTTAAAAGTGATACCACAGTTTATCACACAAATCATGCAAATCCATACCTCCATCAACACATGTGTGAAATTATGTTTTTCAACACAACCATTATTTGTTGCTATACATAATATACCAAGGTTTTTAGGTTAATCAACCACACCTAGTGATCTTATCAACCTTTGTGGAAAAAAACTTTGATTAGTAGAAGGTAAGTTCTAGCCGTGATAATGCCTTAGATATTCAAGATCTCGTCACTAATTGAAACACTAAAATCCTAGATGGTACAAGTAAAATATGAAAGCTACAAAACGGTCTAGGTTACCTTAAGTGAAAAGGATTTTTCTTGCTTATCCCCCTGTGCAACCAGTTTAAAGGTGCTAAGAATTGGCAAAAGGACAAGCTTTACCCTATCCAAATCCCTTGCTTAAATCAAAATAAGAAAAATCCCGAAGCAAAGTACATATTCAAAAGGCCAAGCATACAATCCACATTTCAAAGCAATAATCCGATATACAAATAAGAAAATCAAAAAAATCCTAGCTCAAAGAAAAATCAATAAAAAATAAATAGTGATTTTCATCACTACATATGAGAAAAATAAACAGTGATTATCATCACTACAAAAAAATCTTCCCTCAAAGAAAAATAAAAAATAAACAGTGATTTTTATCACTACATATGAGAAAATATCCAAAGCCAAAAAGAAGCTAAAGAGGGAATAAATCTTGAATCCCTAGAATCCTCAGCATTATACAAAACTGGAAGGAGAGATCCTTACGCATGATGATATGTCTACCACAATTTCTTCATGCATTTATGTAGACCAATGTTTGAATGTGGATGAGCTAGCTTAGGTAACCCAATATTGCCTAGTGGTATAGTCCAACCAAGTCCAATATAAGGATGAGATGAACACTTGAGAATACCTGATATTAGCAATGGGCTAAAATAATCCTACCTGACATTAGAGGAAATGCTTTAATTCTACCTCAAAATATACAATCACTTGCACACATAGGGATCATGAAAAAAAGGTCCATGGTAAAAACCTTACTTTTAAAAAGTCTAAAGTGGTTAGTAGACAACTGTTGATAGGGTAACTAGAGTGTTTGAAACTCTGGAAAGCCCCAAAAAATTCTTACATAGCAACAAATTATAACATCATTCACACCATCACTTTATTTATAAGATTCTATAAATTATGGGGTATCAACATAGTAGTACAAATACCGCATATATATTAGAAATAATATATAGACGGCCATTGACTACTTTATATATTTTAATTTACAAAAACTTATCAAGAAAATACATTACACACCATTACATATCATATATGAATACTTAATCAATTCTTATGATAAGAGTGATTATTTAAATTCATGATTATTTTTTTACTTTATGTGGTATCACCCATTAAGATTGTCAATGTCATATGCATTTCGTATGTTTTAAGTGATTAGAGCATACAGGTTCATTTATACCATTCCATAACATAAGTTAGATGCATACAATTAAAGCAAAATTAAACATGCATTTAACAATAACATTACATCCACAAACACAAGTCATAAATCATCCATCATCACATCATAAAGCACATCATAAAATATATAGGCAATATCCATTTGCATACAATCATGAATTTATCCTACATCATCAAAATACATCACGTCATATCATCAAATCATATAAGCATTTACACATCCATATAAGCATATACAATATCATCTATCATCTAACATATACATCAAATCATCATAATGCCATCATCACATCACATCATAAAACAAAATAACAACAAAAACATGAGCAATAAATGATACACATAATGAGTCATAATGAAAAGATATCATAAAAGTATGTGTGTCAAGTCCACGGATGTACAAAAATGACCATGGGAAATAATCATATAGGTCATCCTAACCTAAAAAATGAATCAAAACCAAGAGTATCATCAATCAAATACTAGGCTTGTGCCCCCTGCAGCACCACCCCCTATGGTCAGATCTCTGGTAGAATGGTGTGAGCTAGATCCTATTGGTCTCTTTGTGTGATTTAGGGCCCCATGAATAGGCCAGATGAAATACTGCCCTACTATAGAACTCCTACTAACCTATGACCCACCTATGGCTCCTCTTGCCCTAGGAATGGTGCCTATCCTAATTATCTACCTCGAGAGAGTGGAAATCTGGACTGCATTCTCAACAATTTGTACATCACTCTCATCCAGCAAATCCTATAGATGATGAACCTCAGCCTCAAGTGCTACCCTTGAAGGATCCTCGATATCAGGAGGGGCAACAACAACTTGCATTGGGTAGCTCCTCCTAGAGTGGTCTGCAAATATCATATCTGGTCTGATATCTAAGCTATAGTAGTATCCCTCTATGTTATGGTGGCATCATGCTATTGTACATGTATCTTGGCCAACTGGAGCTCAACCTCCACATCATGTAGCTATGTCCTGAGAGGATAATCTCTCTCCTTAGGCTCCATATCCTCCTTTATCTCCTTAGGAGCCTCCTACTCCTCCGATGCCACCTGCTCTACCTACTGGCCCCACACCGTAGTCCTAGCATGAACCTTGCACCCCATTGGGATGCCCCATCTCCTCCATCATCCTCTCGACCTATATTGCCCTCGCCATACTACATCAGGTCACCCCACCATTGTGTAAATACCTCTATAACTCCACTAGCTACTCTAGGATCAACAATTGGGGCATCCTCATTATCTAGCTCTATAACCTATCGAGAAGGGAGGTCTCTCTCTGCTTGGATGCGCTTATACAGAAATGGTACTAGTGGCACATCCTACTGTAAACCGTACTGACGAAGAACCCAAGAGTAGAATAAGTACTCTCAGATGTTGACCTTATGGCCAATGAGCCATCACTCGCATCGTGTCCTAGTAGTAAATCTATCAGGGTCATCCCAAGCAGGACACTCATGATAATGGCACCATATGATATATCCATATTCGAGTCCAATGAAAGTGTCAATGTAATGATTCAACTCCCCTACGAATATGCAGATCTTGTGCATCCTCCCATACATAGCTATAATCTCAACAAGAAGCCCCTTAGGGCGATCTACCCTAATGTGCTCCCATCCCCAAATCTCTAGAAGCCAACTGTAGGTGATGCTCACACAACCCCTCCAGTAGATGTGGTACAGCTCGTCATAATACTTAGCCAATAGAGACCTACCCCATGCATATATGATAGGATCCTCACTATCCATTAGGTACTAAACCATCACAATGAGGTTCCAATATAACCTTAAGCCTGAGCAATCTGGGATAAGGACATTGTTGATGACCATCAGCAACACTGCATGCCTCGTTGTGAAGACACGCTCCCGATACCAGTAGATGATAAACAATCCCCCAAACCTGGTGTCCTTGAGAGCATCCTTAGAATACCTCCTAAACACCTAAGTTAATATGACCACCTAATAATTAGTGGCCAAAGAAACAATAGCCACCCCATAAAAAGGGATCTGGAAGATCTTGTACACATCCTTCGATGTAATGGTCATCTCTTCGATTGGGAGGTGGAAGGTATTAGTCCAAGGGTCTAAAATATGGGCCAAATTTGTAAGGTAAGCCTAGTCCAACATGAGGTGAGGTAATCTAGTGACATACTGGAGCCATGAGCCTTGAGCCACACCCAGTTTGTGTCGTCCAAGTGAGGAAGAATGTCAAGCAAGAGCTTCGGGTCTTGATCTCAAGCAGTAAGGATCTAAAAAAAGCAAAAGAAAGGTGAAACATGACTACAGTGCAATGCAGGCTAAAGAATAGTTCAAAAATTTTAAAAAAATTAAAAATTATCCCAAAAATCCTAAAACTAGCAAAAATTATGCAAAAAAATGGCTAAGGGATTTAGCCAATGTCACCTACAATGGTCAAAAACTAGCCATCGGAGATAGTAGCGACCAAGACCCAACGGTCAAATTTTTGATCATTGGGGTTCAAACCTAGCTGCTCTAAGCAACAGTGGCTCAGAATTGGCCGCTCTGAGTGACAGTGGCCAAGGGACGACATGAAAAACCCATGAACCCTTGGCTAGAAAAGAAAAAAATCAAAACATTGCAAAATAACATAAAAAAATCAAAAGAGAAGGGAAAAAAAAAAATTAAAGGCAAATTCCCAATAAGGCATCAGGTCAAAGCTAATTTCAAACACACTTAAAATGGCAGCAACAAGTGAATAACAAAAAAATTCAAAAACCCTAGGCTAAAGCCACTAGCAAAAAAATAAAATCAAAATTGGGGACTAACCCACCAGAACAAAAAGTAAGCTAAACCTACTCACGAGTTTTTAATTCATTACCAACAGGTTTAGTGAGGTTTATTTTACCAATTACTTAGTGAGGTGTAGTTTTACCAAAATAAAGTAAAAGAGGGTTAGGGTTTAAAAAAGAGAAATACTCGAGAAGCTCTGGCTCCTCCAATAGCTGATGTCTCATCCTATGCAGCCATGTCCTCGACGTCAAGTAAACTCCAAAGTCACAATCATCGTTGTCACACCAGAGCTCTGAAAAGTGAATCTTCAATAGTGAAAATGAAATGTCAAACCCTAGAAAATGCAAATTTTATATTTCTTTAATTATGCCTTGGCCGCTATTGACATCAGTGGCCTGAACTTCATGGTTGCTCAAGGAAACAACAACCATAATTAGGAACTCAGAGGCCATTGGACCTGACAGTGGCCAGATCCACAAATCAAAACAAGAGGTTTCCTCCTTGGGAAATCACACAAAAACAACAAATATACACACTTTTATGGTTTAATATCATTAGAATGTCCAAAATAACAAAAAATCACATAAAAGCACAATCTCAGGTAGGCTTTGTATTCAGTCACCTACTCTATCAAGTCGGTGATTGTAGCGATTCACACTCCATGTATTTTAGTGAGATGATTAGATAACCATAAGGTCACTTGGGGCAAAAAAAACTTATTTTGGAATTACGATGTGCCACCCTTTAATCCCAAAGAAGACCAAGATGGTCAGACTGCTCCATGGGTGTGAAAGGGTCATCCTAATTCCCCAATGACATCAAAAATATTAAGCCAAAGTGATACAATCTAAAAATAAATAGAATCACTCATCCTAACTCCCTAAGAAGGCTATTGATAGCTGGACCGGTCCTCGGGATAGGGATATATGATTATCATAAACAATTGGAATCACACTTGGATGTGGGATTTCCCATTGAAAGAAACAAATGCTAGAAAGGAACCAGATTAGTCATATTGGTCAAGCAACTTGTTGGTTCATTCATTATCATTTCTTCACCAATTCATTGTGTGAGGAAGTAGTTCAAAACTTCAACATAATCATAATCAAAATCAACATTTATATCACTCGATCATAACAAAATCATGTTCGTCCTACGAATCATTGCATACAACAATCACAAAATTTCCTTGTAGGGAACGTAAGTAGACGTGACATCTTCCATTGTAGTTCTCCTACCGATCAGAATTATTGTAGTAGTTGAAGCTACCTGATTGAGTTTGAGGAATGAGTACAATTTTAACATGCCCAAGCCCCTGAGCTAAGTCCTCTAAACTTTGAGGTAATGATTCAAGGGATGTGTGTCATATTACATTATTGGGCCATCTGGCATTGATCAGACCATTAATCACCATACACCCTACAAACAAATTAGTCTACATTTATGCTCAATGTTATGTTTTCCACACAGCGCATCACAAAAAGTGGTGTCTGTAGACACCTAAATCGTGTCATGCTTAGGGAAGCCACTCACATAGACACATTCATAAGATCATATGACATAATATTTGACTTTCCAAGCATAAAAAATGGTTCTCATCACTCATTTGGGGCCTTTTCAAGCCATCCAAGCCTAGCCTCTCAAGCTAAGAGCGGCCAGATCCTAGCTGCTCAAGGCTAGAGCGACCAGACCTTAGCCACTACAGATGACAATGACCATATATTAGTCACTACATATGACAACGACTAAGCCATAAGAAGCAATTTTTATGACAAGAAAGTCCAATCATGGGTGGAAGTGGCAGTCTGCATGCAACAAAGGTGAGCGGGAGTAACTTGGCATTCCTTTTCATAACCAGTTCACATAGGATACTTGAGTTTGTATTTAGACTTTAGTTAACTGACCTCCAAGCATAAAAAAAGGACAAAAGCTTCTCATGCTAATGACTAGTTCACATAGAAGGGTCAAGTGGGCAGTTATATTTTAGATAACTGGCTTCCAAACATATAAAAGACAAGAATATTCTCATGCTAACTTACACTACGCATGAGAAATTCATTCCTAGGGCTTGGACATAGACCTAGGGTTTCACACTATAAAAGGTGTAAGCCTAAGAGCACCAAGGAGATCAGATATACATCTTTTATCAAGCTTGGTCATTGAGGAGAGCTTTTGAGACTTGGAGAGTTCCATTGGAGATCATGAGTATGACAAAGCCTTGACAGATTAAAGAGCATAGCACAATTATTTCAACATCGGATACAAGCTTTGGTCCATAGCTTTGGAGTAAACATGATGAAAGTCACTTTAGTGGCTACTATCTTGGATAGTGGCCCACAAGCTTAGCTTAGATTTTTAGACATTAGATTCATTATTTTAGCATATCATTAGCATAGCATCATTTCATTTGTTTGCATCCATAAGCATTAGTCTAATTTGCATTTGCTTTCATTTTCTATATTAAGTACTAACAACCTCATCTGAGGAGGCATTCTCAGATATCTAAGCATGTGTTGTTTCATTTCTTATAGGTCCATAGGTTGATTGGACAGAATCTGTAACATATGAGAGCAAAAGGGATCCCTCTAGGAAATAGACCTAGAGAAGGAGGCATCTGTAAGCCCTCATACATTTCCATGTGCAAAACCGGGAAGCTTTTCGAAAGCGCACCAACTCTTCACGAAAGGGGCACTCTTTGCCTATTTGTAAACTTATTGTATCGAAATGGGTATCCCTAAGAGGGACCGATATGTAACCGAGTTTCAATATAAATAAAGAGATCCATATTTGTTATTTTCGTGTTATATGTTTTTTTTTCATTGTCTTCCATTTCATTTTGGGTTTTTAATAACATTTCAAGTAGAGTAAACCAGTGTGTGCATCCTAGGGTCACTACACAAGTAAATAAAATATATACATGCATGTAACATCAAAATATGGCATTCATAATGCATCCATCATAAGTAGTACATATGCATACATAACTCATAACATCTAATCATCCATCACATATCTAGCTAGTGCATGTCATCCATACATCACATCATATAGCATCAAATCAATAACACATTGCATCCATATGCATAACATAAAATATAAAATCATATATATATATATATATAGTGTGTGTGTGTGTCAATAAGTGTAGTGGGGTACATCACAATACCCATGGGCTACATATGTGTAGGTCCTCGACCTTACACTCAAAAATGGTACAAAATATATCTCTAAGATCTGTACTAAATAGGGCTTGTACCCCTAGCCTATGAGGTACCTCTATCGCCTCCACCATCCCTATGAATCCTCTATGAGCTAGCACCATGAGTGCTTGAGAACCTATGAGTCCTCTCAGTCTTGTGTGTCCTATGGCTTGAGCTAGCAGAAGACTGCCTTGTCTCCCTGGTCCTAGACCTGGTCCTCTAGGTCCCTATAGTATGGGTATCCTCTAGAACCTCCCCACCTAGTAGCTTGATATGATCCTCCAATTGGTCAATGTGAGCTACTCTCACTGTATGCCTGGCATTATCCTCCTCCATGAGGGAATGTAGTCACCTGATCTCTACCATGGGATCATGACCTCTTGTTAATAAAGTAGATGGCACTACCAGATGTGGTATGATAGCCTATGAAGATAAGGGATCTTGCCTCACCACCTTGAGCAAATCCCTCTCTGTAGTCATAAAACTTAGTTGTGTCTATGCTAGATCTCGCTTGTTAGTGAGCTATGTAATATGAGTGCCCATAGTGATAACCTATGCTTGGAGAACTACCCTCTCCTCCTCATATCCCTACCACTGACTCTGCCCATGTGCTAGCTTCACCTCCATAGTGGTGATAGATGTATACCTATGAAGTAGCTAGATGTGGAGTCTCCCCACCTGGCTTTGTAGGTCAACAATCTATGCTCATAGATGTTCGATCTCATTTTCCATAGGTACCTCACCCTCCTCGAAGACCTCATCCTATACCTCTACCTATGGGCCCTTCTCTACTATGACCCTTATGCCCCATGTGCCCTCTATCCTTTAGCGAGTCTGACACTGATGAGGATAAACCTCTATGCCCTCTATGCCCTCAGCTACAAATCCCTTTACTAATCAGCCTAGAGGATCCTCACCATGCCACTAGAAGTCAGCCCACCAGCCATCATAGTCTAGAGTCATCCTGACGTGTGCTAGCCCTAACTCTTGGAAATCATCATCATGATCCTACCCTAATGGAGTGACCTGGAGATAGGTTAGGTCCCTCTCTAGGACCAAGCATCTATATATGGTTGTCATATCTAGGATATCCTCCTGAATCCAAAACTACCATAGGATGCAAGAGAAGTAGTGATACTCATGCTAATCGACCTTATGGTTGATGAGCCATATGTCTCTACATTCTTGGTGTAGGTATCTGTATACCTTATCCTAGGGCATACAGTCCATGTAGGGTCATCACTCGATGTCCTCAGGATGCAACTATGCAAAATGACTGATGTAATGATCTAGGTATCCTGCATGAGACCTACTCCTGAAGCCCTCCTGCTCCTAGGGCCAAAAAGTAGTGTAGCATTGGTGATCATATGTAATAGTAGAGATCCAAAGAGGTAATTTTATGGGGCACTCTATCTAGATATGTTACCAGTCCCAGATCTAAATAAGGAAGTTTTAGTCGATACCCACTCTACTTCAGTGAGTAATCTGTAACAACTCATGGTATAACTACGCTAATAGAGCGCTCCTCTAGAACAAGATGAGCGGTTGAGTGGTCAAGTTGACCATGACCTCTCTAGTTTGAGCTAGGAGGTTCCAAGGGAACCTCATGGTTGAAGAATCTGGGAGGGTGATCTGAATAATGAGATGCATGAACACTGCCTCCCTTTGAGATAAAAATTTGACCTCATACAACTCCTACACGTGGATGCCTTCGTGGTCAATGCGGCCCTATGCCTCCATGCTCCATTGATCGAAGATAGAATCAAACACAGCATTCCTCATTGAGGTTGGAGAGGAGGTGATGGGCTCACCATCAATGGGTAATCAAAAGATGCGATATACATCCTCTAAGGTGATAGTCATTTCACCCATCGATAGGTGAAATGTATTGGTCCTCACATCCCAACGATGGGCCAATGTAGTGAGATAGGCCTGATCCACTCGGATCATGGGGAGGTCTAGGATGTAGCCAAACCCCACTATAGCAAACCAATCCCACTACCTAGTAGTTAGTATGTGACATAGGTCATGAAGGAGATCGATCTCCCTCACTCTGTTAGATAGGGATTGAATAAAAGAAATAAAGTAAAAACATAAAAACAATTAAAATCACTAAAAAATAACAAACAAATCATTAAAATATCCTAAAAATGCAAAAACATGCAAAATATGATCAAAAATTTCAAAAACATTAAAAGAGTGCTTCAAAGCAACAATAAATGGCATTAAGTGCCCAAAAAAATTCAATAAAAATAAAAAAATAAATTTTTTTGCAAAATTCTAGAAAAATTGAGCACCATGGGTCAGAACCGCGGTCGGCCCAACGATCAGAAATTTGATCATTGGGATTTAATTCCTGTCATAGCTGACAGTCGCGACATCCAATCTGCCAATTGGGGCCTATGGCTGCCACCCCCAGCTAGGAAGCAAGACCCATTTTGGTCCCACCCTTCCCAAAAAACCCCCTAAAAATTAATCTAACCCACCCCCTAATCTAACCTATGCTAAACCTAGCTAGGGTGAGGTCCGTTACCGAAAATTTAATGAGGTTAATTTACCAATTTCTTAATGTGGTTAATTTTAATCTGGTAATGTACAAGCGAGGTCTCAATTTTCAAGTTACCTTGGGAGCACCGACTCCTCCACTGGTAGAAGCTTTTGGCTGATCAACCATCGATATGGAATGTGTGGAATTAGGTAAGGTTTTCAGTAGTGTTTCGGTTTAAATTTTATCAAATACCTCTTAGATCTCTCAAATTCACTTTTAGTATCAAGTAAATATTGAACTTTCCACCAACAAATCCCTATTTAACCTTTTTTGCATTCAGGTCGGCCCGTGGTTGACACCCATGGTCCTTGAATTAAGGTTTTGCGACCATGGCTAGTAGTTGCAAGCAAGCAATTTGATCATAGTTCATAGGTGCAGTCAACAAGCTGCATTAAATGCTCCCAATTCCCACCATGGAGACCCTTAAAAGGTCAAAATAAAATTGTGCATTAGACCAAAATTGCACCAGAAAAGATAAAATAATCTAAATAAGCCAAACTAAGCACAATGACATTGGAAAATGACATTATAAGGAAAAAATATAATAGTTGGCTAAGATTACAAAGTACATTCAACCGAGGTCATCGCTATAACAATCATTTCTTTGAGTGTTGCACCTCCCAACCAATAAAACAAATTCAATTCAAAATTAACAATAAAATAAAATAAATCAAAAGTCAAATGTGCCTTGTATTTAGTCATTTACCCTATACACTTGGTGGTTGCAACGACTTGCGATCCATGTAATCCATCAAGATGATTAAATTACCATAAGGACATTTGGGATAAATTCATCATCGTAGAATTTTTATGCTTCATTTCAATCCCTAAGAAGGCCTTCACAACTGGACTGCTCCAAGGGAATGAAGTACTCATCACAATTCTCCTATGATATTTTCAGCATATCATCAACAATATGATTCAACACAAGCCTAATCGAGATTAATTTCATTTCAATTCCCTAAGAAGGCCTTCATGGCTGGACCACTCCATGGGATAGAAATAGGCAATTACTATTAACAGTTGCAATCATAGCTTATTAGGCCTTGCCAAGTATTAAAATTCTAAATATTAATTTGTTCAAGACCATTCATAGTGGTCAAGCGACCTCATCGCTTCATTTATTGTCATAACCCTCATAGACTCATCGCTTGAGGGGGTAGTCATAATATTAAATCATATTAAAAATCAATAGAATATACCTTGATCGTAGATCCCTTATTCTTGTCAAAATTGCATTTGTATTATGAATCATTGCCAAATACTATCATAAGCTTAACCTTCTACTAGGGAAAATAGCATATATGATAATTTGTTTGTAACTCTCTTTCTTTCAGATTGATAAGTGCAAAAGCCTACTTGGCATTGATGCTATCCGAATGTTTGATGACGAGTGCAAACTCTTTCAAAATTAAGCCTTCCATTTGGAAGTAATGATTCTTATATGTGTGTCCTTTTTTTGGACTTGGGGCATCCAATGTTGATCAGACTAATGATCATCATGTAACCTATGACATCATTTTAGGAGGTCTATTTTTGCTCAGCTTTGTTCAAAATCATAATGCATATCAAAATGGGTATCTGTAGACACCTAAAATGCATCATTTTGACGTGACTACTCATATGGGACATGCTATAAGACCATATGGAAGACCTTTGGATAAATCCAAGGTATAGCAGTGGTGTTTACCACTCATTTGGGTATCTTTGCCTAGTCAGTGCCAGCCATTGCTGACACCCGCTATTAGCAGTGCTCACCACACTTATCATCTATGGTCAGCACTCAGAATCATTTGGCCTTCATCCAACCCAAAATCAGTTGCAATGGCTAATTGGTTGCATATTGGAGCGGTTTGAGTGAGTAAAGTTCTATATCCTTTCGTCCAATAAGCTCAAATGCCCAATATTTTTCTTAGATTCATGAGGAAGCTACTCCTAGCCCCTTGGTAATTGCCATATAATCCCCCTTTGAATTGGATAAAAGAGATATAAATAGAATCAATTGAGCAGTGAATCCTTGTCGAATTGCATAATCATTCATATGCATTGATAGGAACACTATTGCTACCCAATTAGATATCACATTGCCATGGAGGTCTTAGGAGCCTAGGAGAGCCAAGAAATGACAATTCGTACAATATGTGCACCATCCAATTAATTCAAATGCTACATCTATCAGAGAATACATAGGTGACCCTTAACCATCAATTTGACAAAGAGAATCAGAGAATTGACCCTAATTTGGAGGGTAAACTTATTGCAGTCTCTGTCGTGGTTGTCAATCATAGGGAATAGTTTATGCCACATGAATGACCCATGGTTAGCAGGTAACCTTTGATCCCTTTGTTCTCAATTTTGCATTCCATTTAGTTAGGTTAGATTGATCCTTTTGCAGGTTTAATTCAGCATTCTAGAGACATTTGATTGACATATTAGGTTTTAATTGCAATTACCCTTCATTGTTGTAGTATAGGCATAATGAATCTTTTTTATGCTTCCATGTATTCAATTGGTTAATTAGGAGCTTAGATAGATTCATCTTAGTTTACTTTATGTTTCTAATGGTAGATTATCATTTTTTAGATAAATTTATATGTACTTAATCACTTTCTTGGTTTCTTGATCATCATGTTATCTTTTATACAAGCATCCTTTTAAAGCCTCATCAAGAGAGGCCTCCTTTGTTTTAATGTTTCTTGTTGTTTATTGCATGCAGGACTAATAGGGTTTTGGTATGCAAGGCAAAAATACCTCTAATCATGGAGAAGAGGGTCATCAACACCCTAGAGTAGTTCGTGTCACCCTAGAAGGTATTTGATTCACATCTACCCTAAAAGAGAATTAGATCTATTGTAATTGAAGTATCAAAATGGGTATCCCTAAGAGGGATGAATATGTAACTTGAATCAATTTGGAATTAATAAAGGATTCTTGTATTTTCATTTCCTTTTTGTTGTCAATTGGTGCATGTTTAGTTGTTATATTTCTTTAATCACAATAGATCGCCTATCGGGTGTGAGCCTTTTTTGTGGTTACAACTAGGAACCCCTTCAAAATTTTATAAAGAACTCCAAAAAGTTATTTTATTTACATCTATTAAAATTTTCTCTATACAATCATTTTTTCAAACATAATCAATCAGGTCATCCTCCCATTCCTATGTAGTAGAAAAGTTGTCAAACCTTTTTTGCATCTTTGTTGAGTGTCTCAGAGGTCTTTGCTAAGTATAAAATCCTACTTATGACTTCTTTGGCACCAGGGGTCTATCTAAACAAATATATCCTCTTATTTTGTTCTTTCATTATGGTCAAGTAGTCTACCCTCTCATTAGTACTAATATTGCAACAAAAGCAAAAAGAGAAAAGGAAATGTATTTTTTTCAAAACCACAAAAGTCAAATGAGGTTTTCAAAAAAAACCAATCCTAAAACTAGGGCATCCTTCTTGTCAAAAAATTGAAACAAAATAAGGTTAAGCACCAATGAGAGGAAAGAATAACTTGTTGGTGAATAAATATCTTGGAGCAAATCTACTTATTTTGGTAAGATCCTTGTGATCCAAGTCCACTTAGATTTTTTAATCACAAACCCTTCAAATTAGACCCTTTTCAAAAAATCTCCTTAGCTAAATCCAACAATAATTTCCCTCAAGAGAAGTTGGAACAAGATAATCCTATTGGTGGATGCTATCAAGTAATGAAGAATCACATTTCACAATAGTTTCTAAAAAATACAATCAAATATTACCCAATATTTCTTAACAAAAGAAATAAACAATGAAAAATAAGAACACAAAATATCAATGGGTCCATATATACTTTGTCAAATATCTATAGATCAGATTCTATGGGAACCCATAAAAAGCCTTTCTTCAAGAATAAAAGAAGAAAATATAGCTAGGTCTCATCTCCTTATAGTGTAGTACTTGACCAAAATTAACATGTCTTCATCATTAATTTTATTAATCTAGGAATGTACAAATATGGCTAAGGCATGTGCTATGTACACCTATTCATAAAGGAAACCTAGATCTAATCTAACTAAAATAAATATGTTACTTACTAACCTATAATAAAATTGAAAAAAATCTACACTAGTCCTAATATAATGGGTTATAGATCTCTCCTACTTATACAAACAAGGGGTCCTTCCTCATTGCATACAAAGGATATCTTCATACCCTTACTTAACTCATAATATTACTCAACTAAAAAGACAACAAAAATGGAGAAAATAAATTGTATTCAATGCTTGGACATATCATCCTCAACCTCTTACAATGCAATGTCTTCTCTTATATATAGAGGCTATACAAAAAAAATTATTAACAATCCACTAGAATAGAATATCTCAAGTGTGAATTAGTTAGAAACAAATCCAACCAAATTTATCTAAAGAGATCAATAAAAATAAGTTGGTAAAGATTCTAACTAATTTAGATCTAACCAAATTAGCTAGAAATCAATCTCAACAAATTTAATATACATCTAATTAATTTGGATCTAACCAAATTAGTTGGAAATTAATCTCAACAAACGTGATTTACATCTAATTAATTTGAATCAACCAAATTAGTTGAAAATTAATTTCCATAAATTTACATGTCCAAATTTATTTGGGAGATGATTGGGATTAGATTTTACTATTGTATAATTCTATTACAAATTTGCAAATCTTTCTATGGTATATCCATAGTTCTATAGTCTATCCATAGTTTTGTGCATCCATAGTTTTATAGTCCATCTGTAATTGTATAATATATCAATAGTTTTAAATTATATCCATAGTTCTATTAGAGTATATTACATTATTTGGTACATGCTAATGTACCACCTTGGGTACATCTTTAGATTAAGAGTGTGTCTTAGATTAGAGCGTAAGTAAATATTTTATGTAATGTAATAATGTGAAATAAATGCACAAGTGTCTTGTAGTTAAGAGTGCAAGTATGATGAATGTAGATGTGCACAAGTATCCATTATGTAAGAGTGCACATGTCCTTAGAGTAGGAAAGTTAAGAGTCTCAAGAAGAGTGAAGGCCAAGAGTAATCCATATGAAGAGTCACATTCCATTATGTGTGTGTGTGTGTAACACAATATAGAGTGAGAGTGCATGGAAGTATGGTGTATTTGAGATCTTTATTCTATATCAAGATACTAGTTTTGTGAGAATTTGCTAGTGGTAATTTTATGAGTTCTTGTAGAAGTTATTTATGAGTTTTATATGATTAGAATTTTTCCATTATCTTTTATTTCATATAGTAACTTTATTTTAGATCTTATGGTTATTTTTCTTTAAGTATTGTTGTGGTTGATCCACAACACACCCCAAAATTGGGGACCCACCTTTTGGCAGGCTTGCAGAGAAGAATCTCGGTGACCTAGATGCTAAAATTGAAGAAAAGAGAAAAAATTCTTAAGTGTTGAAAAGTGTCGCGAAATCGTGACATGTCGTGAAATTGCGACTTGTCGCGCCATCGCTGCCGAAAATAGGAAAGTGTCACGAAATCGTGACATGTAGCTCCATCGCTGCCGAAAAGGAGAAAGAAAAGAAAAATTGAAAGTTGTCGTGAAATCGTGACATATCGCTGGAAAAGAGGAAAAGGTGTCGTGAAATCGTGACATGCCGTTGAGAAGAAAAGAAATGGTGTCGCGAAATCGTGACATGCCATTGGAAAAGAATGAAAATGGTCGTGATTTCGCGACGTGTTTTGCCGAAGTGTACGGATGATGAAAAGTGTCACGATTTCGTGACGTGTTTTGGCAAAGTGTACGGAAGCGGAAAAACGTCGCGATATCGCGACAGGAAACAGCGAAAGGACTCGAAGAGGAAAGACGTCGCGATTTCGCGACCGATTGCAGCAAAGGTGTACGAAATAGGAAATGGTAGCGAAATCGTGACATGTTTCGGAGAAGTGGCCCGAAGGAGAAGGTGGTCGCGATTTCACGACATGTTTTAGCAAATTGTACGGCACAAGGGAGATGTCACGAAATCGTGATAGAAATGAAGACCATGCTCGAAGCAGAGAAGCGGTAGTGATATCGTGATAGAAAGCGGCATGAAGGTCCGAGGGTGAAAAACGTCACGATATCACGACAGGTTTTGCCAAGGCATACGGAATAGAAAAATGGTCGCAATTTCGTGACATGTTTCGGGGAGGCGTACGAAAAGAGAAAGCGGTAGCGATATCGTGACAGTTTGTGGCAAGCAGGTTCGGGGATAAATGCGGTAGCGATATCGCGATGGTTTATCGAAATAAGGCAAGAGAGTGATAATGGTCATGATGTCGCAACGTAAAGTTGCCAAGGAAGCCGATGGAGAGATGGTAGCGATTTCGCTACAGCTTGGTGAGAAGGAAGCCCGACGGAGAAATGGTAGCGATCTCGCTACAGTTTGTGGAAAGAAGGTTCAAAAGAAAAAAGGGTCGCAATATCGTGACAAGATGCTGCCGAGGATGTACGGTCGGGAAGAGTGTAGCGATATCACGACATGTCGCGATTTCGTGACATGTCACGTTTTCGTGACATGTCACGTTTTCATGACATGTCACGTTTTCGTGACATGTCACGTTTTCATGACATGTCACGTTTTCGTGACATGTCACGTTTTCACGGCCAGGAAGGTGAACAGGCGGCATGCAGTTTTTGTCGGGTTTTTCATAGAATGGCGTTACAGAAGGCACAGAGAGCGTGTGACACGTGGCATGCAGGTGTCAGGTCTACAGAAGCATTACATGCAGCGAAGGATTTTAGGCGTTAAACATGGAATAAAGACAAGGAAAAGGCAAGAATTTGAAAGGTCACATGCAGGAAGGTGAAGCGAAGCGACCAGGGAGAATCGAAGAGCCACACTAGATAGGATAAATCCAGAAGCACAGATTGAAGGAGGGGTTGGAAATTGCCGATTGCAAAGTTGCAGAGATAAGAGCTTCATGCTATTCTGGGCCTGCACTTGGGCAATTTCCTTCTTTTGTTATGGAATATTTATGCCTGGAACATTCTTTGAATGTAATTGACATATCATTTAATACAAAATACATAGTATTGGCATCTCATTGATGAGAAAGAAGGAGTCATTTTGTGCATGCATGATTTAATGTTTTATCTTTCATTCCAAATTTTTGAGGCTTTTAGGTGAAGTTTAATGCAAGTGTGCTTGGTTGCTTCATGCGAATGCCTAAGTATGGAATTACAGTAGAAACCCTAGAGACCAGCACCTAATTTATTTGGATTGTGCGAGTTTGCAGGTTCATTAGATTAGGTTGCATGCATAAAACCTCAGTATCTTCGGTTTCATCAAATTGATGGCAGCATTCTGACTATAGTTTAGTTTCTCTGCATTTACTTTTCTTTATTTTTTTTAAACCCTTGCTTTATTTTCTGCAGTTTAATTACTGTATCCAAATTAATAACTGAAAATCCACAAAAATCCAAGATTAAAGTATAATTATTCATTTTGAGTCCACTGTAAATTCAAATTATATAAACCCCAGTGCCCCTTGTTAACATCCACTTGCAAACCCTAAGGTATTCCTAGCATTTCACTTGAATAACATCATTGGTAGACAAAGAATCAACATAACAGGAACCTTGGAGAAGTTACCTTCTTTGCAAGCAGAGGATTTTAGGACTCAGATCCTACCGGAGAGTGTGCTTTCACAATTGGGTGAAAACACCACTCAACAAGTATTAAGCATCAAAAGCTAACAGTTGTATCAGAGCCACAAGGGAGATTGATAGGAGATAGGAAGATTTCATTTATAGAATTTGAAAGTTGCTATTTGGCTAGATTCTTTTAATAGGGTTGCAAAAAAACTCATGAAGACTAGGACTCGACATAGACTTTTTTCCACTAGATTGAAGAATAACTAGTGAAGTTTATTGAGTTTATAATTATCGATATTAGGATGTATTTTATTGCTACTGTCTAATATTTTACTGTAGAAAATTAGTTCTCAAAAGTTAATAAGCTTCCTATAATAGATAGAGAATAGTTTTACCTTCAATTGCCTAAAATTCTATGTGCTTTCCTCGCATAGGGATTAGTTTTGGAGTTGCAGCAAAAAAATAGTAGACATTGAATATTGAGGAGAGCCAAGAAAGATGTCCCCATAGAATATTGAAGATTGCAGATTGAAGGAAGAAGAGAGAAATAGGGCATAGTAGCCCTATTAAATATTCAAAAGGAGGAGACTCGAGAGAAGAGATCCCCATTGAAAATTTTAGGAGGAAGATTGAGAAGGCCTAAGAAAAGGTCCATTGAAATTTTGGAGGAAAAAGGAGAATAAAGAAGCCCAATTAAGAAATTGAAGTGGCCATTGGAGAATATTTGAAGTAAGTTTGAGGTAGAATATTTCAAGAAAAATAAACTCCTCAAAATAGGTAATCACATCAAAATTGGTAAAATTGTTGGCATCCAACAACAAGCCCAAAAGGATTTGTGAAACTGATTCAAGAAGACTATTTTTGGCAAGTTTGTCAAATTTGAGAAAGAATTTTTGAAGACTTCAAGACATTTAGATTCTTGAAGAATAGGGCAGAAAAGAGGCCAAATTTTAATACATAATTAATTGGAATCTAAGGAGGAGAAAGAAGATTGAAAGAGGCCACAAATTGATATTTTTGGAGAAAACCATTAAATTTTTCAAGGCTGATTTTTGAAGAAGAAGATTGGATATTTTCGGGGCAGAATTTGAAGAGTTTCAGGACAGCAAGATAGAGGAGAAGAAATCAGAATTTTGGATCAGAATTTGAAGAGTTTTGGACTGCAAATTTGCGCATAATTGGAAGGAGATAGAAGAGCTGTGAATTGGATAAGTTTTGGGCAGATTTTGGATAGTTGTTTGAAGGAAGAATTGACAGCAATTTAAGGCAGAGAATTGAAGGAGACAGAGGCAGTTTTTGGACAGCAAAAAGGCAGCATATTGGCAGAATTTGGAGCTGCAAATTTCAGATTTCCATACAGCATATTTGGAAGGAGATAGGAGCTCAATTTGGACATAATTTTGAGAAGCAAAGGAGCTGCAAGTTTCAGAAAATTTGGACAGCATTTGATAAGAGAGAAATGTTTTTAACAGCATTATTGAAGGAAGAAGAAGATAGTTTTTGGCGACATTTTATAAAGGAGATAAGTTGAAAATTATCAAGTTTTGAACAACATACTTAGAAGAAGAAAATATCAAAATTTGGGTAGAAATTTCAGCAAGAGAAGAGCTATTTTTGGGGCATAAAGTGAAAGGAATAAGGAACAAAAATTTTATAAATTTGGGCAGCAAGCTTGGTGAGTAAAAAGGTTAGCAAAAAGTTACTAAGTTGAATCTATAAGAACATTTTATAAAGAAGTTATTTTATTTTAAGTTGCATATTAAATTTTTTAATCAAAAAATAATGTCTAAGTTGAGTGTCTCCAAGCTAAGGAATGAGGCATCGTTGTTATCTTAGAATCTGCAAAATACAAAAAAAAGGAGTGGAGTTAAAGATTGCTTGAAAAATGAGAAATAAGGAGAAGAAAATATTAATATACATGTTTTTTTATAAGCCTAACAAGTGGATATTTATCAAGTATTATTGAAGCAAGGAGACTGAATAGTGTTCAAAATAAAGAAATATTAAAGGTGTCTAAAGATACCAAAAAGGCATAATAAAAGTTGCAGGAAAAGAAGCCACCAAAGTAGTGGTAGAAAAACCAAGCAAAAAGAAAAGGAGCCACTATATTTCTGAGGTATAGCTACCATGGAAGAGAAGACAACTACATTGATAAGAACCACCAAGGTTGAGCCACCAAGGTGAGGAGGAGGATCAAAGCCTCAATGCAATATTAGTACCATTAAAGAAGAGCAAGCACAAAATACAAAGTGATAGAATATAATATATTTTATGGACATCAAAAGATAAGTATTGGAAGGCAAATGTTGAAGAAGTTGAGTTAGGGTAAGTTTAAGTGCCAAGTGATCAACCACCACACAAGTGTACATTGGAATTGCAAGTGGTGAGATGCCACATGTTGACTAAAATGTTCAAGACACCATAATGCCTTGAAAACACTTTAGGTTAATCATTGCCAAGCATTATACAATGAGGAAGGGTGTTAGATAATTAGAGCACCTTGTGTAATATCCAAAATCTGAAGAGAAAGAGTGCCACTTGTTGAAGTGGAAGGAGGAGCCCCAAACATCTTTGAAGGAGTTTGAAACATCGTAAGTCTTCATAAATGTATGGGAGTTGAATTCCATTTGACACACTATCATCCAACATCAAGGCGATATGTGGCAAAGTGAAGACAATCATCATATATGGGACAAAGAGGAGATATTTTGTGGAGCAATACCTTTCTAGGGTAGGTCAAACATCTTTGACCAAATATTTCACACCTCAAGTTGGGAGGTAAAGAAAATTAATTAAATTTTTATTATTTATCCAAGGAGTTATAAGGTTGGGTAATATTATTTTTCTAAGGTTGAAGGAAAATTAATCTAGTTGCTTATAATATTAATTTAATTATTGGAGAGATAAGCTATAAAAGTGAAATTTGAAACCTTAGAAATATTATTAGTTATTTATGGAAATTTTCACTTGAATAACATCATTGGTAGACAAAGAATCAGTATAACGAGAACCTTGGAGAAGTTACCTTCTTTGCAAGCAGAGGATTTTAGGACTCAGATCCTACCGGAGAGTGTGCTTTCACAATTGGGTGAAAACACCACTCAATAGATTGGTGCTAGAAGGAGGGCCCGAATTGGTTTATTTGATTTTGATTTTCATATCTGAATATTTTGTTTTGATTTAATTTTGAAATCATTTACGGTTAAACTGCAACATTGTTTTTGTTTTTTGTTGCAGGTTTTCTTCGAAATAGCCGAGGGTTTCCTCAGGTAGGCTAGACCCACCACACCGTATTGCGACCAGGTCTCAAACAACCAAAGAAACCATTTTTCACGACCTTACTGGTACTCCCAAGGGTAAATCCAAGCAAGTCGTAAGCACACCAGTCGCAAAAGACCTGTTTTCTCCAGGAACTTCGAGTGGACCTACGCCAGTAATATCCGTTGCCCCTAGTGTGCCTATAGTTAGTAATATTTCTACTACTATTGTAGGTCTGTCTACATCAATTCTGAGTCAAATGGCTTAAGATCCAGTGAGCTCCTTGGTATGGAGCTAACAATACTCCTTTGAATATTGTTGGGGATATCCATGAAATCCCCAAGAACATTGAAAGATTTCTGCCTAAATACAAGCCAGATGGCCTAAGAACAATAGAAGAACATATCCAAGCCTATAGGGATGTTTTAATTAGGTCGCAAGTTCAGCATGAAGATGTAGCCTATAGACTTTTCCCCATGAGCTTGGATCCAATAGCATATGAATGGTATATATGCTTGCCAACTGGTTCAATCACCTCTTGGACACAAATGGAAAATGCCTTTGTCAATCAATTTAGGTCACCCTTAGATCCCGCAACTATTTACAATCGCTTATTACATGCAAACGGGGCCAAGGGGAACCAATCCGAATGTTTAATCAGAGATTTCAAAAGAACTATAACAGAGCAATTAGACATTTTGCCATCGATCCTGTAGTGGCTTTCCAGATATATTTTGGGGCATTGGACCCCATGACAGCTATGTTTGCAAGGCACAATCCTCGGGTCACCACGCTGGCTTTGGCCTATAATGAAGCCATGACTATTGAGCAGCAATTGACACCGCAAGGCTACGGGTTTACCCAGATGCCTATGATGGGACAGTGTGCTCCATATGGTCAAGCTCCCCAAGAAAATCAACTCATGGCACCACAAATGCCAAGTATGAACGCCTTCCCATATCAGCAGCCGTATCCACCAGCAAGACCCGCATATGCACCCATTCCAATCCAACCAATCACAACCATTCCACCTGTTCCTACATTTTTGTAGAACAGTCAATCAACTACGCAGGAAACTAGTCAAGTCAATCCTCAAGCCATAGTTCCTATTCTGAATCCAATCCCGATTCAAGGTATCAATCCATATGGGAATCAAATTCCTCAGAACCCGACCCAAATGTGGAATCAAGACCCCATTAATTATGTGAATCCAACGGGGGTTAACAACAATATGATTCCATCGAAGGATGTTTTTTCGGAAGTCGAAGAGCTCAAGAAACTAGTGCATAAACTAAGCAATGACAGGGTTCAACAGCAGAAGTATGAGTCCCATGGCCCTCACCCAAATCAGAATTTTTACAATAGAGGGAGGCACTGGAACACCAAGACAAACAATGGGGGAGTTCCTGCTCCCATTGCTAATCAATTAGATGCTTCTACAGGCCCTAGCCAATACAATTCTCTTTTGAATCTTTCATATTTGGCATGGGAAAGGGGGTGCAAGTTACATAACACAAAAGAACACAATGAGAGGAATTGTCCTGAGATTGCTAGATGCACTCATTGTCTTCAGGCACAAGTTGATGATTTGGAATTGGTATCAAATGAGGATCCATCGTATCAGCAAGATGAAAATATTATGGTGATGGAAATAGTATATCACCAAGAGGGTGAGAGCGAGGAGGAAGAAGACAAAGTTTTGGAATAGGAGGTGCAAGCTTTTCGAGATTTCAGAAATGGGACTCATGGGTACCATTTGAGGAGTAAATCTAAAGCCCCTAAAACCTCATCAACACCTCCAAACAATTCTATTCTTCCTCCAGATACAAAGGCAAGTAACAACCCTCCCCCTCCACTCAGAAGAGAAATGTCTAATGACGTCCAGAAGACAGTCAAATTCGAAAAACCAAATTATGACGTAGTGGAGGATATGAAGAAGTCCAAATCTAGCCTTTCATTCCTAGACGCAGCTAAATTGCCTGGTCAAAAGGAGGCATTGATAAGAGCTTTGAACTCACCTGATCCGATGTGGAAGGGAAAAAGAGCTGAATCCCATCTGATTTTGCGAAAGGAGAGAAGGGATGTCCCGCCATTCTTATTGACTCTGAGAATTGCGGGTAAGAACTTGCATAACTTTTTGGTGGACACAGGAGCCACGAGCAACCTCATGCCTATGGAGATATGTCAAATGCTGGGTCTACAACCGGTTTCATCCAAATGCACAGTCTTGCAATTAGACCGTTCAAAGGTAAATGTAGTAGGGACCTTATATGATTTAAAGATTCAATTAAATTCTGAACCCAGGGTCCAGAAGGTTGTAGACATTTTGGTGGTTAACATCCCGAGTAGGTATGGAATGTTACTTGCGAGAGACTGGATGAAAACTCTGAATGGTTATTTTTCAACAGACTGCTCACATATGTGGCTGCCATGGAAGGGCATTGCAAACCAAATCAGAGTGGAAAACTAACCGAGGCTTAAGGAGATTATAACGGATTTCAACAAGCCGAATGAGGTTCAGTTTTCTGAGCCAGACCTAGGGGTCTATGCTCTTGATGTTGAGGAATCTGCTGATGAGCTTAAATAAAAAGTGTGTCATGGTGGTTCTTCTGAGGAAAAGGATTACACGTGGTTGCTCAAGTTTGATGGATCAAAGTCTAGACAGGGAGTAGGAGCTGGAGTCGAGCTCACTGGTCCAGGAGGTAAACCATTATTGGCTGCCTACAGACTGCAATTTCCTTGCACAAACAATGTGATATAGGAAAAGGGGAATCACCCCTTATAGAGGAAGTAGAAGAAGAATCAACACTTGTACATAACAAATATGAGGATCCACCTTTTCCATAGAGGTTTTAGGAACCTAAGAAAAAAATACAAATAGATTTTGATGTCCTCTCTAGTTTAAAAAACTTAACAGTCATAATCCCTCTCGTTTAGGCTATCAGAGACACCTATTTATGGGAAGGCCATAAGAGAGCTATGCCTCAAGAAATCAGGGATGAAACCAGCTAAATCAATCTATTTGGTAGATCAGTTAGCTGACATTATGTTAGGGAATACCTACATCTAGAAGTATTCAGATCCAGGAAACCTTGTGCTTACTATAAAAATAGAAGGCTATGTTTTACCCAACACAGTAGTAGATTTAGGGGCTGCCATCAATGTCATACCCCAAGAGACCATGCAAAAACTAAAATTGACTAATCTAAAGCCCACTAAAATTATGCTATAGTTGGTAGAGAGATATACAGTACTACCTAATGGAATACTAAAAGATATCACTATTATAGTAGATGCATGGGAGTATCCAACAGATTTCTTAGTGTTGCAATCTAATTCTAGACTAGGTGGATACCTATTAATCTTAGGTAGACCTTTGATGGCAATAGCTTATGCTTACATAATTTGTAGAGATGGGAAAATGACCATTTTAGATGGTTAGAATATAAAGAAACTAATCATACATCCACTTGCATAGTCTGTAGACTTGTTGGGATAACCTAAGGATGAGAATCAAAACATTGGTGGTCTATCAATGATCCAATTTGTCATGATACTTGATGATTTGGGAGATGAAAATGATGAGGATAGGATTATATCTCACTTTTTTTATGGAGAACCCTCTTGTTCTCCTCCTGAGTTGCCATTAGTGGGAGGAAAAATCCACCATATTCAACAAATAGAAGTTGCTTCTGGGAGAATGTTGAATGTAGATAAAAATTTGACAGCTAAACAATAAACCAAACTGAAATAAATATTAGATAACATCAATATACCTTTACTTGGGAGTATTCTAACATGAGAGGAATAGCTCCTGAGGCCTGTACTTATAGGATATATCTAGAAGACCAGGTTAAACCAGTAAGACAACCACATATAAGGATGAACCCAGCTATGAAAGAAATTGTCAAAACAAAGTTACAAAAACTTCTCACAATTGGATTTATCTACCTCATTTCAGATAGTGATTAGGTCACCATTAGTGGTGGTGCCCAAGAAGAATGGAAAGTGGAGAATTTGTGTTGATTACAGGTTGCTGAATAAAGCAACTAAGAAATACCACTTTCCTTTACCCTTCATAGATTAGGTCCTTGACACCTTAGCAGGCAAGAAGTATTTTTATTTCTTGGATGGGTTCAGTGGATACAATTAGATCCAAATAGGGGAAGAAGATCAAGATAAAACCACCTTCACCTATCCATGGGGGACATTTTCTTATCGAGTTTTACCATTTTTTCTATGCAATGCACCTACCACTTTTTAGAGGGCATTTCTTAGCATTTTTTAGATATGATTGGAGAGACTATGGAGGTATACATGGATGATTTCACTATATATGGTGAAACTTTTGAAACTGTCATAGAAAATCTGGAAAAAACACTTAAATATTGTGAGGAAAATAATTTATTCTTAAACAATGAGAAATGCTATATGTTGATGTAGAAAGGGATAGTTTTAGGACATCACCTTTCTGTAGATGGTATCAAAGTAGACAGAAAGAAAATATAAGTCATCCAAACCCTACCTACTCCTAAAACATAAAAGGATATCTACAATTTTCTAGGATCAATAGATTACTATAGGAGGTTTATATTAGACTTTAGAAAAATTGTTAAACCTCTTACCACATTGTTAACTAAGGATGCAGAGTTCACCTAGACTAAAGAATGTGAATAAGCATTCAACACCTTAAATGAAAAACTAATTACTGCTCCAGTGCTGAGAGGTCCAAACTGGACCATACATTTTCACATATATGTTGATGCATCTAACAATGCAATAGGCTCAGTACTGGGATAGAAATATGGTGATGATATTTATGCCATATATTATGTTATTAAAAACCTCATAGGTGTTGAACTAAATTATCCTATCACAAAAAAGGAGTTTCTTTCAGTAATACATGCTCTTAACAAATTTTCTCATTACATTATAGGTTATCAGATATTTATACACACTGACCACTTAATGATCAAATACTTGACAAACAAACCTGGGATTAGTGGTAGAGTTATTAGATGGCTATTGATTTTATAGGAATTTAATGTGACAATAGTGTACAAGCCAAGAAAGGACAATGTGGTAGTTTATTTCTTGTCTAGATTGACACCTCCATACTATGTAGCTACAAAGGATCAATTTCTAGATGAGCATTTGCTTTCTTTGAATGATCAGATACCTTGGTATGCAGATATGGCTAATTATTTAGCCATTGGTAAAGTATCCCCTGCACTATTACCTCGTGAAAAATAGACTTTAATTGAGAAAAGTGTAGATTTGTCATGGATTTATGGGAACCTGTTCAAAATAATACCTGATCAAATCATGAGAAGATGTGTTGTTGGGGATGAAATAATTAAAATACTGAAGGCTTTCCATGATGAACCTTGTGGTGGCCATTTTGTAGGAAAAAGGACTGCATATAAAGTGTTGTAGGTTGGTTATTACTGGCCTTCACTATTCAAGGATGCAACCAAACATGTGAGCCAGTGTGATCAATGTCATAGGATGGGTAAACCTACTCTCAAATATGAGATTCCACTCCAACCACATGTTCATATTAAACCTTTTGATAAATGGGGGATGGACTTTCTAGGACCTATTAATCCGTAGTCAGGAGGTAAGAGGTATATCTTAGTTTATATTGACTATGTGACAAAGTGGGTTGAAGTATAGGCTTTACATGATTTAAAGGAGAAAACTATAGAATATTTATTGTATTCATCAACTTTTACAAGATTTTGGATCCCAAGGAAGATCACAACTGATAAAGGACCTCAGTTTAATTCAAGGATGATTCAAGAACTTATTCAAAAATATAAAATTAGGCATAACAAAACCACTCCCTACCATCCAAATGTGAATGGGCAAGTTGAGGTAACCAACCGAGAGTTAGAAAATATCCTGACAAAGACAGTGCAGCAACATAGGAAGGACTGGGCTACTAAATAACCAGAAGCAGTGTGGGCCTATCGGACCACCTGGAAGACTACTACTGGTTTTACACCATTTTAGTTAGTCTATGGGGAAAATGTTATGATGCCTATATAGTTTGAAGTCAAAACACTTAGGGCTATTTTAGAGTTGAATATAAACTTGGATGATGCACAAAAATAAATAATTTAGTAGCTTAATCAGTTGGATGAATACCACCTTTAGGCTTTGCAAAAAATATAGATCATTCAGAAATAAAGGGTCAAGTGGCATGACCACCACACCATGCCAAAGTAGCTTAAAGTGGGAGAATGGGCAAAATTCTATGATTCCCAATTCTAGGAAATGAAGGGAAAGCTCATATAGCATTATATGGGGCCATATGAAGTGACTGAAGTCATCAACAATGGGGTTATAATGATCATAACAATAGACAACAACAACATTACCTTAACAGTCAATGGCCACCACCTACATCCATACCATGTGTCTAAAGCATACATGATTGAGTCTATATTAGGCATGGAGGAAACCCTAGTTGATTTTGATTTTATATTAAGTTAGTAAGATGTGGATGTAGTCCACATAGTCCCAAAGACAATTATTCTTTCAATTTTTCATTTTTTAGTTGTATTTTTGTTTTGTAGAAACAATGCCCTTAGTGTAGCTATTAGGAAACCTAGGCCTAACAAGCACAAGATCCATGAACCTATGCCTTCCAATATTTCTATGAGAATTTTCTTGTAGTAGGAGTAGCTAGTCCCCACTTAGAAAGGGGAATACTAAACCTGAATCTGCACAAGAGTGTTTGGATTGGTCTTTTTGGACAATAAAACACTCAACTGCTAGTTTAAGGGTGGATGTTGATCTTGTTCCTGTTATTCAATAAAAAGCACTAAAGGTACTGATCAACCTGACAACACATACACAAGAAAAATTTAGCACCCATTGAATAAATAGAAGTGCCTATTTTCTATATTTGATGGGAAAAGTGCATGATTTTTGTTTTACGGTAGAAGGCACCTAATTCCTATTATGGCAGAAGGTGTCTGATTCCCATTGTATGACAGAAGGCACCTGATTTCTATTGTATGGTATAAGGCACCTAATTCCTGTATTATGGTAGAAGGTGCCTAATTTATATTATATGATCCATGGTGTCTGACTCCCAGTATGTTATGAAGATGGTTCCTACATCCCATTTTTTGGCAGACCGATGCCTGATTCCTAGTTTCTCCAGGAGGATGACCGACTTATATTTTTCAAGAAACTAACACCAAATATTCTTAGCATAGTAAAAAAAAATAATTGAGTTTGTATAAATTTTATTTTATAAGTAGAACACCCGACAGTTAGCTAAGGCACCTGCTTCCCATGTTAAGTAGAGTGCCTGATTGCTAAGGTGCATGCTTCCCATGTTAAGTAGAGTTCCTTATTCTAATGCACTTGCTTCCCATGTTAAGTAAAGCACCCAATCGATAAGGCACATACTTCCCATGTTAATCAAAGTTTATAATTCCTAAGGTGTCTATTTTCAATTTCCAAGGCACCTATGCACCATAATTTGAAAAGGTGCCTGATTTCCATCTATTGCAGCTATTTTCTACCTTGAAAGAATAACAAGTCAGCATTGGGATGTGGCCCAAGCCACATCATCACCCCATGCATGTACAAAGTCAAAACTATCACAAATAAAATTAAAATTTGACATCAACCAACTTCCGAGGAGGGGATGTTTGTCATCCCAAGGAGATACATTTTTTTCTAATTTTTATTTTTAATTTTGTAGGATTTCTCAAATAAAACACATTACAGCTACCAAGAACCAATCATGTCGAAGAAAATTTATTATATGGTAATCATGGCCATTGTTTTCCATTGCAATTTTTCCAGTCATCAAACGCCAACCAATAGTGATGCACCAGGGATATCTATGCATATACACCCATGAAACGAATTTAGGTGCATGATTAAATTTTTTTTTTTTCATTTATATTTTTTCATGAGCATGTATGTCTATGGAAAATTTTTGGTACAACCCCCCATTATTACCTTAACCACTTGAACAAACCCACTTGGCATGGTGCTACATGGCATGCCTTTGATTGGTCAACTATTTATGGTTATCGTCTCTACACAAATGAGCACATGCTCAAAGGAAATTTACTACGGATAACCATAATCACTATTGATTACAGTAATTAACCATCTGCATGCATGCAAGAATTTGTTTTAAAATATACTTACCAGATACTATGAAGCTACCTTCAGAGAAATAAAAACCAAAGAAGTGAAGCGCAATAGCAGTTTGAAGAGAAATCAGACGCATCGCTAAGTGAATTGTGAATCAAAGGAAAAGCATGGGGGGGAAATTGAAGAATCATGACCTCAAGAAGAGTGAGCCTATCGACTACTTAGGTATAGATTTTCAAACATAGTTTGATACTACAAGATGGATGGACTATTATTGACTGGTTAGTCAGGGCCAAGATGCGGTGGTAGCAAATAAATTTGCAACATCAATGAAGGATGGGGTCATGCACATGTAGGGGCTAGAGATTCCAATCATTGAGGACTATATCACCAGAGTTACGGGCCTCCCTATGATAGGGGAGTGCATGTACAAAGAGGATAATCTCACTCTCTATGCATAAATATTCTTTGGGACACCAACCGAGCACCCGACGTGTGCTGGTTTCCTAAACAACACATTCCTAAGCTCTAGAGGGTAGTTTTTGAGCATATCACCTGCTTCTTCACATGTTTCGGTAGGTAATCTACACTAAATGTCAATCACTTTCATTTTCTCAATCACATCCTACATAGGGATAAAATCAACATCCCACATTACCTTACATGTGCCCTTAGAGACGAGGCCAGGCGATACCAAGAAGGTACAACCTCTGCCCTAGCTCACCATGGCTTGATTTTGGCCCTAGTACGATATGCAAACTCACATAGAAATGTGATGATTGATAAAACTATAGGCACTAGTGTAGTAATAGGGACACAAGTAGAGGGGGAGGTGCCAATTCATAATGAATAGTCGGCCTAAGGGATGACAGAACGAGAAGATACGATGCATGCATCCTAGCCTGTAGAAAATATGGAGGAAGTAATACAAGCCTCATCCCCTATTTTTCCCTAATTTGGAGAGGAATGAGGACAGGATCTATATCCTAATACACCTCAATTCAAATATGAGGTAGGGCAAGATCCACCAAGCCCTCCTTTCATGCCTATTTCCACCAAGATGCGAAGTAGAAGGTCGAAGGCATCAAGGGTGGTTTTGAGCTCATCTAACGAGGATACACCAATTGATGAGCTTAATAGGGAGGAGTACTTGGCCCAAATTTTACAGGATATTTCCAATGGGCCAACTCCTTAACAGGAGGTGGCCATGGGAGATTTACCACCAGAAGGCCAAGCGAAGGATTTGTAGCAACAACTGCAAGTTTTGAGAGAGCAAGCTTCCACTTGGGAAGCCAATTTTAAAGAATAATGAGCTCTTTTTCAAGAGTCTCGTAAGGAAGATACCTTGAAAATACATGAATTGTACCAAAAATTTGGTAGTTGTAGGGTGGACCAGTAGGATTCAAGCAGCTAGCCAAAGTTGATGTGACAGTGTAAATTTATGGGGTAACATAGGTTCCCCTTGCTAACATAGAAACAAATTAAGGAGATGTTGTTGCAATGGAAATAGAGCAGCCATGTTCCATGTCTTCTTCTACAAAACAGATACTTCAAGAGGATGAAGTTGAGGTTGAGGAACCTCAAAATTCATAACAATTTGTAGAGAAAGGAGATGAGGAGGAGAAGGATATGGAGGTCGAAGATCCTCAAATTTTAGGCAAGGAGGGAGAGAAAGAGCACTCTCTAGTTGATGTAGGGGCAAAACAGCCTCAGGAGGAAGAAGTAGTCCCTGTCAAGCAGCAATTTGTTGTAGAGGAAGAAGAGGCTCAGCAACTTGAATCTCCTATACACCAAGAAACAATAGTTGCACCAACACACCCTGGGGTACAAAAAATAAAGCTAATATCAAATCAAATAGTTGTAAGGGCATCTCGATGATGACCTAGAACTAGAGCGAGAGTTTTTTAGTTGAAGGCATTGGGTATCAAATCTAATAAGGAATCAGAGCTGGATTTTTATGAAGAATGGGAGGTAGCAAAGAATTTGTTTGCTGCCCAAAAATAAAAATTTGAAAAGCTCAAAGAGGATATGGCAACAAACAAAAATAACTAGAAAAAGGCTTCTAAGAGGGCCCATAAATAATCATAAAAAGAGGCCAAGGAGTAATCTAACAGGCCTCACAAGAAAATTCTAGTTGCCCGACCTAAGCAGTTATGGTACTTGTATGGGTCAAAGGATGGTAAGCCTTCATGAATGAAGGCATATTTTATGAGGATGGGATTTATAAGCCCTATGCAACCTATAGATATGGCATCTAGTAGTATAACTCCCTCGATGGCAAAAATAAAGGTCAAATCTAAACTTGTGCTTGACCCAACAAGGGCAGATTTACCCATAGATAGGATGTGGGTGAAGAATTACCCCTTCACCATGAGTACTGGAAAATGGATGAGCCTGCATTCCAAAAGGATACCACCAGTTTCTCTGGTTATTATTTGAATGCTGAAAAGGCAAGGTGGCTTGGACCAGGGAACCACCCAAGAAAATAGTAGGTCCAAGTGAACTAGTTCGATGTAGCAAACACCAGAAACAGTAGGGTTAGGAGATAGTCGCTCCCAAGGCACTAAAGGGGTGAAATCCCCGAGATAAGGAAAAAGTGAAAGTTGCTAAAAATAAAAGGACATAGACCAATAGGGCTTATTGGGATGCTATAAACAGAACTAGCAACTACCAATTCAAAGTGGCATAGGGGCGTGCCACACCTTAAGCATGGGGGGATGATGAGCCACATAATTGCTCATTTTTTGTACTGTTTTCTCTATAATGTGCGACACTTATTATTGTAGATATAAATGTTTTATGGAAATTATATATATAATTAATATTTTATTTTGCATGTTATCTAATATTTGTCTTTAAGTATATTTTGTGTAGATTTCATGGATATTGTTACATTTTGGCATGTTTTCATCGAGGTTCCACTCGAACCTAGCACTTGCAATTTTATGAAGGAAAAATATCTGCAGAACATCAGTGTGAGGTACAAAGTCAAGTGCCTAAATTCCTTTGAAGCGCCTAACTTTTGTTCGACACTTAACTGTTAGGCACCTACTTCTCATTAGGTGCCTACTTCCCGTTAGGCACCTGCTTCTTGTAAAGTGCCTATCATGCTTCTCATTAGGTGCCTACTTCCTGACTTCTACAGATAAGGCACCTACTTCCTGACTTATTCAAACATGACATCTAATTTCCACTAACGCCAAATTCTAACACGACTCTGTGATCAGTATAATAGAGCAAAATTTCAAAAACCAGCATAAAAAGAGTACCAAAATTGAAACTGAACAAGAAATAATGTCAAAGATGACTCACCACCCATTTTATAGCTACTACATAAATAATTTATATAAATCCGGTAAAATAAATATCAAACATATTCTGGAAACAGAATACGCTAAACTATCATGATATTTTATTCAATTTCTTCATTTAAGTAGGTAGTTATAAAAGCAAATTATTTTTTATTTATTTTGAGGATTGTAACAGGGTGTGGCCACATATCTTATAAATATGTAGGTCACCCCTAAAGAAGAGCCCAAAATTTTCTTGTAAATTCTTCTGCTACAACTATTAATAAAATATTTTTTGAGTATTTCCTTGTTAAAATTCGTCTAAGCATCCGGTGAAAATCTATTGTGGGAAGAACCTTCTGGAAGTGTGGGCCCATTTACAGCATAATTATTCCCTTATTTACCCTATTTTTTGTATTTATTTTCATATATTAATTTGATTCTCTGTTATTTCCCCTGTTTTCTATGATTTCCAGCAAGATAGTAATTTAGTTTTTGAACGCATTCAAAAATATTTTCTTAGACGTAGGATAAGATTATTGGTTTGAATAAAAACTTCAACGAATACCAAATACCCCCTAAACCATGATCTAAGGGACTCATATCCGAAGGAGAAATTATAAGCATATATTTTGCATGGCTACTCACAATACTATGAGCTATCCCGAGTTGATAATTAAATTGAGGCAATTAACTGAACCATAGAAAAACTAACCAATGTTTTACCCAACACTCATTGTGTTCTTTCTTCCCTATGTTTTCCATCATGTTGGGTCTCCCTCTGTTTCATCCTAAAAATATACCTACGTTAGTCCTAGTCAAAGAGCACCTGAATATGAGAAGGTAGATGACTAGGATAATAGGAATACAAAGAAATACACTTATATTTCCTTTTTACATAAACTCAAAAATATATTCAAAGGCCTAGCCCACCACTATTATAAGATCCCCCTTCAAATCAAAAGTTGAACATATAAGTCCTAGCAATTTTCTCTTTTTTAAAACAAATAAGCAACCTAGCAAAGATTTCAACAATTGGCATCAATTGATTCTACTGCAACAAACTCAGGAAGCCAAAATGAATATATACCATCAAAATATTCCAAGTGGTAGCCTCTACACCAAGCATCTATAACCGATTCTGGATAGCTCAGTTATAAAATGAGTTAAGGCAGTTAGGCTTCATAATCAAGTAATCGTACAACAAGCTCTTGAGAGGTACTTTGAGTGCTCAGTCTAGGTTATCGTATTTTCTTTGTTTAGCCATCTTCTCAATTTCTTCCCACCTTTGTGTAGGTATTGCTAAAAGTAGGACAATCTTTCTGATATGATTTCCAAAAGTTGTTCTAGAGAGCCAAAGTCTATATATCACTACTTTTAGTATAGTAGATAGCAATCCCCTATTACATCATTTGAATGGTGTGATCCATTATATTGTATTGTTCAAACAAACCTTAGTGACATACCATGTTTATTCATTGTAAATGTTTCATTATGAATTTAATACAAGTTATTTGGTTCTCTCTTTCTGGTAAATTGTGTGCAATGTGTATGTTATCTTGTTTGCATATTACATTATTTGAATATGTAGACAATATTACTTTGTTGATTAATGAGCTTATGTTTGTTACGATATTCGAATGAGCATAGATTCATCAGTTTCTCCTTGTTTTTCTATTTTATATCATATGAATGGTTAAAATTTGCTATGATAACCCAATGGATAAGGCATTGGTCTATCTTTAACTATGCTTGCATCATATTCTTGGTCAATCATATTTTATAGTTCAAATAGATCCGGTAGAGCTATTTCTTGAATGAATAGTTAATTATCTCATATTAGGGTGTCCATATCTGGCCTATTTAGCTTTCAAAGTCATCCTAGGACAAAGCAGTGATTCAACCAGAGCTTACATATATGCTTGTGGGTCCTCAAGGATTTGAATAGAGTGATATCCTGAAAGGATATTCAAATCTTTCCATAACATGGTTGAATGCCAGTTTAGCGATAGATATTTTTAGGGATTTTCATTTTCTTTGGTAGTTTGATGAGCATCTACACCCATATAATTATAATTGTAGAATTTATGCCTTGCAATCATCTGATGCAAGTAATTTTTTAGAATTGTAATCATTGAATACCTCCATTAATACAAATTTTGGAGTTTCTTGATGTATTATGTGCATGCTGATGGTGTTTACATTTGTGATAATTCTAGTATTTCCCTTTCTCATTTGAATATAGCATTGCTTTGGTCTCAAATTGTGCAAATGTTTGTTGAGTCAGAGATGGTTAAGATCAAAATTCTTGCTTCTAAAAATTCAGCATAAGGCTTCAACTACACTAGCTTGATTTCTTTTTCTCTTTATACCTATCCTTTTGAATTTTTTGTGAAACTTGCTATATTAAGAGTAGATTATTTTGAATCATATATTTTGAATATTATTTCATATGTTATACTTTATTTTCAGAATAATATTTGCCATAGAATATAATGAACATGATTATGGTGCAATTAATATTTTATATTTGATGAATTTAAAGGCAACAAACCTAGAATCTTGCTCTATTCTATATGATACAATTAGTGATATTGAATCTTACATTCTGTAAAGTGGTTGAATATTAAGTTAGATTTATATTTTACAAGCTTTGATAATGAATTGACACTCACTCTTGTTAACAGGTATATGTTCCTCTGAGTTATCCATCTGATTCCCTTATCTCATGCTTTGATTTAGAATAGTTGATAATAATATAACCAGGTTAGACCAACCTTATCAAAACCTTGGGGAAATTGATTGTTTCCTTTCAAGAGAGGACATCCTGAATGAGTCCTAGCTATTGGTAAATGTTTATAAATTGGGTAGATGTGTCACTCAATCGTACCTACAATATTATGGAGTAATATGGACACCAAGTTAAAATATCCATATGCTTTCATCCTTAGATTGATGGTTAGACAAAAGTAAATTGATTTATTGTATGTATTCTTTGGGTGTACAATTCCAATTATCCATGCACATGGTATGATATCCTTCTCTACATTCATCATGGATATAATTGATATCTATACAACTCTACCAAATGTATCCCATTTCATTTCTATTTTAGGTTCCAACCCTTGGTAGCCACTAATGCAACTCTTATGATGCAACCTATGGAGCACTCACCCCATGGATACAAAGAAGTAAAAAGGTAAAGACATTTTTGGAAGAGATTTAACATATCCAAAAATAGACACATAACATCTTGGAAAATATAAATTAGAATTATAATAAATGCTATGACCAACATCGAGTCCCTTATCAATTCAAGGTTGGATATAAGGTATGGTTACATATATAGAATTATAGAGTTATAAGAACACATAGGAATATCAAACCTCTCATTTTATCTTGGTTTGCATCCGATATTCAATGTTGAACTTCTCATGCCCTATCACCCACCTTTGTTGGATACTTCTATGGTAACATAATAGTTGCACATTGAAGAACTAAATCTAGATATTTTAACATCAATGGAGGAGGATCAATTTGTTGACACATGGACTAAGATAACTAGAATTTATTATATTTAAATGTACTTGAATGAGTCATCATATTCCACTATAATATCTAAGGACAAAGCACATGGATAAATAATCTAATTTAGACAAAGAAATAATTTTTACACCTAATATTAAAATATGACACAATTAGGACCATTACTTTTCAAGAAGGATAAATAATACATTCATATGACCTTTTTGGGGCATGAATTATTCCCTAAAAATTGCACAAACATCTATTTTTTGATCTTAACCACACTATCAAGGGTATAACTTTGTGCTCAAGACTCATTTTTGATCTAGTTCAAGAAGCATTGGAAATATTATAGAGAGAACAACAATTTTATTAGGAAACTCTTTTATAGATAAAGTTGTTGATACTTTCGTAGAAAAATGGACTAAAGGACCTCAAAAATGCAAAAAAAAATATCTACTCAAAAATTTATTTTACTATTTTTAGATTTTCATAGCAAAAATAAATCTCTAGCTATGTTGACACATGAGGAAAAAACTAAATATAAAAGAATAATTCATATATGTAATTTTTATTTAATATGCACTTTGTAACTCATAGAAGGTGAATCACCACATTTCCATATGGGTGACCTTCTAACTCATGGAAGGTGAACCACCACATTTCTATATGGATGACCTTCCATGTTCAATATGGTGGATTTCTAGCACACAAATTATTGTATAAAGATAAATACACACTTATATATAAAGCATAAGTGATGGATGTAATCTTATAGCCCCATATATCTTCTCAGAGATTGCTTCCATTATACTCTATTTTTTAGTAATAAAATCATTATGCTATTTTATTTATATTTTTATGTAATGGTTTGTTGTACTCAATTATTTTTTAATTTCATATTTTATGATATTTCTTAACTTAAAATTTTGAGTTTTGGACTAGTCAAAATTCTAAGTTTTATATAAATTTTATTAGAGCAATCTATATTTTGAGTGTATTTCTATGAACACAATATTAGGATATTGAAAGTTGGGGTATTAGATATAAGATACCTCTTATTACATCTCTTATTATTCCAAATGGTCTAGGTGAGAATTAGAATAGATAACATTGATATGGTCGATCCTTTCAAGGAAATTTTAAATGAAGCCCTCCTAAAATAGAGCAATGATGATGGATCAATTCACTTAAATTCTTCAGTGGCTCCCTTGTGTAAATTATGCAACCTCCTCCATATAACCTATCACTACATTTTAATATGGAGGTGAATTTTAATATTCTTACTTTCGAAGGAAAATTTTATGTTGATACCTTAAAATGGGTTGTATCAATTATCTTCATACTTTTCTGTAAATAAATTCATTGACAATGAAAATCACTTTTGCACTCTTGAAAGCTTCATTACTTGTTCAAAATTGATGGGAAGCATATTGTGATAGGTTTATGAAAGAGAACGAATATGAAGTAGTGTTCACATGGTATTGATTTATGAAGTTTGTAAAGGAAGAATATTATCCCTTAGATCCTATAAAGACAAATACATCTTATGACAATAATTTCATCAAGGTAAAGATATCTCTATTCAAGATCATATTGATGTTTTCCTCTCCATAAAAAGAATTAGGTATTCAAAATTTTATAAGGCATTAAATATTTAGTACCATAAAAGGATTCTTGGTACATTCAATATGACAAGGACCACTTCTAATTCAAGATATTGGGAGAGACATACAAATTTGTCAAATTGAAGTAGAAGAGCAAAAATAAAAATAGAAAAGGAGGAGCAATTAACAAAAAAACAAAATACTAAGTACAATCCAAAGAAAGGAATGTGCAACTCTCCAAATAATCAAGTCAAAGGAGGTCATCCTCAATATCAAAATTGAAAGTAGAAAAAATACCTAAGAAAGGATCCCTCAAAGGCTAAAATCAACAAATGATGCAATTATTATAAGAGAAACTAATATTTGAGGGAGTGTTAAGCAATTCAGTTATTGTTTGTTGAGTTACAATTTTCTACGTGCACTATACCATCACCTCCACATCCATAGGCTAAGTATAAATGAAAGTGAATCATGGAATCCAAACCAAATGTGACCATTTCCACCACACATAATACACCAAAGGATTCATAACAAGAGTCACAAGAGAAATAATTCCTATTTCACTAAAAATGTGGGTCAAGGGTAATCTATTATATTTTATTATCAATGGTGGGAATCAAAAGAATCTAATTTGTATCTAGATGGTGAATAATTATAAATTGATAAGAGAATTCCAATATTAGCTACAAGGGCCATACCATAATCATTGCACACTTAACAAACCAAAATGATAGTGCCACTAATAGAATGCCTAAGGACTTGCCAATTTTATACAATATCATGAGGACAAAGTATAATTTGGATTTCACAAAGTGTAGCTCTAAATTCTCATGTCTAGAATATGAATACAATGAGGTTCCTTTCTCATGTCCAAAATATGAATACAATGAGGGCCCTAGAACCCTATTTATAGTAAAATATTACACCTAAGTTACTTGGGGTGAGAAATAAATACTCCTAGTAAAAGTAAATATTTGAGGCTAAGTTTAGCAAAATGTTGCACCATCAAATGTTAGATACATCCAATTGTAACTCTAATAATCTTGGAAGACTTTCAAAATGACTTAGTATGCCACTACATATTAAATTATCAATTTCCATAACATTATCTTTAGGATTTGTGTCTTCAATTTACCTTTATGATCAACTAAGAAATTTTCTTTCACTTAGAAAGTGAATCATTCACATTTTATAAGAAAATTGTTCATATTTTTGTAGATCATCCACTTTTATAATCAAATAATTACCTTGATCCAATCAGTATTTTTTAGCTAGTGAATTAGCACTTGGATCCAATTGGTCATTTTTTAAAAGTAGATTGGTTCTTTTCCATCCTTAGATAAATTTTGAGATTTTTGAGATGCCTCTACCACTTGATCTCTACTAACGTATTATCTTTTAAAATTTATAATAAATTACAAGGTAGTGCAAAGGTACTATATTTATGGAAACTTCATGTGGTGTCAAGCTTGATTAGCATAAGATCCTGATCCTACATTTATCCTTGGGCAATGAGTCTATGAAATTGAAGCTTTATGATAAAACTATCAAAATTGTTGATTCTCCTTTTGCTAAGTCTTTGGTATTCTCTTTTCCATATCTTTTCTTCAATGTTAAGGATTTCAAATTCCTCTTTGTATTTTAATGCAAATGATAAGCTTGGCCTACCAATTATGCTAGCTAATGGGGGAGCTCCTATAAAAATTTCTCCTTAAGCTAGTGTAGTTTGCATCATTACCTATAAGAAGTATTAATTGGCTTAATATGGTGGTAATTCTTGGTGTGGAAGTGGATGGTGGATAAATAAGGACAAATTAAGTGGTTATTATGGGGAATATAGTGGAAGTAGTGGGAGTGGTATGAGATGCCAACTATACCAAAGTGTTGGAAAGAAGTGATATAGCTAGTAATGGAAAAGTTAATGGAGACAACATGGTGTAAGGTACTAATGGTTGTAGGTTTCCACTTGGAGAACTATATACTATATTGGTGGAGGATGAGAGAAGTGTAGTGGAAGAATAAAAAGAGATAAGTTGAGATAGAAGAAGAACGGATGGAGAGAGAAGGGGAAATAGTATATGGTATGATGGAGGTGGTAGTGGATGTATTAGTGGCAACTTGACTAGTCATTCCCAACTTGGGAGAGGAGCTTCCTTGGGGGATTTCCCCCTCTTTGATATGAGTTAGCTATAGTTTCTATTGTTATTTTTTATCACCAATAATTTCCCAAACATTGACCCATACCTTTCAAACCCCTTTTTCCCTTTGATGGTTGTTTGTTTGACTATTGAATTGACCACTATCAATGATATCAATGTAATTAAATAATGAACTTTAACATTGTTCTCTTCTTGTGCTTGAGTTTTTGAGTGGTCAAGGAACTAGCTACCACTTTTCTAATTGTTATAACACTATTCATGTTTTTTAGGTGTCTTCTATCCTAGGTAGCAAAGAATTTATCATCAAAAATGTTCTCTAATAAACTTGATGATAGTGTCTATCTCATACCTCATCCTTTGCCATATGAGGATTTTTTGGTCTATGTACCCAAATTTCCTAAGTGATCTCAACATTTGGTGTTTTAGCTTGATTTTAGGGTTGAAATCATCAATCTTCTTGGTGTATAGAGCATGCCACTTTTTTGGGTTAGCATATCAACTTTGAATATCATATTAATATCTATTATCATTTATTAGAGTTGAAAGGGTTGTTTTTTTAATCTATATTGACCTCCTATCCCATGGTGTACCTCTTCTCATGGGTCAAGAAGTTATTTAGCTTCTTATATCTAAGGGTCTATTCAAATATTCCCTTTGGATCATAGTACCAATGGTCCCTTAGTTGTTCCAAACCCATATCTCTTAATCATATCTTTTACATTGAATGGAACCCATACAAATCTAGAGTAACTTTTACTATTTGTTGCTTGAGTGGGTAGAAGGTGGTTTATTTATACCCCTTGAATCACTTCAATTCCATGTAATTGATTTGTCACACATATTCCAAGTTGAACATATAGTTGTACATGCATATAATCAACTCAATGGGAACAACTAAGAAGTCATAGAGGTAGATGAATTATATGGTTCTTCCCAAGTAGAAATTCTTTCTTGGTCATTTTCTATTAGTCAACAACTATCATGCCTCATATATCAACCTTGGCATCTTTCCCTTTAATTTCTTCATAATGGCATCACACACCTTATCATAGAAGTGGTAGGATATCTTTTATGCTTCTCAATAGGGTATGTCTATGCACTCTATAAATGACAAAGGTTGTCCATGAGATCCTACTTCATCTAGTTGGAGAGTGGAGAACTAGATTTTCTTCTAGTATAGGATTAGCCAAACCAAATAATAGATGTAGTTGAACTTCCTCTCCTCCATGAACTTTTTGAGTTGATTTTCCATTTCGTAAAAAGTATATTTGACATAGTTTGGAATACCTCGAATAAGTATGTACATCGTATAGTAGGGATAAATGTTTTTCATAGATATTATGCTCACTCTGCTAACCTAGAACTATAAATATTCATGAAATTACCATATGAATATCCCTTTTGTACTGGCTCAACATCAATATGATATTGAATTTGGATGAAAATTTGAATTCTCTAAATAAGGGGTCGGAAAGTCTTACCAATAAGCATCAAAGTATTTATAATAGAAATTATTTTATTTCATAAGGCTATAGAAAATCCACATAACCAACTTGGTAGTGGCTTTCAACATATTCCTTATAACTTCCTACCTTATATAGAATGTATATCTAATCCATTGAAGAAGCCTAAAACTCCTTTTGTGGGGTCATATTTTTCTACCATTACCTCCACCAACTCTAGGAAACTCCAAACATAGGTCACTAGGATAATTAAGCCTAACATCCATATATTGCTTATGCTCCAAGAGTCAATTTAGGGTCATAGGTTAAATCTTTGAAGGTCCTCCTTCCTTACTTGTCTAGTTGGATGAGTGTAATTCCTTCTTCCACCCTATAATATGGGTCATCATAATACTCCTTGGGACTCTTTATAGGAAAGGATCCCTATATCTTTCTATTTTCCCTCTTCTTCTTATATGACTACCTATCTAATGGTTTAGCTTCCCTTAATATGATGGGAATAGTTGAAAGTGGTATGGAAATATGTGGAGGAATAATGGTAGAAGGTGGTGAGGCTAGTTGTGCTTTAGGTAACAAAGTTCTAGAGGATGTAGAAGTGGCATCCATGGTTAGAAATGAGTGATAATATGGATAAAATGACAAAAAATAGGAAAAGGGGGTAGATTTAACTATTTCAAGGGAGGAGGAATTCACCTACTTTTTTGGAGTTTACATTCACAAAAATAGAGTAATTCACTTGTTGGGAGTGTTTGGAAGAACTAATAAGGATTGGTTGGTTCACTCTAGAAATCAAAGTGATTCACTCACATGAAGGGTTTTGAAAAGCGAGAAATAAAAATTTATTTTCTTATAGAGCCTAAGAAATTCACTTGATTATTTTGAGTGATTTGTTTATGGTCTTATACTTAGACAAAGATTTATATTTATAGCTACTTTTTTATAGACTAGCTTGTAAGAGGATGATCGAGTGGATACTTTTGGAATTATTTTATCTATTCATAATGCCTTACATAGATTTGTATGCTAGTCCCTTTGTGACTCTAAGATGATCCTTTTCAAGATTCTCATGATTTCTATGTCGGTACTTGGCTAAATCATTTTCATGGGGATATTAATTGGATAATATTTTAAGAAAAAAAATGTATTCTAGGGAAAACCTCATCACTTTAGCCCTTTGTAAGTAAGTAGAATTATTTGTGACTATAGTGGTTGGTGCCATAAGCCTAGTTATAATAACTTCAATTGCACCACTATCTTCTGATTAATTGATTTGGCTAGGATTGGTTCAACCCACTTGGTGAAATATTTTTTAGCAGTGAGGATCCACCCATATCTTATACTTGATAGTGGGTTAATATTGTCTATAAAATATATGCTTATTTTTGAAATGGTATAATCACAATGAAAGGTTTTAAGGGCATCATAGATCTTGTTTTTATTCCTCTAAATATATGGCATGATTTATAATCTTTAGCTTACTGGTAGCAACCGACAAAAATGGTAGGACAATAATATCTAGCTCTCAATATCTTGTGAGCTATTGTGGGTGTAGATAAGTACCCTCCTTCATCATGTTATTACTTGATTAAGGCCCCTGTATTTTCTTCTTCTATGCAACAAAGTAGGACATGATCATATATTTTTCTAATAAATACATTATCTTACCAATGATAATGTGTTTCTTTTTATCTAAATAAATATCTCTACTTGGTTTTCAATCATTCTAAAACCTACCCTATATCCATATATCTATACATGTTACCCACCCATCTAGTTCTACCATCTATATCTATCTCTTCCACTAGAATTATATGATCTTTAAATAGTGTCCTTTAGTATTTGAACTTCTTGAGAACCTTCATGATGGTGAATACCTACTTTTTTATTAAGGTATATTTATCTTAATTATTATAAAGGGATTGGTTCATGAAGGATATGTTACGTTCCTTATACTTATCATTATTTTGGGTTAGGACAATAACAATGCTTTAATATGCACTAGAACATACTACCTAAAATCTTTGGATAAATCTACGTTGATTAAGCCTTGAGTCTTCATGATGACATATTTAACATCTTGGAAGGATTTATTTACTCTATCATTCCAATATAGAGAGGCATCCCTCATTAACATATTGGTTATGGGCCTAATAATTTGTAAAAAAATTATAATAAGCTTAATGACAAACTAGATTTAACCTAGGAATGACCTAATCCTTTGACTAATGTAGGTAATGTTAGGTCTTGGAAGGATTTTATTTGATCTAGTTATATTCCTAAACCTTCTTTTGATACTACATGACCAAATAATATCCCTTATTTGACCATAAGAATGGACTTCTTAGGGCTAAGAGAGATGCAAAATTCCCTACACCTATGGAAGACTAATTCAAGGTGGTTGATGTACTTGCTCTTAACCTTAGAAAATACTATTTAATCATCAAGGTATATAAGAATGGTATCACCTACAAGACTAGAAAAAGCTATGGACATAGACCTTTGGAAATTTTCCCTTGCATTTTATAGTCCTAAAGGAATTTACTAGTATACAAAGGTTCCCCACTTGGTGGTGAAAGTTGTTTAAATTTTATCTTAAGAAGCCATCAAGGAGAGACAACATTTGTGACCCATCTTCTTTTTGTAATATTTGATCAATGATAGGCAATGTATAGTGATATTTTAAAGAGGTTAAGTTCAAGTTCTTGAATTCAACATATAACCTTATATCCCTATTTTCTTGTGTACTAAAACCAAGTTGGAAATCCAGGTGGAGTGCTTGATCAAAAATATAATTTGAGCATGCATGAGCTTCAGAAACTTTTTATTCATCATAGATTCTATTTTTATATTTACCAATATTTATTTTTGTGTGAAATATTTAGCATCTTTCCAATTTTTAAGTATGCTCTATGATATTCCAATCATAGACTTTAAGATATTTATATGGGCATGAAATAATAACTTTGTACTTACCACAAAAAAATTGAAAAGATACTTTTATTCTTGTGTTCAATATTTTCCAAGTTGTAGATTCTTCCCTTCAGCTACTTCAATTTGATGATACAAAGAATATTTTACATTGAGACTTATTTTTATCAAACTATAATTAGAATTAAATAAAAATTTTAGGGTGATTAATCCCTTAAATAGTTGATTTGACTTTAATTGTATGAATCCATATTTAGTGTTATCCCTACATTTATTTTTTCTTTAGTGTATTGAGAATCTCTATATAGGAATTCTATGATTTTATCATCATTGTTTAAGACCTACCAATGGTCAAAAATATCAAGAATTACTGGTATAAATACTACCTTAAATTGTTTAGTTTTATCCCATATATCATTGGTAGGGTTGAATGAGGCTTCCATTTATACCAAATCATCTAATTTTGTGTTTTATTCTTCAGAAATTGCTTTGATTTCATATGTATCAAAAATTTCCAATAAATCCCAAACTTTATGTTTGTAAGACTTTAGGTGTCTATTCTTAGCGGGTATTGGGAATTGATCTAAATTATAATCAATTTGAAGTCACCATATATTATTAGGTCCTTGGTTCCAATATTTTTATCCTTTCTCAAACTAGTACATAGTGTCTCACTTTACCATATTATTGGTACAATTGAATAATTAGCTATAGACATAATGAATTTTTCTACCTTGTGGATCAACGTACTAAACACCAATACCTACTGCATTCTTAGTTATAGTACCATACAAGTATATTATCCACATATGATATACCCCTTGACTTGTCAAGGCTAGGATATTGGATGGTTTTTTAGTGATGATATAGTTTCCTAATTTATTATCTTCATATTCAACCTCTGGGTTACCATCATTATATACCAATTATCATATCTAACTCTAGATCCTAGTAATATTTAAGATATTTATCATCTTCCATAAACACTAGCAACTCATTCCAATTCATTATACTTTCATCATCTAACTTTCATATAAGGTAATTGCAAGGTGATTTGTTTTTAATCTTGAGAACCTTCCCATCCATAGGCACCTTCATATGAGTATAGTCCACCACTAAGGATTCACCCTTTAACAACTTATGCATCAACTCTTTGGATAATAGCATACCAAAGTACAAAGGTAGGTCCATGACTATCACTTCCTATACTACTATGAACTCTAGATGTTTGTCTATTATTATGATTAGGTATTTGAGTACTATAACTATATTAATTCTTGTGCCATCTATTTAGATTGGGTATCTAGCTATTGTGGTGTAAGTAAGAACCATTCTTCATAAACAACTTTAGGAATAACTATGATTATTCAACCCAATTCAACTTTACAACTTCTAAGAATATACCTTTTAATCTTGAGTTTCATATAAAATGGGTTGGTTTTAGCATCTTTGGTTTTGGGTTATTCCATATAACTAACATGACTTGGATGTTTACTAGATGCTCTATCATCAAATTTTGTTGATCTACTATATTAGTTAGAGTGAATTCTAGCTGCTTACCCCTAGCATAACTCTATTATTTCTCTTTTAGGGCTTCCTAAAGTAGGTCTTTTTGTCCTAGTAAGGCTAACACTTTTAACATATTGACCTCGACTACCATTATTTTCATTTCCTCTATGATGTTAGATTTAAAATTTATAGATGACCCCTCATTTCAAGTCATGAATTTTTTATATTGCTTCATGGTTGTATGTCACCCTTCACTTATGAGAGGGGTATTTTAGTGAACTTATAACCTTATTTTGAAACTAATTACCTTCATTGTTATGGATTTATCATTTGATTCTCTATGTCCCTTTTTTATTATAGATTCCTTCCCTTTATTTATCCTCCTATATTTATCATTTTATGTTTATCCCTTCCCTCTTTATGATGTACCTATCACTTCCTTTTCTATGTTACCCTTATCCTTCTATTTCTATTGTTGTACTCTAATAGGACCTTTATATTTTAAGTGCAAATATGACCTTTTTATTATAATGACCATTATTCCATTCCTAATTTTAGTTTACTTCTTAATTGGTTGTTCTTTAGAATATTTCCTCTTACCTCTAGTCTCAACTCCTTGTTGCTTAGTACATATTGTGTCATCTTCAAATATTGATTCTTTGTCTATTTCCATAGTGCTAAAATTTACTAGTATCATGTTATTAGGATTGGGTGAGGTACGCACTAATTCCAAAGCATGGGTTTTTTGGTAGGTGATTGGGTTTACTATGGGGATCATTTGGCCCGTGATGATGACCTTTTGAGCCTAACATTATTAATTACTAAATTGTTTTAAATACCTAATGGCTCCAATACATTTTATGGGATTATGTCTATCATTATAAGGGATAAATCATACTATATTTACATCTATGTTGATTTAACCATGTGATTATGATCTTGATTTACTCCTTGGTTAGCACCTTGTTGAGTCACTTGATCTTTTGTAAAGTATGGAGTCTTTTCAGGTTACCAATTTTGTGATTGCTGGTACAATTGCTTTGTGGTATTATTATAATTTACTTTAATCACCTATACATTTTACTCATCATAAAATTATTTTTGGACTCATTACTTGAGTTGGATAGAGTAGGGAGAGCTAGAAATTGTGGATGAAACACTATATTGGATTATGTATTTTTTCTAGTATGAGTAATGATTTATGATGTACAAGGATAAACAAAAGCATTTGGTCGATGACTAGGAATAGGTGACATGTGTGTGGATCTATATATAGATGTATTTTAGAAACTTTGGGCTACATAGGCCATTAGTGGAGTAGAGGATATTTTTCCTTCTCAAATAATAACATCCTCTCTTATAGCCACTTCTTCAAAATCTACACCTAGCATATACTGGTTAGCATTACAAACCATTAAAGCTAAGATAGATTATAAACCTTTGATGTAATACAACAATGCTTGTTCTTACCTTGGCTTAATATTTTATGGGATTAGGTTCAAGTTATTCAAAATTCTAGCATTGAAATCATGTATATTTTCTTTAGGATGACTTCACATTTCATTTAATTGAAATAAAATTCACTATTTCCCATGCTAATAAATCTACACATTAATGGTTCCACTATTGATTCCCAACATGTAATTGAATTAATCCTCTTACATAAAGCATCCTTATCACAAAATTATTATATTAGCAAGGATACAATTATGTCCTCCTTCTAGATGTGGTTAATTAATTTGAGCATGAACAATTTGCTTAGTTGATCCAACAGATAGGTAACACCTTCATAGCTGTTGGAGGAATAGGATAGTAGAACACCAAATTTAGTGTTCCTTGGTACGTGCAATCAAGAAATTGGTTTTTTAGACCAGGAGGTGTTTTTGGATTGTTTTTTGAGGAGTATGTTGACAATATTATAGTTGAGGAGGTGAGTACATTGCATAATTGTGAGACGAGTATGAAGGGTATGGAATATATTGATATGAAGGATAATAAGGTGAAGGGTAATGAGGTGGTAGATTATTGTAAATCCATTATTATTTTAGAGGTAGTTTAGTATTCTATTATGGTGAAGGATAATACAAACCTATCTATAGGATTTGCTAGTTTGAGGAGGTAGAACTTGCATATTTTGTTGTGCTTGACTAGTTATAAGTAGAATTAATTATTGGGTGTTTTCCTAGGATATTTGCAAATAAATTTATCCAATCATCACATGCATATTTTGAGTAAGATTTAGGTTTAAACCTGATGATCTTATATTGGGAGCTAAATATTGACCTGAAGGCATGTTGGATGTATTTGATAAATTAGATCTAGGTGGACTCTGAGTCAAAGAAATGTTTTTAAGAGGGACATATTGCATTCAAGAGTTAGTGGTGGATTAATTGCATATAATTGGCTTCTAAAGAGTGGGTTATTTATAATTTTATTCGAATGAATTGGTATATCATAGATAGGATTAGTATGGGTTAAGGTTGGAGCTAGAATAGATTAAGTCTAACTTGCTAGAATAGATAAATATCTTTTTATTTGCTCAAATAACTTATTTGAGGTGGCATGAATATTTTACTAACTATATTGGCCATGGGGCTTTTACCTTTCAATAGGGCAAGACTAAATGCTAAATTCTCTTTAAATTTTTCCTCTTGATGCACCCACATGGCAATTTATTCCTTTCTCTTTTCCTTTGAATTTATTTTATGGTAATAACAATGTCCATTGTTTGATTATCTTTACCTATTTTTTAGCCTTTGATTATGTATTCATAAGCTTGCATGTACATGCCTACACTAACAAAGTGTCAGGGTCAAAAATTATAAAAATTTAAAAAATTATCTAAGTGATTCACTTGTAATATTGGGAGGATTTGCTAGGAGAAAGTAATTTTTAAGGTTTTATATGTGAAGATCTTTTCTTTGAAAATGCAAACAACTTGATTTCTATTTTTGAGTGATTTACTTGTTAATTATAGACTTAGAAGTATTTTTAACAAAAAAGGATTTCAAGTGGATCACTTAGAATAAATTATCTTTGAAACTAGAGCGAATCACATTCTCATGAGAGAGGGAGAAGAAACTTATTTTTCTTAGTAAATCACTTCTTAGATTCAAAGGAAATCACTTGTCAATATTGTCCTAGAGAAACTTTACTATTTAGAGTGAATCACTCTTTAATTTTGAGAAAATTGCTTGATGATTTGATCTTTGGAAGAATGGCTTTGAATCTACCTTAAGTGCTTTTTACAATGAAAAATGCACATACAAGGTCATATTCAAATTTTAATGATGCTTAGATGCTACTGAAGTTATCTTTACAAAAAATTCAAAATTATGAAGTTCATTTTAAAGTCACCATTTACAAAGTACCTACAAAATATTGGGCATAAATAATGAAAATTGATAAAGTTCAAAGTCAATTTGAGAAAAATTAAAAAATCAAGTTCCTGGATTTGGTGAATAGCTCTAAATTCAACCTATGATAGTGTAGATTTTTTCAAGCAAATTGTTTGGAAATTCCAAGTGAATTGCTTGCTTGTGTGCCTTAGTGAATTTTCAAGGTTTTACCCAAAATGAAGTGAATCACTTTGAATTTTATGATGAATCATTGACTTTGTTAAAATTTTCTCAATTTTGAGTTGATCGCTCCATTAGTGATGGATGCAATTCTGTCACAAAAATTGAGGTATTAAGTGTAAATTTAAGGCAAATTGAGGTTTAGTCCCACTAGGTGTGCCAAAAACTATATTGAGCCAAAGAATTGTCCTAAATTCTAATTAAGATTTTACATCCCCAATTCAAGTTTCAATAAAGTTGGAAGGGATTGTCAATGGCTTCTCCCAATTTTCAAATTTAGGTTGGCTCCCCACCATCCTCAAATAAAACTACTACACTTATATAAACTAACTTACTATGAAGTAAAAATATGGAAAAGAAAATACAAAAAATTAAAATGCAAAAAAAATTGCATGGAATTTTAAGAGTGCAAGATATTTAAGCAAATACAAGTTTTAAACCATAATTAAAAAAGTGTGTAATCAATCGAAGCATGAGAAGTCAAATAACATAAATATCCACTCATTAATTAGATTATTAAATTGATAAGAAATTGATAATATGGATTAGAAGGACCATTCCATAACCACCATGCACTTAATAAATCAAATGGGTAGTGCCACTAATGGAATGCCTAAGGACTTGCCAATTTCTTATAATATCATGAGGATAAAGCACAATATGGACCAAATTATAGTGGAATATGATGACTTTTTCAAGTCACCAATATTTGACTTTATTATGAGAAATATCATTCTCTTTATTTAATTCCTATTTTTCCTTTTTCTAATACACCTATCTATCACAAACTAGTTGTTAAAATAATGAAATCAAAGGCAAAGCCAAGAATTGATTCAAAAGGGGCATATTAGACCAAGTTCTTCACCTTGTGGTAGTATAATTGTCTTAGCTCTAAAGAAATATGGAATGTGAGACTCTATATTGATGACAAATATTTGAGTAAAATTACTATGAATAATAACTAACCCCTTCCTTAGATATATGACTTATTGGACCAAATCCATGGTACAATTTTCTTCACCAAAAATAATCTCAAATTTGGATATCATAAAATACCTATAGATCCCATTAATATATAGAAGTCTATATTCAAATCCAAGGAGCATTTATTTGAGTGGTTGGTTATGCCTTTTGGCTTGACCAATGCACCTTCCATATTCATGAGGAATATGGATGACATCCTTTATCCCTACACTAGTTCATTTGTGGTAGTCTACTTAAATAACATTCTCATCTATAGTAAGATATGGAAGGAACATCTACAACATGTCCAATAGGTACTATAGAATATTTGAAGATACAAGTTATATGTTAATTTAGAAAAATGTGCATTTGTCATGATGAAGATTCAACACCTCAAATATATTGTTGATAAAGAGGATTCCATGTTTATCCTAATAATATTTAGGTAATTAGATATTGGCCTACCCCAAACACTTTAATAGAGCTTCATATTTGCTTGATACTTTTCAATTTATTTTAAATATTTATATTTGGGTTCTCACATATTGTTTGTCCATTACATAAGGTAACCAAAGGAGGTTCCAAATGTAAGTTCCATTGGAAATACACACAAAAAATGGCATTTGATAGGTTGAAGAACTTGTGTTCAACTCTTATACTTTTCCTACCTAATATAAATTAACCTTTGATGTACTAGAGTATGAATTGGGATTTGTCCTCCCACAACATGGGCATCCAATTGCATCTCATAATAAAACATTAAATGAAGCAACTTAAAAATATTCCACATACAACAAAGATCTCTATGCCATTGTCCAAACATATATAGTGAAAGCATTACATATTGGGAAATAAAATAATCATCCATATATATTAGATACCTATGGAGTTAATTCAGATGTAAAGTAAGCTAAGGAATGAAAGACATAAAAAATGGACCATATATCTACAGTGTTTTCATTTTATCATCAAGCATTAGAAAGGGAGTGACAATCTAGTAATAGATAATTTGAAATGACCTTCAATCATGGAACTCACTACCATTCTTGACTCATGTGGGAATGATACTTCCAATTGTTCCATCTTGTATGAAGTAGATTCTAATATTGTAGATACATACCAAGCTCTTCATGTAGGTAAGCATGTTTCTAATTTCTATTTGTAAGATAACCTTCTCTATCACAAGGGATATATTTGTGCACTAGCTAGTAAGTGCTTGAATATGATTTGGTAAGCACACTTCAAAAAAGTAACATATCACTTTAGAATGAAAAAATTGGTAGTTCTTCAAAAGTACTTCTACTAACCCAAAATGATAAATGATATTGAGAGATACATCAAGTCATGTACCCCCTAAGTTGTTTCCAAACCAACCAAAAAGAATTAGGAACTGTATAGACCATTTCTAGTACCATCCAAGCCTTAGGAATAGGGTTATGCATAAGAGGTAGGACCCGAAAGGTACTTGTAAAAAAATGGCTAATCTATTGCGAAAACCCGATGAATCCTGGCAAAGTGCATGTATGATGGCATGGCGAATGACCTTATTTTTCAAAAAAATTGGCAAAAAATGGTGAATTTCAAAGTTCTGATCAGACTAGGTGAAAAAGGAGTTTGGCGATGCAAGCCACTTTACAAAACTTGATCTAGTACCGAAATGGATGCATAATAAGATCCGATAACGTACCGGATGCATAATATCATCCGATCATGGACCAGATGCATAATATGATCCGATTGTAGACTAGATGCATAATATAGTCTGGTAATAGATCGGATGCATAATATGATCCGATCAAGTATCGGATGCATACATGATCCAATTTTAGACTGGATGCATAAAATGATCCATCCAACGATCGGATGCATACTATGATCCGGTCTTGGACCGGATGCATAATCTGATCCGGATATGAACCGGATGCATAATATGATCTGATTTTGGACCAAAAGTATAAAATGATCCGATCACCGATCGGATGCATAGTATGATCTGGGTTCGGACCGGTTACATACTATGGTCCGATCACCCATTGGGTGCATAATATGACCCGATCTCGGATCGGGTGCACAATATGTTTCGATCATCGATCGGATGCAGAATAGGATCCGATCCTACATTGTAGCGGATGCAAAAAAGCTCTGGTACTTATACCACATGTCACACATTCAATCAACAACACTACATGTCCAATACAATGCTACCACGTGTCAACCCTATTTCTTCAATCTATAAAAGGGCATCAACTATCATTTTTTCCATTTCATTTCTATGACTACTGCAACTAGAGCTAACCTTTCCAATAAACCTTTCGATTCCCAATCCTTTTTCTTCGACTTCCAACTTCTTGCGATGGCCGCCCCTTCCACCCCTGCACCAAAATTCAAGAATTTTTCATGCACTTTGATTTCAGATTTGATGACAACCCTAGGGATGGACTTTAGGTGGCTCAATAATGCAGGTTTAACAACCCTCATTTCCATGCCATAATTCAGAATAGATAAAGTCCTCCTACAACATATTATATCCGGTTATGACCATGATAGGGCTACGGTGAATATTAGAGTACAAAATAGAAATCTACTTTTCAGCATCACCCTTGGAGATATTAACAGATTGATAGGTCTTCCATTCATTGGTTTTCCACAAGTGTCGATGAGGTTGCAGCTATCTCCAGATGACAAAGCACACCTCAAAAGCAAGTACGGTCTCTCATCGAAATATTTGGTAGGTATAAATCTTGTTAATTATATTTTATTAATGTTCAATGTTTCAAATTTGTAAATTGACATCTAATTTTTTTATGCAGCTTCTACCACCAAATCAAAAAGAGGTTTATCAATCAGCGATGTTAACCATCAAACTCTGAAGGCCATTATCAAATTTTTCTAGGCTAGACTAATTCTGATGGGAAGACCAAAAATTCTATTTTGGGCACTTGCTTATATTGTTCAGTCTGAGCACAATCAAAAGTATGATTGGTGCACTTATATTTTGGATCGAATCAAGTTCGAGTTGCACACGGTGCAAATGGCAACCAACAAGACACAACCCATTGTGGGCACTATTAATTTTCTTTTAGCTCTTTATTATGAGTGTTTTCATAATTTGTAGACTACTCCTGTACCAACTGTAGTGCATGCAACACTACAGGCAATTGCTATGTCAGCAGAGGAATTGAAGGTAATAACTACATCATTGACCTTGACATACTATTTTATAGTTTATCACATTCCTTTTTTTAATTTTTCTTTCCATCTATATGCAGGGGAAGGCAGACAATACAAGGAGTAAATAGATTGCTGCCACAAGGGGTCACAGGCCGGAACAAACTGGTGATTCTGAAGACATGGGCTCTGAAGCAACACCTTTGGAGAGGTCACACAAATGTTCTAGGCAAGCAACTACTCCTAGGGTTTCTCGTACACCTAGGTATGCACAAAATGTGCAAGCCAAATCTAGTGTGGCCAACCCCTCCCCCAATGCAACACAAATTCAACATGTTTCATCGTCTTCAGGTAAATCTATGTGTAGTTAATTTAAATTAAGATATTTTTTATTTTCAAAAGAATTCTAACAAAATGTTATTGACTATTTTCAGTTGATTCTCAAAATCAACAAGTAACATCACAAGTTAGAGGCCAAATGCCACCACCGCCTCCATTACAGCAAAGGGTTGCATCACGCTCCCCGGTTTCACCACAACCACCACTTCCACCAAATCAGTGAGAGGCACCGGCACAACCTTCGACAATGCCTATGCGAGGGCAAATCGGTGTTGGAAAATATTTGTTTTCATAGAGATCACAGGGCACTGCTCTAAGTTCTGGGTGTGGGTTTTCACACCCATAGAGATCACACATGCCAGCCTCAAGTTCTGGGTATGGATGGTCTCAATTTACATTTTCAACAAATTCACAGGCACCAAAAGTTTCTACAGAGGGATTGGATAATATTCAACTTGATGCGGATTATCTTTTGCAGGGCAACATTGAAGGCTTCAAGGCAACATATGTGTTGAGAGGTGAAGGAGATCAAGGAAAAGCCACTGACCCTGCAGCTCAGGAGACAACATTACCATCAGCTCAAGGAGTCAACCCTCCTCAGGGTCCTCCAACTGGGGATAATGTTGTTGATTTTAATGAAAATATTTTATTAGCTGAAACCATAGAAGCTACAATTAATCAGTTTGTGTTAAAATATTTGAAGGAATTGAAGGAATGGGAATATCGGGCAAAGGTCCTTTTAAGGGAAATAAATACCCGATATAAAAATTATGTAAAAAGAGATTCTCTTTATTCTTTGGTTCAATTTGAACCAGAAAATCTTGAGGGCCTTCTAAAATAGGCCACATCAGGATCTGTTAGGTCTGATTTTATTTATGATGATGATGTTTTGAATGTTGTTGTTGGTAGATTGGAGAACATTAATGTCGAAGCCCAAGCATTTTATAACCAGTGGGCTTCAGATAAGGAGAAAGTTGCAGTTGTTGAGGCTGCAAGGGATATGGCTGAGGTAAGAAAACTTTTTATGTTTCTATTTTTTATTGCAGTAAAATTTTTATATTTCTTGAAAATATTAAATAATTTCAATATAACCCTTTTTAATTATGTTTTCAATTTGTTATTGCAGTCAAATTTTGAACACTTAAAAACACAGGTTAAGAGCATGGACATCAATCTTAAAAGGGCGAAGACATTTTTGAATCATGCAATGGAAATGAAAAAGAAAATGCAATAAAAAATATCAAAAAATAATCGTTTAAAAAAATACATCAAGGAGAAGCTCAAAGAAGATCCGAAAATGGTGCTTGAGAAAACAAAGGAAACACTTCCAACAATACTTGAAGATCCAAACAAAGAAGAAGCGCAATTGGTGTCAAGTATGGTGAAAGTACGTGATAACCTCGTGAGAGTTGGAGTACTACAAGAAGAGAGTGACACAGATGCCGACAAAGGAAAAGAAATGACAACTCCAACAGATAGTGAAGCAACCAAGCACCAATCAAATGTTTGAAAATTTGAAAATGTAATATGCTATCAAGTTGACTGTAGTCAACAATTTTGTACAATGTAATATGTTTCTTTTTGAACTAATGATAATGACATTATCTCATTTTGGGTTTTCCATCATTCATTGTTTGCTTGCATTTATAAATATGTGTTGCAATTTTAGTTTATTTCTTGCTAATATTGTTCACTATGGTCATCTCAACAACAAAAGCATTATAGATAACCTTACAGATCAACATTAATATATCAATAATAAAATTTAAAACATGAAACATAGAGATTTATCAATGAAGAGAGTTGAGACATCATGACATAAACATACAATTGTAAAAACTGCAAAAAGATATAAGACATGTAATTTTTGAAACACTAATGTGATATAAAACAACAATTCTATAAAATCTTATAAATCATGAACAATATTGTGAAATATTCTATGAAGCTTGTGAAATCAAAACATTATTGTGTTTATCAATGTCAATGAAATCATGGAAAATTATCATTATCTCATTTTGTGTTTTTCATCATTCATAGTTTGCTTACCTTTATAAATATGTGTTGCAGTTTTAGTTTATTTCTAGCTAATATTGTTCACTATGGTCATCTCAAGAACAAAAGCATTATAGATAACATTACAAATCAACATTAAGATACCAATAATAAAATTTAAAACATGAAACATAAAGATTTATCAATGAAGAGAGTTGAGACATCATGACATAAACATACAATTGTAAAAACTGCAAAAAGATATAAGACATGTAATTTTTGAAACACTAATGTGATATAAAACAACAATTCTGTAAAATCTTATAAATCTTGAACAATATTGTGAAATCTTCTATCAAGTTTGTGAAATCAAAACTTTACTATGTTTATCAATGTCAATGAAATCATGGAAAATTATCATTATGGAAGCTAAAACATTTCAGCTTGTCCAGAATCATTATGAAGCATAGCAAAAATCTGTGTCTCCACCATCTGATCACTGAAAGCATCATCATCATAGTTATCGATCGTATTCGACGTTCCTCTTCTATCTTCCAGGGAACTCTAGTGTGCCAAAGCTCTGTCATACGAAAATGTATCCAACTGATATGAAGACACATAAATTCTTAAACAATTTTCTAAATTTTTGTCGAGTCTATTGTGAAGTTTAGATTTAACAAAAGAAAGTGCACTGAAAACTCTTTCATCTTTGATTGACCCCAAAATCATTGTTTCACATAATTCATATAAACTGAAAGTATTCACTTATTGTATCTTGTAAGATTGTGCTTGGATACAATTTTTGCCACAAACGTGCAGTGGAACCAATCTCATGGACACCTGTCATAAGTGATGTTTGCACAACCATTGTTCTTCCAAAATGCGATGACTGTTCTTTCAAAATATCACTATTGAGTAAACCTTTTATTTCAACACCATTGACTTCCACACTCTTACTGAAATGGTCAATGAGGTTACCCATATATTTAATAAACAACTCATTTGTAGAATTGTATTCAATACAAGGTCCCCAAAACATGGGATTAACCACACCCATGGCCTCGAGCAACTCATCTCTCTGAAACCGTTCTCTTATCTCACTTGTCAAATATTTTGCTATTTTTGACAAATTACACTTTGTTTTCTGTATAATAACATGAAATCTACTATGTGTTACAGGAACTTCTTCAAAATCTTCCACAACTATACTTGATTGCCTTTCAAAACAATAAATAGGTACCATATTTTCATGAACATTAATACAAAGATGATCATGGATGTCAAACTTCAAGAAGCTTTTTGGATTGTTCACGTTTATCAATGTATTCCAACTTTCAAACAAAGGTTCTATAAAATCTGCATTAGACACATATAATGTATCTATAAGCACGCATATATGTTTTCTCATCCTCATAAAATCAATGATATAGATGGATCTCTCTTGTGCAAGATTAATTAATCTATTCATTTCTTTTAACATTGGAAGAATACCACATAAGGTCAAAAGTGTTTCCAAGTCAGTCAAACGGAACAACATATCTTTTGCCTTATCAACTATCCTACGATTTGCATGCATAAACCCCATCAATGATTGATATTCTACAAAAACTCTCTGAGCAAGTTGATACAGTGAAATCCATCTTGTATCCACATATTTTAACAATTTTTTCCCTTCTGTAACTCCTAGTGCAAATTGTTGAAACTCTGCAAACCTTTTTGGACTTAATGAGAAATAAGAATGAATTTCTCGAATAAGGTTTTCCACTTTAGAAACATTTGAAAATGTGCTCACAATTTTATATGCAAGATTAACTCTATGAGCCATACAATGAATGGGAATCATATATGGGGCAACTGTGGTTTGGAGTCGAACACAAAGACCAGACCTGTGACCTTGCATTATAGCAACTCCATCAGCTCCAACGCAAATTAACTTTGTTGCTATGTCTATATCATTCATTCCCGCAATATTCTTTAAACTATTGACAACAACATTATAAATATTTTCTGCATTTGAACTTTCCAACATCTTATGTATTCCCAACAAAATAGGCCTTCTAATATGATTTTGAAATGTGTACACATGCATGCAAATCCAAGATGTGTTGTCCACAACTGTTACCTCATCAATAGAAAGTGAAATGAATCTGGCAAGTTTTACTTGCTCCCTTAGGTCTTCTTTCTCAACCAAAGATAAACATTTTACCATTTCCCAACCACTTCGGTCTGACCAATGAGAACTAGGAAGGTTTTGCACATTAAATAGGCGTAATAGCTGCTTATAATCAATAAAATCGGACATTGGTCTACCTTTCTTGAGAATATTGTAAACAATGGCAAACTGCATACTTTTTGAAGCTAAAATAGTCTTCTGTATTTTATGAAATTGGGCTGCAATTGTTCCTCCTTTCTCAACAAGAGATTGTTGTTGCTTTAAGTGATTGTCATATTCTATAGCATATCTTAAATGCAGATATTCTGATGCATCCTTCCACTTAACTTCTTTACTAACTTCACCATTACTTTTTATAACTTTTACATAAGCTTTGCCAGCATGTTTTTCAATTGTATCAATCTTGTTTTGAAGCCTATGATCCTTACCAAGTCTCCAACTGCAAATTTTGCATCTACATTATTTTTCATCGATTTGGTTATCCTCAGTCATGACAGGCTCAAGCCATGGAAATATTTCTGCCCATTCATTCCTAAATCCCCTTCCAAGTATCCAGTTAGATGCTTTTCTTTTTTTGGAATTTTTGCTTGAAGATTCAAATGAAGCTCGTAATGATTTTGATTTATCACTTTCATTTTCAATTGTGATTTCATTTTGAGTGTTGTCTTCAAGTGTTTGTTGGATGTCATTTTCAAGGGGATTTTCATTAAAAGGCATCTCTTCTTGGGGAATATCTTCAAGTGGAGGCATATCAGGATCGACAGGGTATTCTGCATAGTAGCATACCATAATATTTTTTATCATTCTTGCATAAAAAAATTTACAAAAAATATTCAAATCGTCAATCAAGCACATACTGGGAAGTCAAAAATCATTTGTACCTTGAATTTGTACGGATGTGGTTGGCTCGTTGCATTTCGAAGTTTGGCTAAAATATTTGAGGATACTCTTTTCAGCAGAAGATTTGGTGCCCTTCTTTCCATCACTGGGTAACATTTTACTTGTTACGAAAAATATTTTCAATTCAGAAGAGTAATAAAATGTTGAAGAGGGTGTACTTTCTAGAGGCCTTAAGATAATATTGTAAATAGAATAAACAATTGTTTGGGTGGTAGATTATACATACTTGTTTCCTGCCATTCTTTATTGTGATTTTATCAGTTTATGCCACTGGTTCATTTTTTGGTGAAAGCAATTTAACTGACAAGAGCACAAAGATAATTAACATTCAAATTGAAATCAATTTAAGAAAAATATTCTTTAAGCACAAAATAATTGGTGATACGTATGTCAAAAAATATCATGTTATAGCACAAAATGGTCTAGAAACAGAGAATCAAAATGTGTTCGGAGAAACAGAGCATCAATATGTCTTTAGAGAACCAAAGCATTTACTCATGTATAATCTTAGCAAGGAAAAAAAATCTGAATTGAAACTAAGAATCAAAGAGTTTTAAAACATTCAAAACAGGGCAAAACAGAGAAAACATGGGAACAGAGCAATGACCATCCGGATGCAGAAGAGGGCTCGGATATAAGATTTAACAAAAAGAGAGAAAATAGGGGATAACATGCAGAACATGGCAAAATAGAGAAAAACATGGCAAGCAGAGCAGTGATAGAGAACCTGGTGTAGAAAGAGGTCCGGTGCGAAACAGGATCCGATCAAAAATATTTTGGTTGTAGAAATGGTTCCGATCGAATGCAGAACATGTTCCATTTGCAAAATGGATCTGTTCGATTGTAGAATAGGTTCTAGCTATGAAAGTGGTTCCGTTCGGTTGCACAATAGGTTTTGGCTATAGAATTGGTTCAGGATGGTTGTAGAATAGGATTCGGCTATAGAAATGGTACCATCCGGTTGTAGAAGAGGTTCCTTCCATAGAAGAGGTTTCGGATGGTTGCAGAATAGGGTTCGATCGATAGAAGTTGTTCCATCCGGTTGCACAAGAGGTTCCAGTTGTAGAAGTGGTTCAGGATGGTTGCATAATAGGCTTCGATCGTAGAAGTGGTTCCACCTAGTTGTAGAAGAGGTTCCTGTAGAATAGGTTCTAGACGGTTGCAGAATAGGTTCTGGATGGTTGCAGAAGAGGTTCCGTCCGAATGCAGAACTGGTGGCGGTCGATCTCAAAAAAGGTTTCGGTCTTGTGCAGAATTGTGTCGGAATATTCGTCGGGTGTAGAACACGTTTCAAAAATGAAAATATATCCCTGGGTGTTAATTATATATAGAGGTATACTTGGCGAGTTGGGCGGGATAATTTAGAAATTTTAAAATTTTAGGGCAAAAAGGGTACTCTATTTAGGCGGGATGGCTTGCGAATTTTTAAAAATAACCATGATACTCTTATCAAAGCACGGTGAACCGACTCCTAAAATTTATTTGTTTTTGAAATTTTTGGCTAAATGGCCGACGTCCGGGTCCCCCAAATTTTGCAAATTTGAATTTTCAAAAATTGTACTTTTCACCCAAATGGCGAAGTTTCACCGCTATGCATAACCCTGCTTAGGAATTTATCTCCATGAATTTATTCTTAGTTTTTCTCACATATAAGCATGGTAATGCCTTTTTTTAATAGTAGTGGTAGTAGTAGTTGAATTTCTCAAAAATAGCTATCATGATTCCTTGTAAGAAATCCATTTTAGCTAAAAAAATGATTAAGCTTTATTTTATGTATGGCTCAATTTTGTCTTGCTAAATTCCATTGTATCTAACAAGTATAATATATTTCTTAGAATTTTTTATCCAACCTATGGAGCTTTATGAACACCAAGTTGACTATATCCACAACTTTCCATACTCACACTGATGGTCAAAAAAATATTGTAAATTGATTTATTGTCCATCTTCTTCGAATGTATAATTTAAATCATCCACGTGCATTGGATGAGAACCTACCCTAAATTTAACATGGGTATAATCGAGCTTCATACAATTCTACCAAACATAGCCCATTTTATGTATTTTCTTGATTCTAACCATTAATGCTCACTAATGTACTTCTCTTTATGCAACCCATGAAGTACTCACCTCATGCATAGAAAGAAGTAGAAAAATAAACCAGGTTTCTAGAACAAATTCAATATATCCAAAAATAAGTCCATGACCTCTTGGAAAAAATCAATTAGAATTACAAGCAACACCATGACCAACATCAAGTTCCACATCAATTCAAGGTTTGATAAAAGGTATGATTATATCTACATAAGAAGAGACTTGTAGGACCTTGTAGGAAGAGCAGACCTCTTTACTATGAACCATACACCACCACTAAGAAGGTGGGAGACAATTTTTTCGAATTGAATCTTACATATTATCTTTGTTTACATCCAATATTTAATGTTAAACTTTTGAAGCCCTATAACACCCCTCTATTAGACACTTTTGTAGTAGCATAATAATTGGACATTGAAGAACTAACTCTAGATAGTTTAACACCAATTTAAGAGGATCGGATTTTTTACACATGTTCTAATACCACTAGAAGTAATTCCATTCATATGTATAGAGTGATCAATGCAAGACAACTTGGTCAACAAGGATAATGGCTCACAAAATTTTAGATTAAAAAATAATTTTTGCAACAAATGTCAAAAGTTGATGCAATGGGGATCATTCCTTTTCAAGAGGGATAAAATTCCAAGCATGTGACCTTTTTGAGTCATATGGATTTACATCTAAAAATGCCCAAAAATCTATTTATTTTCATCCTACTAGTGATAGGGGCATAACTTTGTGCTTAGAACTCCATTTAATCCTTTCAAGAAGAATTGGAAGATTATAAGGAGAACACAAATTTTGGAAAGTAACTCTATACAAAATGAGTTACAAATAAGTTTGTTGAAAAACACTCTAGATGCCCTCAAAAATACAAAACAAAATACTTACTACAAATAGTATTTTTCTTTTTTTAGATTTTTGTAGCTAAAATTAATCTCTAGCTATGTTGACACATTCGTAGAAGATAAAACAAAAAAGGACAAGTCATATTTATGTAATTTTCATTTAATCTACACTTTCTAACTCATGGAAGATGAATCACCACATTCCAATATGGGTGACCTTCTAACTCATGGAAGGTAAAAGACCACATTTCCATATGGGTGACCTTCCATATTCAGTATTGTGGATTTCTAATACACCAATTATTATATAAAGAGAGATGTACCCATGATTGTAAAAAGTATGAGTAATGAATGCAATGTTATGACCTCATATCTCTTCTTAGATATTGCTTTCATTATACTCTATTTTTTGAGCAATAAAATCATTATGCTATTTTGCTTATATATTTTTATGTTCTAGTTTGTTATACTCTATTATTTTTAATTACACTTTTTCATGTTCTTCCTTCTCAAATTCTAAGTTCTAGATTAGTTAAAATTCTAAGTTTTGGATCATAAGGGTAATTCTAAGTCCTCAAAGAAGTGAAATCTAAAATAATACTATAAAAAGGAGGACGTTCTATAAATAATTACATAGTGATATTATAAAAAATTGAAGCAAAGGTCCCTAAGTAATGTGGTTAACTACTAGATGACGATGAAGATTTAAATGTGTGAAAAAAATTCAAGAATGACAATAACAATAGTAACAATTCAATATTGTACAAAATTAAGCATCCACATTAACAATGTATCATATATAATGTCAAAAAATCAATAATATAAATAAGATATTCTAGATTCCAAATCAATAAAAATCTAGCCACCTAATCAATTATGTCCTCGTTGTCAACCGGTCTACCAGCATCACCTTTATGTGGATGGTATATCTAGCCTTTCTCATACACGTGTCCTCCTCTAGATATGGTACTACCTCAAGAAAAGCTCTCATTGGTCCACACCCTCAAGCAATCTTCAACCTCCTGAGTCATCCACTCCAAATTATGCTACTAATTCTGAATTGTTTTATCATATTTTAAATCCTTTTTTCATACCTCATTGTTTGGCCAGTTCTCGGATGGTGAACCCAACCATTCTCAGGTGTGATAGGTCTCGTGTCGCAAGGCTTTTTTTGGGCTGATATCTTCCATCAACAACCTATATTGAACGTTAGGCCCAAGGATGATGGCATGAACTTTGTTCGGCCCATGGTGGACCATTCTTTAACTGGTAGAGATTTTAGCTTCACAGAAGTGGTGTACAGGTTTAATCAGAAAGAGTAGGTTGGGTTGATCTATTTTCATGCTCAAGATGAGCCAGTGTCTATTGAGGAGTCAATGGCACTTGTTGAGCCTGATAATCTACAACTCAACCTGATGGTAGAAGAAATAATAGGGTCCCATGGTTTGCTTAATTTCTTGAAGAAGTTTTAGGGATAGGACCCAGATATATCAAGGGAGTTTGTCCAATTTTGGGACAATGGCACCGTATTCCTTAGGGGACTCACATTTATGGTCATGACTGACCTTTTGGGAAAAATCATGGAAACTTCTAAATGATGGGGAGATTATCCAAAAATATAAACACTCGATGGCTAGGAATTTATATTTTTTCAAGATAAATAGAAATTAATCACCAAGAAGGACAATGGCTTCATTCAAGAGTACCTCCCACCACCATGGAACAAAGCCCTGGTTCCAATGATGTAGTACTCGACTATCAATGAGTCATCCTTTTTAATATAAATTTTCTATATGGCATTTCTAAATTGCCTAAAGGACATCAAGCTAATTAATATTTTGGATTATCTAATTTGGTCGATGTAAATCTCCATTGACAGCATGCGTAAAGGGAATTCCACTTACCCAAAACATTAGGGCTTACATCTCATAATCTACAATTATATTAGTCAAAATTTAGACCAAAGGATTGTTGAAGTTGATGGTCCTGTGGTGAATATCAACCCTGAGCCCATACCTGGTTCTCCCCTAGCAGTGATGGATGTTGTTCCTGATGGCCCGATCATTGATGTTGAAGTGAGAACCCTCGATAGGGTGGGAAGGTATAGGCTAGTGTTGGGTTCCTCATTGACTCCCAATAGGCACTTTTCTTGGATAAAATATTCTAAATAAAAAGGTAAAAATGTGTTGTCTACAAATGTTTCTACACTTGAATTTGCTTCCCCTACTCATAATTTGCAAAAAACTTTGGTTGGCTTGTCTCCTAGTACGTCCTCTATCTAGCATGTGGGTGACACATACGAGGTGATTGGTCTGGATGACATCATCTCTTTGGCTATATCCATGCTACTAAGGACGGGTAAGATTATCAATCAAATGAAGATCCAGAAGGTGGGCCAACCTGGGGAGGATGCCCCCAAGGATGATGATGATGAGGATTACATCTCAAAGTGATGTTCTATAGATGACCTCTCTATGTTTCAAGGCTTCCCATTTTTTTATTGTTGATTGTTACGTTTCTCCTTGTGTTTTCGTATAGGTGTTATTCTCTTTTGTTGTGTTTAGTTTCTCTATTTTGAGACCACCAAGGGTGGTCCTCCATTTTAGTTTGTTCTAGTTGGGTTGTTTGATTTCATTTAGTATCTCCCCTAGTTAGCTTGTAAAAGGTTTTGTGTCCCTTTCAAAACCCTTTATCAATCAAAAATAAAATAAAAATCTAGCCACTTAGAGAGGGCAAAGTCTCATAGCCACTTGGAGAGGGAAAAATTTAATATGCAAAAAGAGATGACTAAGATTTAAATATGAAATATATTCTAACTATAGCATAACTCTTCATAATTATAAACTAAATCAACAATAACCCCAACCCTAATGTTGAAGGGGCAACTACCATTTCCTAGGGCCCAAGCTAATAATAATAAAGATAGTCGACATGGCTATATTGGAGTTGTTACAAAGATCCCTCTAAAAATATTTATCCTCAATTCTAGAAATGAATGAAAAATACTCTTAGGATCCCACCTTGCATAAAATTTTAAAAGATACTACCACTTGATGACGATTACATCACTTTTGTCTTGAGCATGATTTGACCTCCTTCATCAAGTATTGGAAGCATTTTCTAGGGCTACACCTTTTTTACAATAACCTATTTAAGATAAGATACATGAAAGACCAGGTGGATGTAGGAATATAGTAGAAGTTCCAACTAATATGCCACTTCATCAATGAGATGAACCACCTTGTGGGGGCTATAAAATTAAAGATATAACTTCTAACAAAATTTAGTCTTCAAAGATAATTGCTTATAGGAATAGAGGTGCAAAAATACCATGTACCTCATGAGAAATTGTTGCTCAAATTATGCAATTCTTGTTGTTGCTTCATGCAATTTTGGACCTAGGTCAAATTATATTTAAGGAGTTGTAGCACAAGCCAAATTCAATGTAAAAAATCATCCATATAAGCCACCTTGGAGGATATTGGAACATAGTCTACCACTAATGGAGGTTTCTAACTATTTAATACCTCAAATGGGAACATCTTGAGGATATAATGGTAAGAAGTGTTATACCACCATTCAACTAAAGATAGTCAATTAACCCAATGATGCTACTTGTCTTAGAAAAACAATGAAGGTAAGAACCAAAATATATGTTTACAATATTTTTCTAGGCATTCAACTAAGTATGATAAAAAAAGTACATATTCAACTGAGTACCATTGAGATGAAACCATTCCTTACGATAATTACTAGTGAAAACATGGTGACAATGGAGTTGGCCATGCTACGAAATTTGAAAATAAAATCAAGGAACACCTTTCATACCTTACTTACTAATAAATGATGTTGTAGGAAAAAATAAGCATACTTTAAAAGGTGATACACTACCACAAAGATCGTTGTTTTACCCTCAAATTTGGAAAGGACCTCAATAAAATTTATGGAAATGTGCTCTCGTTGACAATCAAGAATAGGCAAGGGTTACAAAAAATGAGGAGTTTTAATAATTTTATCTTATTACGTTAGCATACCTCATATTTAGCCACAAAGGTCTTGAAATATTCTTTTAATATTTTAAAATAATAGGATAGCTTCACCTATTGGTATGTTTTTAAGTATCTAGAATGTCTAGACAAAGGAGATGCATGTTATTCATGGAAACTAATATTAATTATCAATAATGAGGAAAGATAAATGTGATCCTTCTTGTAGAAAAAACCCATCACCATGTGATAAAAAAGGGTAGTAAAGAGCTAGACTCCACTTTATCAATAATGCTAGCATTTTCTATGTCAAAAAGTCAATCCTCCCAAATCTAGGAAAGTCATTATGGAAGAGAACTAGAGATAGATTTTATAGCAATAATATTTCCATGTTTACAAGATAAAGTATCGACCACCACATTCTCCTTCACCTTATTTTACTCATTGACAAAATCATATCCTAAGAGCTTTATCAACTATATTTTATTTTGAGCATGAGAGATGTTATTCTAAGAAATATTGAAGGTTGTTATGGTCAATTTTGATGATGAAGTGTCACCCTAATAAGTAAGTTAGTCATTTTCTCCATGGTATGCATAACATCTCATATTTACTTCCTAGATTATTTTTGGAGAGTTTCTAGTTTTCAAAGGCCAAGGGATATAAATCTTGTATGAAAACAACTCCAATACTTATACCTGAGGCATCACATTCAATGAAAAGGGTTTGTTAAAATCAAGAGTGGCTAAAATAAGGGTGGTAAACATACCCTCCTTTAGGGAACAAAATTCTTGGAAAGCTACTTCAAACCAAACAAAGACATATACTTAGTGATAGCACTAAGAGGAGTGACAATCTTACCATAGTTGTTAAAAAAAATCTATAATATCTAGTGGGACATAAAAATCCATGGATTTTCTTGAGGTATATTTGTGTAAGGGCCAATATTTTATGGAATTTATATTTTTAGGATCCACCTTGACTCCTTCTTAAGATACTATATGTCCCAATTAGTCTATCTTATGGAGCCCAAAATGAGTTTCCCAAGACTTGTAAACTAAGATATCATCAAAGAATACTAGTACAAAATTTCATAGAAAAATACAAGAGATAAAATTCATGAGGCTTTAGAAAGTGTAAGTAGCATTAGTAATACCAAAGGATATGACTAAGAACTCATAATGACCCTCATGTGTGCAAAACATATCTCGGGGATATGCTCTTCTCTAACTCAAATTTGATAAAACCTAGAGTGCAAGTCAAGTTTTGTAAAGTATTTAATGCCATACAATTCATCCAATAAATCATCTATAACAAGTATAGAAAACTTATATTTTATGGTGATCTTGTTGAGAGGTAAAAAATTAGGACACATGTGCTAGACAATGTCTTGCCAAGATGGGATATCCATTGTGCTCCCAATATGACATCTACACTTTTTAGAGTCATGGCAAAGGCTAGACCAATTATAATGACCCATAAAAATTTTAACCTGATTCATTCAACCCATACACTAAGTTATGTTCCCATTTGTAATTTATACTTGAAATTCCCTAGGTCAAAGTATTGATTCACAATCCTAAGTACTTTGTCATTTTGGTACCAATAAAGTAATATGTGTTACCCGCATCAATCAATATATTGATACATTAATTGATGAATTCTTGGACCTTGATGGTATGGTGATATTGAAGCCCCATAATGGAAAACACAAAGATAGTCATGGTATCGACCTCTTTCTTAGAATCTACTACTTCAACTGGTGTCTCTCGCTACAATAAATCATGATCTTCATCTTATGACATTATTTATTTCTTACCTTCTATTTAGAAGTTACAATATTTTTCACAAGACTAGTCTAAATGACATTTTAAATAGAAAAATCCATGGGGCACTTATGATTGTAGTTATTGAAGTAAGGTCATTGAGGGTTGAAATCTTGTACCTTGAAATCTTGTCAAAGTTGGGTACAAGATAATTAGAGCTTATTTTCTACTATTAGAGCTACATGTTGAACATACTTGAGGGTGTATAGATCATTCATGTCAAATTCACACTAAATCCTCCTTAAGTCCATGGAAAAAGTATGAGACCATTGTTGTTAGATCTAATTGATAGGTTTAGGTGAGTAAACTTGTGAACTCTAAGTAGTAACCCTCAAATGACCATGTTTTATTGGTTTGCATCAAATGGATCACATACAAATTATATCCTTTGTCAAAATTATGGAGAAATTATGCTTTGAACTTGGGCCACATAAGAGGTGTCCTATGTCAACATAGCTCCCATAACAACCATTTATGAGCATGGGTTCCCAACATAGTAACATTCAATGTAACATGACCTTCTTCAAGTACATGGTATAGATATATGATGCTATCCAACCACATGGGTCCACAACCTTAGAGGTTTGGATGTTAATGCATGGAATGAAATCATTATGAGGCCAAGAAATAAAACTAATAGCACCTCTTATACAGGGATTAATATTAGTAACAAATCATGAGTTAAAAACAACCATACCTAGAAGAATGCCCCTAGTAGCATAGGAAGTCATCTAACTACCATGAAAAAGTATAGGTATGTGACCAAAAAACAACTACTAGTAGATGTTGGTGTCTTGAAACTGGAATCCCATTTTGATTTTGTGTCTATTGCATACCCTGTGGATGTTCTTCAATAAATTTTTAAAACTCTTGGTCAAAGTAATGCTAAGTAGGTGCAACACTACAATGGTTTTGTATGAACTCTAAGGTCTTATTTATTTGATCTTGAGAGTCAGTAATGGAGTTAACCAGTCTATCCAAGTGCTCAAGATAGGATCATATACCTAGGTTAGTAATAGTAGATAAAACAATACCAATTTGATGAGTAAGGGGAAGAGTGGTAGGATGAAAGGTGTTGCAAGGAAGTAAAGCCATATTTTTTAAAGGACACACTGGTTAAATCTATTGATATTTAGTGGAGTATTGTGATATAAATACTTATGGGTTGATATTGCTTCTTGCTTATGCACACATCCTCTGGTTGATCAATATGCTATAAATTACTATTGATTCACAACCAACTAGTAGAATCAATGGGTTTATTTATGCGATAGGACAAAAAAAATCAAAATAATGCTTTAGGGACCTTTTGAAAAAGTATCGTGAGAAATAGCCTCAATAAATTCAAAGATACAATCATGATAGGATGGTCTCTCATAAGGTTCCTAACACACTTTATTTCCAAAAAAATGTTCTTAGAGATACCTTTATTTTGATTAGCTCAAAGAGACAGTTACAATGATATGTATCTTCCACAAGGTCCTAATACTTCTTAAGAAATAGGTTTGAAAAAATGACTACCTCACAATATTACAAAAGAAAAATATGGTAGAAGATTGAGCCAAAAACAAATGATGAAAACTTACCTAGACAACAAGAAGAAAAACTAAATGTCAAAGGTTTTATAATGGTTCACACATCTTTTTTCCACTATTTTGCATTGCTATAGGGAGATCAGATCTCTAATACCATTTGTAATGAAATAACTTCTAAAATTATAGTAATAATAGTATCAATTCAATATTATACAAAAGTAAACATCCGTGGGAACAATAAATCAGATTTAATGCCATAAATTCAATCATGCAATTAACAAATTCTAAATTATAAATTTCAAATAAATATAAATCCTATCTACTTAGAGAGGTAAAAATCTCATATACACAACTAAGGCAACTAATATTTGAATATGAAATATTATTTCAACTTCAAACTCTTCCTATTTATAACCTAAATCAACAATAAGCCTAATATTAATGTTCAAGGGTTGACTATCATATCTTAGGGCCTAAGCTAATAATAAAAATATAGTCAATATGACTATATTGGAGCCATTATAAAATGGTTCCTTCAAATATTGAATGGAACCAACCCATTAGAACATCCATTATAGGGGAGATATAGTATCTTTAATGTCTTCTCTCCTTAGCCCCTCAACTTAGATTATGAGGGAGGAGTTAGAATATGTGTAATCTAATCTTGATAGCCAAGGTTGACGATGTGCAATATCTTTATATAAGCCTATGGGAATCCTACAAGCATGTGTTATATTTTCTCTATGTAAGCCTATGGGCATGATTTAATGTATTTAGCCTCAACAAAATTGGTTAAACCATTAGTATGGTTAACCTTATAAATTGTGATTTAATCATTAAACATGTTTTATGTTGGTTTGGGTAAAGTTATAACTTATATTAAGGATTTTATTATGAATAACCCTCAACTAATTGATCCATTACATCAGTGTGTATCCATGTGATTTATTATTTCAGTTCCCATAAGCAACCCTCTCTCTTATTTTTTACTTTTATTCTTTATTTTGGTTTTAAATTATTTTGAACTTAATTTGTGGTGAATGTTATATTTTTCTGGAAGTATTGTGAATTTTGACAAAATTACAATGGTACAATAAGATTGAGTAAATAACGAGGTAAGTTTGGGATAAAGCCCAATCACTTTTCATCTTATTCAACAATTACAACGAGATTCAACCTCTTGTGACAAGTTCTATTTGCATGATAACATTGCATGGTATAAATATAGGTTGTACATCTACAAGCAATCATCATTGAAAGATCACTATTTTAAAAAAAATACATGCATCATTTGAGGCCACTTAATATTCCTCAAAATGTATAAAAACAATTTGAGGATGATTTTTTAGAAGGATATAGAAGGTGAAGTGAACTAGTATATTTCACTTAATATGACCTAAACCCCTTGGCTCATCCATTTGTTGCTAACCAAGGTGATAAATTATTTTTGGAAAAGGTGGAAGAGTTATGATCCATAGTAAAAAAATATAGCTAGTGATCAAGATCTTATATTAAATAGGATTTTTTTGAAATTGTTTAATGCATACATAATATAAATAACTTGTAATTTAGCATAATACCTTTATATAGGAAGACTAATTGTAGTTGTAAACAAGTGATTAGAGTGATATTTGATGATTCAAGCATGTGATATTTTTGGGGCATGTTTTCATGCTTGAAAATCTATTTTTTATCCTAATTGCATTATTAGGGGCATAAATTTGTTCTTAGGACTATGTTTGATCTATTCAAGAAGCATTGGAAAGATTAGAGAGAACACCAATTTCATATGTAATGCTAACAAAATTGTGGAAAAAATACCCTAGAGGTCCTAAAAAATGGTAAAATATAATACTTATATTAATCAAGGAGGGTTTGTAGGAGGGCGACAAATCGTAGATGGTATCATAATGATTCACAAAGTCATCCACTCCATGGATAAAAGCAGAAAGGTTGGTATGCTCCTGAAATTAGACATGAATAAATTCTATAATCATGTCTTTGGACCTTCCTAGTCAAAGTGTTATTAATATTTGGTTTCCATAATAATTACATAGATCTCATACTTAGTTGTATCTCCAATGCTAATTTTTTTCCTAGTGAACGGGGCAACAACAGGCTATTTAATAGCAAAATAGGTTTATGCCAAGGTGACCCTGTTGGTCCAAAATCTGCTTATGATTGATTATTGCACCCCAAGATTTAGCCAACATTGAATTACCAAGTAAGTCATAGAGCTTAATAGGCTCAATCTCTAGAGAAGGTTGGATCCTTTGAGGTTCTAACTAGCTAAACTATGATAGGGGAGAGAAGAGTGTTGAAAGAGATTAAATATAGATGATGCTAGAACTTGTAATGGTGTGGATTAGACAACATAAATAAATGCATAAATCTCATGAAATAAATTAGTTGCCAAAACCTCCTAACAAACCAACCAATTTTACCATATGCATAATAACTTTTAATCAGTATACAGTTCCACAGACTATTAGGTCTAGAACCAAAGAACTAACATACACAAGAATCTAGAAAGCATAATTAATGTCATGCACATTCATCTAGCTAAACAGAAACATTCATTCATTCATACATATATTTTTTACAAGATGTTGAACTAGAGGCCAAACAAAGATTTCTATTGCATTTATCCTTCCAAAAATATTTATACATGCAACTTGTAAATGCCTAAGAGTCGATCCTTTAACAAGAGTTCATTTCTCTTATTTATAATACCTCTATGGTTTAATATTCAAAATACATAAATAGCTTTATCAAAATTGTTACAATAGAATCTTACGTTGCCAAACTCATGAGATCATCGTGCAGCATTATTGGTTCAAGAATAGAACATAGTGCTCAATTTCTAACTGCCTGTTGAAGGCTCCATGCATATAGACAAGTAGTGGAGATGAACTTGATATTTGTTCCATCCTTTATTCTTTGGGATTACCTATCACCATTGATCTTGTAATGGTTGTAGAAAACTGAAACCTCTATGTAATATTATGTTTGTTGTATCTTGTGATGACCATGACATAGGAACATGTTGTGATGTCGTGTTATTTATTCACCTCTAAGCTTTCTCAGATTTGGTGACTACAATTTGAGAACATGTCACAGTGTCACACTTGCTTCCTTTCTTTGAATCTTTCTAACTTCCTAAAATTGTGACATGGAGGTGTGTCACAATTTTGTGCCTTTATTTTATCTCATAAGCCTCTGGAGCTTTTGCTATTGCAAATTCATGGTACTTCTTACTTGGTGATCATTTTCAAGATTTGATAAATATGGCAAAAAATCATGTCATGGTTTCATGACATTCCTCTCTTGCTATCTTCTTATATTATGTGAAACCACAACATGGCCATAAGTCATGAAGTTGCATCAGGTTTTTTATCTTGAGTCTTCTAGGCATTTGCAACTACGACACTAGGTTGTGTCACAACATCGTGCCCAATGCCAAACTTGACTCTCCTTTTGTTTTCATGATCATGATGCTAATTCATGTCATGACATCATATCCAATTCTGTACTTGAATATTTTTTAGCTATTTTTACAGTGACATCAATACATATCATGATTTCATGCCTATCCTTCAAACTTAAAAAAAAATTAGAGGCTTATCACCTTATTTTTTTTATATATTCATTTTGATCTACATTATTGGTGCCTCCTGAGATATTTTGCTCACAAAATTTTTAGAACCTAGGACCTTATCCATTAGGTGAATGGATTCTAAAAAATAGGACAAAAAGGGATGAAATGGGAGTGATAAATAAATGTAAAATTTAAATAAAAATGGAAAGCAGGATGATGAGGGTTGAAAAGAGGATGGATGATAGCAAAAATTTGAGCAAATGGTTCATTTACTTGGCCCTTTGGTTACCTGGGAATCTTTCCTTTTTTGCTTCTCCTTCAGCTTCATCATCCTCTTCTTTCTTTGTGTCTCCTCCAACTTCTTCTTTTGTTTCCCCTCCTACTTCCTCTTCTATCTCTTCTCTAAAATTTATTGAATGTTTGCATCCTATTTTTAGCACTCTAGTCTTGTAACCTCTTAGCAATATTATTGTAGGATCTACAAGATTGTTCCTAGGTACTATTAGTAGGATTTGAAGAATTGGTGAATTGATCATGAATGAATTCCAGATCAGAGACCCTATCATATGAGAAGGTTTTGGATCTCGGGGTCAACTTGTATAGGTAGGATTTTTTCTGAGTAATATCTTGAACGAGCTTGAAGATATGTTCCTACTACATAGGCTTTGGTCATTCATCTATTTTAGACTCATTGTCCATAGCTCTTCTTAGGATGGCTTTGAGTTCTTCTTCCCCAAAGATACTGAATCTTCCACCCAAAATCTAGAAAATCCACATTTCTCAGCAAAATTCAAATGTTTTAGTAGTCCTTTAGATTCATCTTTTAGCTCATGGATGAGTTGCTAGCCTTGGTTCATAAATCTATGTCTTTTGACAAAATTTTGGCTACTATCTTGGTGTTGGACCATTTTCTATTGGGGACTCTATTTGCTACCCTCTCATAACTGCTTTTAGTTAGGGATTGAATATTTGTTATTGTAAATAATCTTGATTGCATAAAACCTTCAACCCACTTGAATTCCTCTTCTATGATTTTCAAAACTTCTTTCACTTCCTCCATGTATAGTAGAACAGATCACACTTTGAGGCTCAATTCTAGAATATCTTCAGATATCTCCTTCCTCACCTATTTGGCCTTTTAATTTGATAATCCTATGGCTTTGGCCCTTTCCTCTTGAATCTGTTGTTGGAGATCCCTGACTTACTCAACCAAAATTTGATTTTCCTTGTTGGCATCTTTAGTCTCATTTTTATATTTGGCCATCTTGTGAAACCTATCTTGCTATTTCTTGATTTCATTCTTCAGAGCCTTTTCAAAATTTCTCTACTCACTCATTTTTGTCTCAAGCTCTTCAATTTTCTCTTTAGCCTATGCATACTTTTCTTTGAAATAATCACCATGCAATTAAATGGTTTCTAAGTGAGCTTGGGTAGTTACAAATTCATCTTGCATTTGGAGCTGGGTAATATCCTCTATTACTGCTTCAACTTGATAATATTCTATCATCATATATTATGTTGGCTTTTCCACAAAGGGTGTGATCATCATCTTCATCCATTGGAGGGTGGTGGGATCTATTGTAATAATCTTCTAAGCAGATTTCTTAGAATATTGAGCACATTTTGTATGCCATCGGTCATAGGCATTCTTGTTTGCCTTCTTGAATTTCTTGAGCTTTGAAACTGTGGGGTGAGTTTCTATAGAAGTAGGTAGGGGTGGTAGTAATGGAAAGTGAACAACAAGAGAGAATGGTATTGTTACAATAGTGGAATCAGTTCTTATAGGAGCTACAATAGACACTACTATAGAGTCTAAAAAAGTGACAAGCAATGATGATATGGAGGATGGTGCAGAAATTGAAACTTAATCAACTGGGGTAGATGAAGAAGGTGGTGGTGAGGGTGGATGTTGATGATATGGAGATGAAGGTAGTGGAGGTGAAGATGGATGTTGCATAGATGGAATCTGATCATTCTTTTCATCAAAAAGGAAGGGAGATTTCTCTAGGGAATGAGGAGAAGGAGAAGAGGAAAGAATAGGAATCATACCTAACACTATCATATGTGACTACGGTTCTTCTTGAGTACCTTTCATGGTTTCTTTTGTATCTTCAATGGATGGTGGTTTTCAAATCACTTCTTTCTGCCCTAAGGTATTTTCATATTATTGTCGAAGCAACTTCTCAGTATGCTCTTCTTGCTCTAAGATGTTTACTTCTGTAACTTCTTCTTGCCTACTTTTCTTTTGTGAGCTTTCTTCAAATGCAATCTATGTCTTCCTTTTTTGCCTTATGAGGTAAACGGAGTCAAAATATATTTCTAAATATTGCTACTAATCTTTTGCCTACATAATATCAATTAATGGGGGTGTTATCCTAGTAATTGGTACAAACTATGGGGCATCTAATTTAGAGCTTTTATGTTTTGATCTTATTGCCCCTATAGTTATTTGCCTCGGTTTCTTTTGCACTTTGATGGGTTTAGTAATCCCTTGGCCATGCTTTCCAAGGCCTTCTCTGGTATAACCCATATTTTTCATCATCAAGGGTGCTTTTGAATATTTCTCCAACTTTTTTAAAGAAATTACAAGCAACAGCTTCATATTCAGAATAATGCAAATATATAGTACATTGCGAATAACTGAATAACCTAACTTCCCTAACCATATGCTAACCACCTAGAGGTGCTAACAAATATGTGCTACATGGTGTTAAGCAAATGTAATATTACAATTATGGAATATTACTCTGAGTTAATATATCAATGGCGGAATATTACTCTAACATCCCCCTTATTCCATTATTTGGGATAAATATATGAACCTCTCTTTAATGTGTAAGAGAGTATAATAAAAGATGCTCTTATGTTGGCTCTTTCTCTATGTGTACCTTTGGATTAGTACCTCTGGGTCTATCTCTGGATTTGCCTATGGATTTGCCTCTAGATCATTACCTCTATATCTACCTCTGGATCATTGTCGTTGGGTCTACCTTTAGGTCTATCACTGGGTCATTGCCTCTAGGACTACCACTCGATCTATCACTAGATCTACCACTGGGTCTACCATAGGTTTTACCTTTTCTATAGAAGCCAAACAACATTTCTTTCATCTTGGTCCATTGTGTGAGATTTGTCCATCCACAATCAATATGAACCTTGTTGGCCATTTTCACTTTGTACCAATAATTTGAAGAGTGATTTGTACATCCACATGAGTCACAAGGATGTAGTTTCCAACACCTAGTTGCTACATATCCTGTTCTTCTAAAATGACTGCAAGAATACTTTATAGGAATTGAAAGAGATTTAGGTTTTACAAACATGGTTTTACTGGTACTTGCTTTTCCATCATAGCCAAGGCCTTAATTCTTTGGTCTGACATTTGGCATTATTGGAATTTTAATTCCTTGTCAATGTTTACCTAATATTTCACCATTGAATCCCATTTTGTTCATCAATTTGGATCCAATGCTTTTGATGAGTTTTTAAAAATACCTAAATTCTTCATCTTCATAAATATTTTTAACAATATGGCATTTGTCACTATTGATGAGATTATGGAGCTCATTTTTAGGATTTTTAGCTTTTAATTCACTAGTATCGCAAGCAAAATCTGCTCTTGTGATGATATCACCTATGCTACAATTGATATCTATCATTGAAGGTAAGAGGTAATTTGTGTCACAACAAGCATTTACCATCAATGTCTCAAGGTCATTTGTGTCACAAAAAGCATTCACCATCATAGTCTTAAGGTCACTTGTATCACAACAAGCATCTTCCATTAGGAGCATGACCTCTGATTTCTCACTGATTTCCCTTTTCTTTTTATGTTGGGAAATGTCAAGTGAAACAAATGACATGTATATTACCCTTACAATACCAATAGGGATTAGAGCACCATTGATATGAAGGTCTTTAGAATATTTAGAATCTTTGAGAATGGATCTTACACCACTACGTAGTGTGAGAAATTGTCCATCCTCATAAAAATCCATTCCTTCCAACCCTGCTGGAAAGTAAGGATCTTTAACTGATGTAGCAACATCATCAGTTGGTTTTGGGACATTCTTTTTCTTGGATCTACCCATTTAAGGTGTCGATCTCTATCAAAAATACACCTTTTACAATGGAATTTTACAAGAATTTTGACTAAGATGTCGATCTCTACAAAAAATGCACCCTTACAAGTCTTCCCTCCTTTTTGCAAAATATTCTTTGATGGAGTAAAATAATTATCCCCCCCCTTAGTGCAAAAAATTTCTACTATGAAGGTTCCTTATATATCCAAAATGGCCTCTATTTCGATATACCACAAATGAGTACTGAAAGAGAATTCACTCAAATTGATGGCACCTGCCTAAAAACCCTTCTAAAAAAAGGATGATTAGTTGGAGGAAATTAAGCCAAGCAATAAGAATGAATTAGGGTATTTGATGGAGTGAATATCAAAATACAATTGGCTTTCCTTATTTCTCCCCGATGATTTATAGAGAATAATAGCTCATACATCATTATTGTAGCTATATTAGGCATTAGATACAGTAGTCCAAGCATGATATCTTCACCTGTAAGTGTGAACCAGAGGTATCGTATATACCGAACGTTGTTGTGCAATAAATTCCAAAAAAAGGTTTAAAATTTGGAATATTGTTTGCTTTTGCATTTTAACTTATGATGTAAGTGCAAAAAACAATAAATTAAATGCAACATACAATCAAAAGTGCCCTCAAATTTTAAATATAGGTTTCAGATTCCACCAAAAATACACCTACAATGCTCATTATAAGGTGTCAAAAGCAATAAAAAATGCATCTTTTAACAATAATTTTTGCAAGAAATTGTGTTTTGTGTTTGTAAAAATTGATATTCACAATTCCCGCCCTTGTGTTATAATTTTACAAAAGAAGTATACAGTTTTATCCCCCATTTTGTTTGTAAAATAAACAAGGTGTGGATGGAATTTATACTCCTTGGGTTGCAAAAAAAATGAATTTGCAAAGTATTTTTAAAAAATACCTTTTAATGCTCCTTCTTTGTCTTTTTCAGCAAAAAATTGTTTGCCATTAGCAAAAAAATTGGCTTTTTTTTCTTTTGCAAAAAAAAAACTGTTGTTTTTTTGCAAAAAAAAATACCATTTGCTCTTTGTGGGGTTTGAACCCCTGACCATTTGCTTGCAAAGTATTACGCATGGCCAAGATACCAACCCAAATTCTTGAGCTGTTGAAATATAAAGTAGAAGAAGGAATATTTGAAAACCATCTATTCCCACCTTCATTAATTATGGTAGCAAAAAAACAAAGGTTTCTATCATGCACAAGATTTGATCCCTTGACCTACCCCGCAGCGTCTTAGAAGCAATCAGCCAACTATCCCGGCTATAGCTCAGGACGTGAACAAAGGAGATAAAGGATGTATTTGTTTCCTTCTTTAAAAATAATCAAAAAAGCAAAAAAATGGGACTTTAGTCCCACATGCACCAATATGGTGCATGTTAAACTCTTTAAAAATGAAATCACTCACTCTCTTTGTTGATTGCCTTTAGGCGATCAAATCCTTTGAATTCATTTTGCTACCTGAAGCAACAAATCAACATGTGACATATCAGCATCGAGGTGTGGACCAATCCATGCATGCCACATCAGCCACATATGCCACATTAGCCACTTTCCATGTCAGATAAGCCATGCAATATGCCATGTCAGTGCCATGGAAGATGCCATATCAAAAGTGCCTTGCTTTATGTGCCACCATGTCAGTTTGCTCTAGAAATGCCACATATATACCTCAAAGTTCATGCTCATAGTTTAGGGATCTCACTCTAAAATTTATGTCATGTCTGCCTACACCCATAATATCAGATGCAAAGGTTTCATCTCAGTCCACGTGCTTGTAGAGTTTGCATTGGTCCTCGAGATCTGTTCCAACTAATGTCAGAGATCTCTTACCTATGCCTAGGGATCCTACTCACTTATGATCCACCTTGGGAATCATACCTCAAAAAATGTGAAACAAATAATGCACCCCCTCACCCGCTTTAATATCATGAAGAAATTTTGAGCAACAGTTTCATATTCAAAATAATGTAAATAATAGTACATTATGAATAACTAAATAACCTAACTTCCCTAACCATATGCTAACCACCTAGAGGCACTAACAAATATGTGCTACTACATGGTGTTAAGCAAATGTAATATTACAATTAGGGAATATTACTCTGAGTTAATATCCCAATGGTGGAATATTACTCTAACATATTTTTGAGGAGTGTACATTATCACTTTTCCTTTAGAATAGGAGAAAGGGGTAGTACTCTTGATGGTTTGCTACTGAGCTTGGGCAACCACCTTCCCCTTACCTGTATCGACTTCTTTAAGAATATGTTCTATGGCATGTCATTCTCTATGAGTACTACAAAATCTTAGGGTAATCTTGTTCCCAATGGTTTCTACCCAGGTTGCTTGGTACTTATCATACCTATCAAAAAATTCATCATTACTTTTGAGACTGTATCTTGAAGTGATGGCTTTAGTTTCAAACCTCATGACCCACCAGGCATGTATCTTGGCCTCTATCCAATGATGCTTATTCTCCATCCTTTGGATAGTTTTATCATCCAAGAAGTGCTCTGCAGCATTCTCAATATCATAATCTACAACCCACTCATAAAAATCATGTCATGGAGGCAAAGGTTACATATGTTCCACATTCCATTCTAACTCTTCATATTTCTTATTGTTCCTTTGCTGCTCTATGTTCTCTCTGGTAATTTTGATGAATTTTCGAGTCCTAGAATTAGTAAGAATAGATAGTCTTCCAAAAATTAGTCAATGGGGTCGTACCTCCATATTTGTGGTAATTCTACCAGACCCAGGTCCCTCAGGGCTTGAGCGACCTATTCATTTTGCCATTTCTTGGTTAGTACTATACCCTCAAAATTGAATGGTAGGATGTAGTTTCTCTTTTTACCTATACTTGTGCCATATTGGTAGTTGATATATACAGTCTACCTGCAATACTCCATTACAAACATTCGATCTATAACTTAGTGAGGCAAAAGAAATGGATTTCCTATGAACCCAAACAATCTAATGATAATACCCTGTGTTAGAATGAACCAATCCCCTTCCTGTGCATGTGGGTTCTGTAAAATGGTTTTAGCCTTTTGGGATAGCCTATTCATTTTCCTATACATAATTTTTAGTGTAGGTCCCAAGAACTTCTTGTTTAAGTTGCAATATATCTCAAATGTGGTGAGCACTATGGGCCATGAATACATTGGTAGCCTATTTCCCTTCTCATCTCTATCTATTATAGGTATGAAGGGTATTTCTTGTGCCATGCAGTAAAATAAGACCTAGGCCAAGTGAGAATAATATCTAAAGGATGTTTGAAAACCCTTCTTCAACTTGTTCAATTATTCATGAATTTTCCTATATAGATAATTTACCCAATCGAAGAAAAGGGGCTTGGTGCTCTATTCCATGATGGAAGTGTTGTAGAACTTAGGGTTTGAAATGCACTTGATCATGGTAATTTTCCAATTGTGGACTTCCTCATCCGAAGACAACCCAATAATTATGGCTAACATGGAGAAGAGCTTAGGGTTTTTTAATTCTGTGAGGGGAATAAGATTTTCTAGTAAATTCCTACCTTTCTATGGTATTTTAATTTGTAGCTCGGAGAAGGTTCTTATGCTATTATTTGGGATGTAATATTTTGCTTGGTCATCGGGATGGAAATATTTGGGCTTTAGAGCTGGGGCCATATCCATGGCAAAATAAACCAAAAAAATGTCTAGGCCTGTTGGAGCCAAATTTGACTCAACTTTGAAACCCCCAAATTTAAATTTTTGGTTTCAATCAAAATGTTCATAATGTTGGCTACTTCTTCAGTTGGTGTGATCTACTTGAGTTTTCATTGGTCGGTTTGATGAAGTCTAACCTTGGGTGTTAATAATGTGTGCCTCTTTTTATTACTCAAATATCTCAAAAGGAATAGGGAAAAATTTTATTAATCAAAATCTCTAAAGCCAAAATTCGACCTTCGTATAATAATTTTCCTTGGGCTTAAACCAACCGATAAACCTTTGAGTCCTAAGCTATTTAAAAGTGATTTAATTAAACATAGTGGTCTAAAAAACCTGAAAGTCTTAAGTTTGAAACAAATATCTTAATTAATTTTGAAGGTTTGCATCCAATTCAATTAATAAACAAACACCTAATATCTCATCTGAGGATCGCGCTCGATCCAAATTGAATCGGATGGTTGCGTTGTGACGAATAAAGTAAAGGTCAAGTAAAATGAAGATAATATTTTAACCTAAGGTCATAAGTGTTTAAAATCTATGCAACTTTGCACATCTAGATGAACGCGCTTAAATTTTAAATTGATCCAACAGCTACGCTATCTCTGAAAAGTCAACTTTAAATGAAGTCATCATAGGTCAAAGCTTCCAATTAAACAACGAGCAACTCCGACAGATTGGATGATAGCGCTCGAGTGAGCTCAATATCGATATTTGCGCATGATTTAATTAAACCATGCATTAAAATACCATGGTCAAAAAGGAATTAAGAATACACACCCCCTTTGAAATAATCACCGAGCAAGATGGATAGATCAGACAATAGTGCTTGATCTAGACCTGATCCGACGATGGCGCTCTTACAAAGGTGCATTAAAGAGGTAAATATCCCATGTGATTAATTAAAAATATTAAATAGGATTAACAAGGGTCTAAAAATGTTGGTTAATCATCCCCATTTTGGCTTAATCAGGGTTTAAACTTATATGTTCTTAAGTAACTGACCCCACAGGTTGAAAGATATCAACAATCGCACTAAAATTTAACCGAGATCTGAATGGTGCACCAAATTGAAATCTTGGGAAAATACCCGGTAAAATGAAGGTTGACCAAGATCTATGGTTGCACCAAAAGATATCAAATATCCAACGACAACGCATCGATGAAAGTGATCAAGGTTTAATATGAAGGTTGTCTTTATCGAATGATTAAATTTGTTATAATACACCCTTTCTATTTTCGCTAAACCATGCACATGTTTGGAAGATCCAACAGATGCATTTCCACTATGGTATGATCCAATGACAGTCACGGAGAAAGGTCCCGAGACATCAACGGTTTAACTAATTCTTTCTAGGATTCGATGGTCATGAACAAGTCAAAGTCAACACAATGGGACACGAGCAGGCTAAACCAATGAGCATCTTCTGACAGATCCGATGGATGCACTCCATCTCAAATCAATCCAATGGCAGCACATGCCCCAAAGGTAAACCAAAAGGTAAGCTTAAATTGACACTTGATTAATTAAATCTTAAAACACATTTAATAGAGCTTTAAACCCATCATTAATTACCATCCTTATTGGTCGAAATTAAAAAATATTCGAAGCATGTTTTCTTTCGGATAACTAACCTGCAGGTTTTAAAAAGATCCAAGGTTGCGAATAGAACGAAAGTACATCCGATGGCTATGCTCGATCATGGTTGACTCAAGGAAAATGGGGCATTCAAGATAATAAAGGTAGACACTCACACCAAGAACCAAATCTCGTGAAGATCCCGAGGGTGATTGCTGCCTAAGTGAAGTATAATCAATCCCAAAGATTTAGTTATCGTTCGGGTCCGAGGTGGCACGAGATTCAAAAAGGAAGCCACCCCCATCGCACATCCCAGTTCCACGTCAGATAAAAAGGGTTCCTAGTGATGAATAGCAGAAGTCTTGATGATTACAGGCACACAAATCAAAAGGTCCCAGGGCACGTAGGATGAAGGACATTACCCGTCATAAACGCTCAATTCCAAAAAAGGATGAGTTGGCAAAATTTCTTTGGCTAATTTTAAACAGTAGTTGGTGGCATCATATTGATGACAAAACATGCGAATTTATCGAACCCATTCCACCACCCTGTATATGAACTCATGAAACCATTCAAGGCTATTACCCTGGTAAGCTAAGAGTAGAAGTTGATACACCAGAAGTATAGAGAGAAGAGGATTTTCAAGCTTCGTAGTCACAGAAAGACCCGACCGGCTACTGTGAGATCAAATGGCATCATGGGGAGACGTATTCATACCCGAAGACACTAGGGAGGCCGTAAAATTCATCACAGATAGGTCACCATACTCTGTGATCTCTGGACCACCTGTTCTCGATAGCACCATGTATGAATTTTCTCAAAAATGTGGGGTAGATAAAAGACCAAACTCAGCCCAACAGTACGAGATCGACAATGCTTGTATCAAGAGTTTCGCTCGAGTGATGGAAAGCGATAACAGAACCCCATGGATAATGGCCGACTTATTTCATAAAGCTCATAGGTTACATCATAGAGGTTTCCCCAGAAATAATAGATGGAATAGTAACCTTGGGAAGTTGGTATGTCCGAAAGTTCACTTCTCCTCAGATTTGATGGCGTGGCTAGCAGTGGCGTATGATGAAAGAACGAGGACATTTCGAGACAATAAGAATCGGTCGATGTTCAGTATTAAAGTCGAACACATCCAGAAGGTTTTCAAATTGATAGAGTATACCACCTTTCTGGTGGAAAAGGTAATCGAACACCAATCTCGAATGTTTACAGATATGGAAGTTTTTAAAAATTTGTTTGATACGCATGCGAGAATAGATAAGGAATTCCCAATTAACAAAAATGCTCTTAGGCCATGGGTCCAAGATTTCTATGATATGATAAACATAGTTTTGGGAGTACAGGATCTCAGTAGGATAACTAAAAGGGTTTTGTATTTAGCTGCACAATGCAATAGGGCATATAACACCCCAATTTATGCCTGGGAATTAGAATTAAGTACCCAGATGCATAAAGAAATGATAGAATTGAGGAAAGCAGTTTTCGAACAAAGGCAAGAGATGCCCCGTTTTTCACAATACTCAATTTTTATCCATATGATAGCGGGACAATTAGGAGAAGAAGCCCGTAAAAGAGTATGGGCCATCGACAACCCCTATGTTCAGAGTAGCTTCTAGAGAATACATGAAGGACGAACTCACATGGGCTGGTTCTGTGATCATTTCATGGTAGAAATTCATTGGGCTTTAACTGGGTTAGTTCTCGAGAGATTAGGGCCAGGGGTAAGAGCCTTTATTAAAGAGAAGGAAATTGGGGACTTCTTCTTCACATAAGGTTTTACTTATATCAGATTATATGGGGCTAAAATCCCTCCTAAGATGTTACCATAGTACTACCCGTTATCCCTAGCAGCTTTGGAATTATGCAGGCAGGTGGCAGAAGAGGCTAAGATGAGATTGGTAAAGAAGCATGGTAAGGTCCCCTGGCTCGATGTTCCCTATCATTTTGGGGATTTTATATTTGTTGGATATCCTTCCCTGCTCAAAGGAATGTTTGAATTAGATAACATGGGATTCGATGAAATAACTTGGAGATTCTATGACCCAAAAGGAACATACAACAAAATGATGGAAAAAAGAGAATATGCTCGAATACGACACCGAGAAGATGCTTTTGAAGAAATCTTGTTAGAAGCTATGGAGAAAGGATTAGATTTGCAGGTAGTATGGGATAAATTTCCTCTAGAAAAAAGAGGTAGCACACAAGTTTATGAAGCCTATGATTACCCTATAGAATTAAGAAGGCTTCGAGAAGGTTCAGTAGATGTTGTAGCACCTATTTTACCAGGGGCAGGCCAAGCAATCAGAGAAGATCCCTTGTTGGAGTTGATAGAAGAACAAGGTATTGATCTAATGGAGGTCATTGTCAAAACTACAGATATAGTAGAGCAACAGGTTAGGCCTCCTGGAAGTGCTCATCTCAGAATAGAATCGACACCAAGCACTCCTCAAGAAGTTTCTCAACAAACCAGTGCAGGTAAGGGAAAAGAAATTGTAATCACATCTACTCATAAAGCTTCACCCACAAAGCAGCCTGTAGTCCCTATTTTTGATAGAGTACTAGCTATAACTAGTGTAAAGAAATTGGCACCCATGTACCTCTCTAAAAATAAAATGGTAGGAGATTAAAATTCCATCAGTGATACAAATGAATACTAGGAGAACTGGTGGATTGGGTGGCCTTTTTTGAAGTCACCTAGTGAAGAATCAAAAAGAGATAACTCCTATGGAAAAGAAGAAACCCAGATTATCTTTACCCTCTACAAAGGTTGTTTTGGAAAGAACAGATGAGCAAACTACCTTCACTATTGCAGATGAACAAGAATTACAGTTAGTAGCAGGGATGGGAAATATAGGAGAACAAGTCATCGAAGAATATAAATCAGAAGCACCTATATCAGATATAGCAGAGATAAATCTTCCTGCTCTGCAAGACCCACTAGTCTTCAGAGTCAATGAGGAAACAGGGGGCTCATCAGTACTAGGGAAAGAAGGTGAAGTGGCCAAAGTTGTCAAAGCAATGCAAAATCAAGCCATAGACCAATTCATTGGGAAAATTGCAGAGCTAAGGAAACAATTGGAAAAAGAGGAGAAGGAAAAAGCAGAAATGAAAGCATTAATAAATAAACAACAGGAAGAATTGGACCGAAGAGATACTTCAGCTGCACAGCCCCCTTCAGTGGTAAAGATTCAAGATCATGTATATTATCTTAACACTATGAAGAAAAATATGTCAATAACGATAAGAGCTCATGCCAAGGGTTTCTCCGAGATGTTTAGACAGATGAAGGTGATCCAAGTAACTGCTCAAGAAATTCTGACCTTGATACAAGAAAGAGAAGAGGATTTTGGAATCATTCACCCTACCCTGGATTTTATAGGAGACCATTTTGAAGAGTTACAAGGACAAGAAATAATAACACATGATGGTAGCAAGATTCAGCTTAATTTTGAGTTCTTTAAAGCAGCCCTATTTGGAGCAAACCAAGAGAGATGGATCAATGTTGTGATTGAAATGGATGATTTGATAAAATATGCAACAAATAAATTGGCGGATATTGGTCTATCCTTAGACCAATGCTTAGAGGCCTCAGATATAGAAGAGGTATTCAAAGAAACCATTGAAATATTTGAGTGTGAACCAGGTGATGAGGAAGAAATGATTAGACAAACTATGCTTATGGTGAATGCTGTGGAGATGTTACTTTTTCAATATGAAAGGAACATGCCTATTATTGCTATATAGAAAAATAGAATTTTGTAGGAGATGAACATGCTGAGGATTGCAACCACATTTGATACAAGGAGTTTGGAGATTGATAGATGAACATATAAAATCTACAGACAGTCCAAAAGGGGAAAAAGGTTGAAACTCACGGTCAACAGCTAGAAGCAAGTTCATCACAATAGAAACCTGCACCTACAGAAAAAGTTCCCAAAATAGTAAAGGAGGCAGTTCAAGAGAAGGAGGCCCAAAAAGAAACAGTTGAAGAGAAAACAATTGAAGAAATAGAAGTAGGTTCACCCAACACCACCATCACCGGTTAAATTGAATCACTGTTTGAAAAAGTCAAAAGGAAAGAGCATAACCAAGACAATAAGGGCAGTGGAAGCCAGTTGTACCAATTTTTGAAGTCTGACCAGATGCTGACAAGTGTAAGGCTAAAGATGAACCAAGAATAATAGAATCAAGAACCAACAGCTATAAAAGGAAGCAAATAGGTCCAGATTCTGCATCAAGCAATTAGAGAATAGCATTTTTGCTAAGAGGTATACTTGAGTGCCCTAGTTAGTTGTGTTGTTGTATCCCCTTCTGTGTCTATTTTTTCTTTCTCATTTCTTATTCTTCCCTTTGCTTTGCAGGATTGTGATAGGAAAGTGTTCAAGAAGCTGAGATCATTTCCTACCTTTTTGAGCCTGAGATTTAGAGACTCTATTGTTACTATATTGGAACAAGGAGAGTAGGAGAGACTTGTTACATTATTTGAACATGATATTTTCATTGTATTGATATATTTTCTTTGAGAAAAATAGAGTTAAAAGGCATTCTGCCCACTCTGCATGTAAATTTTATGAAATCAATACAATTATGAATCTCTTTTCTATTATATCTTTTGTCTTAGCTCTGTGTGTCACTGTGTAATGGGTTACATTATTTGAATGCATTATATACGTTTCTCTCATTGGTTAACTCTTGGTTTTATTGTGATATTCGAATAATATTAAGAACACCAATTTTTCTCCTCCCCTTCTTTCTATTTCATGATAGAATTGTTGTTAAATTGCTATAACAACCCAATGAATCTAGGCACCGGTCTACATAAGGCATAACAAATGGTTGTTTTCATGCTTGGTCATTTTAATACATATAATATAATATAAATCTGGAGCGTGTAATTAGAGTTTTAGTCATAGAATTACCGTTGGGGTTTCCTTACCCGTTCTGTAGTTTTCTTTAGCAATATTTGTGTTTAGTAGAACAATGAGGTAGGTTAACCAGAGCCTATAATAGCTCATTGGTTTCAAATAGATTCTTGTAGCATGACAATTGAATTCCTACGGATGCAAGAATCGGTTCCAATAGTTTTTTGGCACCGTTGTCGGAGAGGACTTGATAGAAAGATTTAATTATCTTCTTAATTTTTTTTTTTTGAATGACATTATTTCTAATCAATGGGTGGCCAACTAGAATAAAGAAATGTTTGTTTTAAATTTTTACATTTTCTACGTTCTTTATTTTACCCATGTTTTTCAATCTTATTTTCTTTACATTTCTTGATCTTCTTGAAAATTTTGGTTTCTTGATTTTCTTGAATTATCCCAAGAACCGACTCCTATGAGGATGAGTGATAATATCAAGCATTCTTGATAAAAGCATACATTGTTCTTTCTGCACCCTAGTGCTGGTGACTCTATTGGACGAACCCAGAAGAAAAAAATAAAAATGAGAGAGCAGAACATGTTGGCTAACACCAGGAGAAGTGGTAAGGAGCTATTTCTAGAACTCGAGAATCTAGAGGTATTTATACATACCCAGAAAACTCCACTTTTTAAGAATACTATTTATAGTAGTAGATTAAATTCTAGCGGTAAAAGGTACGTAAAGAAAATTCAGAATACTATTACTACTGATATCACTATAGAAGAAGATTTAAATTCTGTTATAGATAGAAATTTAAATTTCTGTAGAAGATACACGTAATAATAATTCAAAGGTAGATAATCCATCAGTTTACATTCAAGTTGCCCAGACCCATACCACTGTAGGTGCTACTATTGTGAAATTGAATCCTATAGTAGCAATGGCCCAGGTTAATGTTCATTTATGGAGGACTAACAGATATAGGCCATTTGCATTACCAAAAAATTTAAATGCCTTACCCAATAAAGCTCACAAATACCTCCCTAAATTTTTAGGAAACAATGCAATAACTGGAGAGGATCATATCAAAAGTTTCTTATATGCAATGGATAGTCTGGAAGTTGAACATGAAGATGTAGTATTAAGACTATTTTTACAGACTTTAGAAAAATATGCTAGAGAATGGTTTAATTCCCTTCCTAACAATGATATCCCAGACTTCACCAGAATGGAAGAGGTGTTTCTAAAGAAATATGGTGAAAGGAAAAATGAACAATCATTGTTAACTGAGCTAGCCACTATGAAGAAAAAATAAAATGAGGTTGTTAGTGATTTCAACATAAGATTTTCAAAGACTAGGAACAAGATCCCTACCAACCTTAGACCTAGTGATATTCAATCTATTTGTTTTTATAAGAATGCTTTTCAAGGAGAGTTTAACTATGAGTTAAGGCAAGAACAAGCCACTACCATTGATGGTTGTATGGAAAAAGCAATGGATATAGAAAGAAATATGTTGGATAGTGGTAAGATGAAGCCCTATTCTCTAGAAGTCAACCTACCTGAGAGAAAACCCAAAAGGGTGGCATTTGATATACAAAGAAGAACCAAAATTGATCCAATGGAGAAATTGACCAGTCAAATGATTGAGATGTTCAATAACGTGAACAATAGGTTAGCAAGAATTGAAAGAAATGGAAGTAATGATGAATCTTCACAGATAGAGCGATCTCATGTTGACAACCGTCCTCCCTTCAAGAAAAATTTCAACAAGAATTGGGGGAATAACAATGGTTTTGAAGAAGGAAATAGGAATAGAGGTAATGGAAACAATAACTAGAAAAATAGAGATTCTGATAGGGATCAGAACAATGTTCCTAACCCTATACCATCTGCTAATGTAGCAGAAGGGTTTCCCTATTTTTTCTCTACTTGTGATGCACCCCATAACCCTGATGCATGTGGAATTCACCTAAGTGATCAGCGTAATGTAGATATGCATGCAGAATCAGAAGAGGATATAAGAATCAATGCATGTTGGTCCATTGAAGATGAATCCAGAGAAAGGTTGTTTGAAGAAGACATGGATAAATATGCTTCAAATCATCATCCTCAAATTTTAGTAACTGAAGGAACTAAAATCTTGCAGAAATCACATGAGTCAAGATATGATAAGATGAAGCAAGGGAAATTAATCCCCACTGCTCAAGAGGTTGAAGAATTAGAGGCAACCCATGTTCTAAATTTAAGGAATAGAACAGTCCCTGAAAGGATAGAGAAAGCCTCTACAAGTGAAACAAGAAAACAAACTTTCACCAATAAAAATATCAGTAAAGAGAAAATTGATAGGAACCCTAAAAAGATTACTCTTGAAGTAATAGAATCAGAGGAAGAGATTCCCAAAGAAGAAAGTAATAAACCATTGGATATAAAGAAGATAGAATTTGATGTTGGGTCAAAACTCAGTAAGCAAAAGGTTAATATCACATTTGGAGAACTTATGAAAGTTCAACAGTATAGAGAACAAGTCTGTAGAGCATTTGGATTAGTAGAACTAAAAGAAGACCCAACTTGCCATGCTGCTAGACAAAATCAACATGATACAAGATCACCATCCTCTGTCAGACCCTTCTATGTGTCATTAAGATATAATTCAGATGAAGGGGAAAGATATGTGATTCATAATTGCATGCTAGATAGTGGAGCTTCACATAATATCATGCCTAAGCTAATAGTTGACCAAATGGGATTAATCTGTACTAGAGATTCTGCCCCTATTTTTGTAATGGATAGTAGGCAAATTCCTTGTGTAGGGGTGATAACTGGATTGTTAGTTTTCCTAGATCAACACCCCAAAAAGGGCATTGTCATGGATGTTGCAGTAGTTGACGTTGACCCATTTTTCTCATTATTACTCAGTAGACATTGGGCAGAACAACTAGGAGGTTCAATTCAATTGGACTGGTCCTATGCTACAATCCCAATATCAGATAAGGAGAATATAATTTTGAGAAGGGAACCATTCAACAAACACTCCATAGAGTTAATTCAAATAGATGAAACCATGATTAACTTAGTAAACTCTATGGAAGAAAAAGGGATGGGAGTTTATTCAATATGGCACAACCCATTCCTGGTGGAAGTACCAGAAGCAAAGAACATGGATCTAGAAGATATAAAAATAGTAGATGCAGAATCAGATAGAGTTTTGACTCAAGAAATGTGGACCATGTCTTTTGATGGAGCTAAATCCTAATCTGGAGTAGGTGCAAGTGTAAATTTGACTGATATTAAAGGAAACTACCTTAGTATTCCTTACATATTACAATTTCCTTGCACAAACAATGTAGTTGAGTACGAAGCCTTACTACTAGGGCTAAGGAAAGCAAAAGAGCTAGGCATTAACTACTTAACTATAATAGGGGATGCAGAGCTTATTATACTATAGATCAAAGGTAAATATCAGACTAAACATCCTAGGCTTAAGCAATATAGAAATGCAATATTGGAAGAAATTGATAAATTTTTAGCTTTCAATATCTCATATATTCCTAGAGAACAAAATCATGTTGCAGATATTTTAGTTTGTAAATACCTCAGGTCTAGATCACCCAGAGATAACTACAGAATATATGGATAGATTCCCAACTATTTCAGTTTATAAACCTTCTGTGCCAGATAACATAGTATATCTACAGGTCTTTCAGGATGACATAGATATTAAAGATTTTATGACTCTGCAAAATCAGTATGCAGATGTAATCTATGATGAAAAAGATGAAGAAGAGCTAAAAGACCAAATAGGAGAGCCAGTAGAAGTAATCCAGTTGAAAACTAATAAGATACCCAAAGGATTAGTTTCTCTAGAAAGTCTATTTGATGATTTTGACAAAGCCTATAAACCTTTACGCAGAGAAGTAATATCCGAAGATATTAACATTGGTTCAATGAAAGAGCCCAGAATAGTGAAAGTAGACATGGCTTTACCTACTAAAGAAAAGGTTGGATATATCAATTTCTTGAAAAAGAACAAAGAACATTTTGCTTGGACTTATGAAGATCTGAAAACATTCAAAATAGATGTAATGACACACATAATACCCCTGAAAGAAGATTCCAAACCATTCAGATAGAAACAAAGGAAATACAATCCAACTCTACACCCAATAATGCAAAAGGAGGTACAAAAGTTACTGGATTCCAAAATAATTAGAAAGGTAAGATTTTCTTCCTGGATATCCAATTTAGTACCAGTCAAAAAAAGAATGGGGATATTAGACTCTGTGTAGATTTTAGAAATTTAAACAAGAGTTCATTAAAAGATAATTACCCATTACCCAACATGGAACAATTATTGCAAGCAGTAGTTGGCTCAACAAGATTGTCTCTGTTAGATGGATTTTTAGGGTACAATCAAATTCAGATAAATCCAGAAGATAGACATAAGGCAACATTCACTACACCCTGGGGCACATTTGAATATTTAAGGATACCTTTTGGACTAATGAATGCAGGTGCTACTTTTCAAAGAGCAATGGACTTTGCCTTTAAAGGATTAATGTTCAAAATTGTAGTTGTATACTTAGATGATATCATAGTATTTTCTAAGAATCCAGAAGATCATCTAGAACATTTAACTACAGTTTTTGCTCGATGCAAAGAATTTGGAATTTCTTTGAATCCCAAGAAATGCATATTTGGGACTACACAAGGAAAGTTGTTAGGACATATAGTTTCAGAAAAAGGAATAAGCATTGATCCAGATAGAATTGAAGCCATTTCCAAAATTCCCCTCCTAGAAATTTAAAAGGAGTCGGGTCATTCTTTGGCAAGATAAATTTCATCAGAATATTTGTCCCAAATTTTGCAGAGATGACCAAACCCATAAATGACATGGTTAAGAAAACTGGAGAAATAAAATGGACAATGGAAAATATGGAAGCATTTAACAAAATTAAAGAAGCCATATCAACCACTCCAGCCCTAAGTTGCCCAGATTATGCAAAATATTTTAACATCTATTCTTATGCATCTGAACATTCTATAGCTGCGGTTCTTTCACAGAAATATGATGAAAATAATGAAAGGCCAATAGCCTTCATGAGCTCAGGACTAAAAGGAGCACATATTAAATACACCTTGCTAGAAAAACATGCTTATGCAGTCATACAATCTTTAGAACACTTCAAAGGTATATTTGGCTCAAATAAGGTTTACTGTTGTATTCCTTTTATAGCAATAAAGGATATTTTTTCCCAATCAGAGCCATTAGGAAGACCAACAAGGTGGATGGTAAAGCTTCTGCAATATGATGTTGAATTCAAAATAGTTAAAACTGTCAAAGGGCAGGGTTTAGCAAAATTGTTGGCCAAAAAAGAAGAAGGATTTGAAAATGTTCTCACAATAGATGAGGCATATGATGTCAGAAGAATCAATAATACTGAATGCAAATGGTATGAAGAAATATTGTCATACTTACAAACTCTGTCATTCCCTAAAGATATGTCAACAAATAGAATGAGGTCAGTCAAACTTCAAGCTCAGAAATATTACATACAGGATGGTGTGCTATACTGGAAACACCCTGATGGAATATTATTAGTCTGTTTATATGAAAGTGAAGTCCCAGAAATAATCAATGAATTTCATGATGGTTTCTGTGGAGGACATTTTTCTCCAAGAGCTACAACTAATAAAATAATGAGAGCAGGATATTATTGGCCTTCCATTTTTAAAGATGTATATAAACATGTTAGGAACTGTCATAACTGCCAGGTTTTTGTAGGAAAGAAGCATTTGGCTGCCATGCCCCTCAAGCCAGTAATCATTGAAGCACCATTCACACAATGGGGTATTGACCTAATTGGAGAGATCAAGCCTAATTCATCTGGCCAACACAAGTGGATCATAACTGCAATAGATTACTTCACCAAGTGGGTAGAAGTTGCACCCTTGAGAACATCCACTACTACCACAGTCATCAAATTCTTGGAAGAAAACATTCTGACCAGGTTTGGGGTTCCTCAAAAGCTAGTTACAGATAATGCACAATATTTTGTTTCATATGAAATGGTAGAATTTTGTGCTGAATATGGAATTGAATTATCCCATTCTACTAATTATTACCCCCAAGGAAATGGTTTAGTTGAGTCATCAAATAAGAATGTAATAACAAGAATAAAAAGGTCATTAGGTAAGAATAAAAGGGGATGGGACAGTGAACTTAAATTTGCTTTATGGGCTGATAGGTTGTCTATTAAAAGAAACACAGGAAGAACCCCCTATGAGATGGTTTATGGAGAGAAAGCCCTATTACCTTCAAAAATAGAAAAATTGGCACTTTCCCTCTTATTGCAAGACCATGAAAACCCCAACCCCATACAAAGAAGGCTTGACCAAATTGTCCTATTGGAAGAACAAAGAAGAGAGACCCTTAATAGAATGATGGAACAAACTCAAAAAACCATGAAATTGTTTAATAAGAAAGCCAAGGGTACTCCTTTTTCTCAGGGAGATATAGTCATCTATTGGGATCCTAAAAATGATAAACATGGTGAAAAAGGTAAATTTGAACCCAAATGGATTGGTCCATACCAAATAGCCCATGTTATCAGTCAGAATACATACAAGTTGCAGACCTTGCAGGGTGAAATGATGGCTATCCCTATTAATGGCCAACACCTCAAAATGTACAATCCCTGTTGAAGGTGAATAAAATAAAAGAAAATAAAAAAAAAATGAAAAGAACATAAAACCCCAAAAATAGAGTGCTTTACTTTTTAGCTTTTCTTTTCTTGTTTAGTTTAATGTTGAGTTTATTGTACACTTGATATTCTTAGTTTGATGAGTATACATTACTGTTGATTCCACCAAAAATGATAAGGAAAAAGGAGATTTATTTTAGATTTTGATGAGTTTTACAATTTTCAAAATATGAATGTTTATGCAATAGTTGTTTGATATGAGATAAAATAGAAGGAAAACAAAGTTGATTGAAACATCATGTCAAAGCCTCACATTACAAATGATACTTAAAGTGACTTCAAAGGTCCAAAGAGCCAAGTTATCTTTGAGAGGGTGGTTAAGCTAAAAATCATTACACTCATCCTTTTAGCTAGAAACTAATCCTCAACTCAGGCATACTCATTGCACAATTTGCTTATATATCCAAGTACTTCTCTCACGAGAAAGAAAAATAAAAAACAAAGTTAAATTGAGTCACTACCTGAGATATCTTGGAAAACCTCTACCGGGGCTATAGACGCTTGATTGGCAGTAGGGTAAAACCATATGGGATTAGAAGCAACTCCACCGGGGCTATAGACGCTTGACTGGCAGTGGAGCCCTGCAGAATGGTGAATTTTTTTTTGAGTGAAATCACATATTAGGCTTAATTATTTTGCTCAGATATGGCAAAGTTCTGAAAGACTTAGAAATCAAAATGAATACACAAACACACACATGGGCTTAAACATGATGAAGCAAAAGGCTTTGACAAATTTTGTGTAATCATATCTTATGACTTAGCTAGAACAAGCATTACAATAATTTCAAAAGCTCATCTGTTTCTAAAATTTTGACCCTACTTTTCCCAAAGTGAATGAAAGGAAATTACAGTTTTTCAATACTCTCAGACCCTGATGTCCAGTCACTAGAATAGTTTTTTAGTTTTAAAATTGTAATGTTTTGTTGTTTTTAAGTTTTGTTTATCAGCCTTGAAGTTTTTGATTTTTGTTCATTTTCTGCAAATAAAACTAGGAGATTCTATGGTTCTCAAGTGCTTCATGTTTTCAACACTTTGTCCTAGTCAAAGCCTATGTTGGAGCCAAATTTGACTCAAACTTTGAAACCCCCAAATTTAAATTTTTGGTTTCAATCAAAATGATAATAATACTGGTTACTTCTTCAATTGGTGTGAAGTATCTTAAATTTTTCATTGGTTGATTTGATAAAGTCTAACCTTGGTTGTTAATAATGTGTGCCTCTTTTTATGCTCAACTATCTTAAATAAGGGTTATGGAAAGATTTTATTAATCAAATGTTTAAAAGCCTAAATCCGAACTTCATATAATAATTTTCCTTGGGCTTAAAATCAAATTATAAACCTTTAAGTTCTAAGGTATTCTAAAATTAGGATTATAATTAAACATCGTGGTCTAAAAACACAAAAATGTTAAATCCAAAACAAAAATCTTAATTAAATCTCAAGGGTATGCACCCCATTTAAATTAAAATATGAGCACCTAAGATCTAATCCAAGGGCCATGCTCGATTTAGGTTTAATCTAATGGTTGCGCTTTGATAAATTGATTAAAGGTTAAGTCAAAAGTCAAATGTTCCATAAATATTATAACCTAAGGTCATAAGTGATTAAAATCAGTGCAACTTTACAAATCTGGATGAATGCACTTGAGATAAGCTTAATCCAATGGTTGTGCTATCTTCAAAGAGTCAAAACTTTAAATGAAGTCATCATAGGTCTAAGCTTCAAGTTAAACAATGTAGCTAGTCCGACAGATCAGATGATAGCGCTCAAATTTACTCAAGATCAATGGTAGCACTTGTTTTAATTAAATCATGTGTTAAAGTGCTATGGTAAAAAAATTTAAGGGTATATGCCCCCTTTGGAATAATCATCGAGCTAATTTGGAAAGATCGGATGACAACATTTGATCTAGATCTAATCCGATGGCGACGCTCTTACAAGAATGCATTAAAGAGGTAAATATCCCATGTGATTAATTAAAAATATTAAACAGGATTAACAAGGGTATAAACACATTGGCTAATCATCCCCCTTTTGCTTAATCAAGGTTAAAATTTTAACCCCTTAAACTTAGGTTGATTGAGATCAATGGTATAATATCCAATTATGGTATATAAAAGGTAAAGTTAATTAAGTTATTATTGAGGGTGTAATACATTGCTAATTCCCCCCTTTATCATGAACAAGTCTAATCAAATATGATAATATGCCCTTTGATTATTTAAGTATGCAACAAAACAAAAGGTCTCATTAGAAAGAAGATCAAAAGAAACAAAGGGTATAAAGTGATTCAAAGATCTAGAAGCTCATCAACTCCAACGATGGTGATAAAAGTGATCAAGGTTTAATATAAAGGTTTCTTTTGGTTAATGATTAAATACTTTATAATATGCCCTTCTATCTTATGTTAAACCTTGCACATGTTCGAAAATCCAATGATGTGCCCCTCCACCATGGTATGATCTAATATGTGATCGAAGAAATGTAAGACATCAAGTATGTGATAATTATGTTAAGAGTGTTATGGTAAAAAAGTCAAAGGTTAACAAGATGAACATGAGCAGGTAAATCAATGAGCATTTTTTATAGGATCTGATGATGATGAATCAAAATATTAAGTGATGAACCAAAGATCTAAGTGTGATATAACAAAGAGTACATCCAATGGTTGCGCTTGATCACGGTTGACTCAAGGAAGCAAGGGGCATTCAAGGTGATAAAGGCGACACTCACACCAAGAAATAAATCTTGTAAAAATCTTGAGGGTGATTGCTGCCTAAGTGAAATATAATCAATCCCAAATATTTAGTTATCATTCGGGTTCGATGTGGCACGAGGTTCAAAGAGGAAACCACCCCCATTACACATCTCAGTTCCACGTTAGATAAAAAGGGTTCCAGTGACAAATAGTTGAAGTCTTGATGATTACAGGCACACAAATCAAAGGGCCCTAGGGCATGTAGGATGAAGGACTTTACCCATCATAAATGCTCAATTCCAGAAAAGGACGAGTTGGCAAAATTTCTTTGGTTGATTTTAAATAGTAGTTGGTGGCATCATATTGATGACAAAACATGCGAATTTATCGAACCCATTCCACCACCCTGTATATGAACTCATGAAACCATTCAAGGCTATTACCCTGGTAAGCTAAGAGCAGAAGTTGATATACCAAAAGTATAGAGAGAAGAGGATTTTCAAGCTTCGTAGTCACAGAAAGACCCGACCTGCTACTATGAGATCAATGGCATCATGGGGAGACATATTCATACCTGAAGACACTAGGGAAGCCATAAAATTCATCATAGATAGGTCACCATACTCTGTGATCTCTGGACCACCTGTTCTCGGTAGCACCATGTATGAATTTGCTCAGAAATGTGGGGTAGATAAAAGACCAAACTCAACCCAATAGTACGAGATCGACAATGCTTGTATCAAGAGCTTCACCCGTGTGATGGAAAGCGATAACAGAACCCCATGGATAATGGTCGACTTATTTCATAAAGCCCATAGGTTACAGTATAGAGGTTTCCCCAGAAATAATAGATGGAACAGTAACCTTGGGAAGCTGGTATGTCCGAAAGTACACTTCTCCTCAGATTTGATGGTGTGGCTAGCGGTGGCGTATGATGAAAGAACGAGGACCTTTCGAGACAATAAGAATCGATCGGTGTTCAGCATCAAAGTCGAGCATATCCAGGAAGTTTTCAAATTGATAGATTATACCACCTTTCTAGTGGACAAGGTAATCGAACACCAATCTCGAATGTTTATAGATATGGAAGTTTTTAAAACTTTGTTTGATACACATGCAAGAATAGATAAGGAATTCCCAATCAACAAAAATGCTCTTAGGCCATGGGTCCAAGATTTCTGTGATATGATAAACATAGTTTTGGGAGTACAGGATCTCAGTAGGATAACTAAAAGGGTTTTATATTTAGCTGCACAATGCAATAGGGCATATAACACCCCAATTTATGCCTAGGAATTAGAATTAAGTACCCAGATGCATAAAGAAATGATAGAATTGAGGAAAGTAGTTTTTGAACAAAGGCAAGAGATGCCCCATTTTTCACAATACTCAATTTTTATCCATCTGATAGTGGGAAAATTAGGAGAAGAAGCCCATAAAATAGTATGGGCCATCGACAACCCCTATGTTCAAAGTAGCTTCTAGAGAATACATGAAGGACGAACTCACATGGGCTGGTTCTATGATCATTTCATGGTAGAAATTCATTGGGCTTTAACTGGATTAGTTCCTGAGAGATTAGGGCCAGGGGTAAGAGCCTTTATTAAAGAGAAGGAAATTGGGGACTTCTTCTTCATAGAAGGTTTTACTTATATCAGATTATATGGGGCTAAAATCCCTCCTAAGATGTTACCATAGTACTACCCGTTATCCCTAGCAGCTTTGGAATTATGCAGGCAGGTGGCAGAAGAGGCTAAGATGAGATTGGTAAAGAAGCATGGTAAGGTCCCCTGGCTCGATGTTCCCTGCCATTTTGGGGATTTTGTATTTTTTGGATATCCTTCCCTGCTCAAAGGAATGTTTGAATTAGATAACATGGGATTCGATGAAATAACTTGGAGATTCTATGACCCAAAAGGAACATACAACAAAATGATGGAAAAGAGAGAATATGCTCGAATACGACACCGAGAAGACGCTTTTGAAGAAAGCTTGTTAGAAGCTATGGAGAAAGGATTAGATTTGTAGGTAGTATGGGATAAATTTCCTCCAGGAAAAAGAGGTAGCACGTAGGTTTATGAAGCCTATGATTACCCCACAGAATTAAGGAGGCTTCGAGAAGGTTCAGTAGATGTTGTAGCACCTATTATACTAGGAGTAGGCCAAGCAATCAAAGAAGACCCCTTGTTGGAGTTGATAGAAGAATAGGGTATTGATCTAATGGAAGTCACTGTTAAAACTACAGATATAGTAGAGCAACAGGTTAGGCCTCCTAAGAGTGCTCAACTCATAATAGAATTGGCACCAAGCACTCCTCAAGAAGTTTCTCAACAAACTAGTGTAGGTAAGGGAAAAGAAATTGTAATCACATCTACTCAAAAAGCTTCACCCATAGAGCAAGCTATAGTCCCCATTTTTGATAGAGTATTAGCTGTAACTAGTGTAAAGAAATTGGCACCCATGGTTGTCCCTACCTCTTTAAAAATAAAAGGACAAGAGATTAAAATCCCATCAATAATACAAATGAATAGTAGGAGAACTGGTGGATTTGGTGGTCTATTTCGAAGTCATCTAGTGAAGAATCAAAAAGAGATAACTCCTATAGAAAATAAGAAGCCCAGATTATCTCTACCCTCTACAAAGGTTGTTTTGGAAAGAACATATGAGCATACTACCTTCACTGTTGTAGATGAACAAGAGTTACAGTTAGTAGCAAGGATGGGAAATATAGGAGAACATTTTATAGAAGAATCACAATTAGAAGCACCTATATCATATATAGCAGAAATAAATCTTCTTGCTCTGCAAGACCCACTAGTCTTCAGAGTCAATGAAGAAACATGGGGCTCATCAGTACTAGGGAAAGAAGGTGAAGTGGCCAAAGTTGTCAAAGCAATGCAAAATCAAGCCATAGATCAATTCATTGGAACAATTACAGAGCTAAGGAAACAATTGGAGAAAGAGGGGAAGGAAAAGGCAGAGCTAAAGGCATTAATAAATAAGCAATAGGAAGAATTAAACCGAAGAGATGCTTCAAGTACACAACCCCCTTCGATGGTAAAAATTCAAGATCATGCTTATTATCTTAATACAATGAAGAAAAATATGTCAATAAAGATAAGAGCTCATGCCAAGGGTTTTACTAAAATGTTCAGACAAATAAGGGTGATTCAAATAACTGCTCAAGAAATTCCAGCCTTGATACAAGAAAGAGAAGAGGATTTTGGAATCATTCACCCTACCCTGGATTTTATAGGAGACCATTTTGAAGAGTTACAAGGACAAGAAATAATAACACATGATGGTAGCAAGATTCAGGTTAATTTTGAGTTCTTTAAAGCAACCCTGTTTGGAGCAAACAGGGGGAGATGGATCAATTCTGTGACTGAAATGAATGACCTGATAAAAGATGCTACAAGGAAATTGGCAGACATTGGCCTATCCTTAGACCAATGCTTAGAGGCCTCAGACATAGAAGAGGTATTCAAAGATACCATTGATAGGTTTGAGTGTGAACCAGGTGATGAGGAAGAAATGATTAGGCAAACTACCCTTATGGTGAATGCTGTGGAGATGTTACTTTTTCAATGTGAAAGGAACAGGCCTATTATTGCTGTACAAAAAAATAGAATTTTGCAGGAAATGAACATGCTGAGGATTGCAACCACATTTGATACAGGAGTTTGGAGATTGATTGATGAATATATAAAATGGTTGCAGCAAAGTCCAAAAGGGGAAAAAGGTTAATACTCCTAGTCAACAACTAGGAAGCGAGTTCATCACAACAGAAACCTGCACCTACAGAAAAAGTTCCCAAAATAGTAAAGGAGGCAGTTCAAGAGAAGGAGGTCCAAAAAGAAACAGTTGAAGAGGAAACAATTGAAGGAATAGAAGTAGGTTCACCCAACACCACCATCACCGGTTAAATTGAATCACTGTTTGAAAAAGTCAAAGAGGAGAGCATAACCAAGACAGTAAGGGCAGTGGAAGCCAGTTGTACCAATTTTTGAAGTCTAACTAGATGCTGACAAGTGTAAGGTCAGAAGTGAACCAAGAATAATAGAATCAAGAACCAGCAGCTATAAAAGGAAGCAGACGAGTCCAGATTCTGCATCAAGCAATTAGAGAATAGCATTTTTGCTAAGAGGTATTCTTGAGTGCCCTAGTTAGTTGTGTTGTTGTATCCCCTTCTGTGTCTATTTTTTCTTTCTCATTTCTTATTCTTCCCTTTGCTTTGCAGGATTGTGATAGGAAAGTGTTCAAGAAGCTGAGATCATTTCCTACCTTTTTGAGCTTGAGATTTAGAGACTCTGTTGTTACCATATTGGAACAAGGAGAGTAGGAGAGACCTGTTACATTATTTGAACAAGATATTTTCATTGTATTGATATATTTTCTTTGAGAAAAATAGAGTTAAAAGGCATTCTGCCCACTCTGCATGTAAATTTTATGAAATCAATACAATTCTGAGTCTCTTTTCTATTATATCTTTTGTCTTAGCTCTGTGTGTCACTGTGTAATGGGTTACATTATTTGAACGCATTATATACGTTTCTCTCATTGGTTAACTCTTGGTTTTATTGCGATATTCGAATAAGATTAAGAACGCCAATTTTTCTCCTCCCCTTCTTTCTGTTTCATGATAGAATTGTTGTTAAATTGCTATAACAACCCAATGAATCTAGGCACCGGTCTACATAAGGCATAACAAATGGTTGTTTTCATGCTTGGTCATTTTAATACATATAATATAATATAAATCTGGAGCGTGTAATTAGAGTTTTAGTCATAGAATTACCGTTGGGGTTTCCTTACCCGTTCTGTAGTTTTCTTTAGCAATATTTGTGTTTAGCATAACAATGAGGCAGGTTGACCAGAGCTTGTAATAGCTCATTGGTTTCAAATGGATTCTTGTAGCGTGACAATCGAAATCCTATGGATGCAAGAATCGGTTCCAATAAGGCCAAGGGTAAAAAGTGGGTATCCTTGCACATTTCAAAAAATCTTATGCTTAGGATTATAGAACTTGGCTATGGCATGCACAAGTTCAGGACATGGGTACACTGGGTTGCAGATGTAAAATAAGAGTAAGCAATATAAGGCAAACAAATTAGATCTTGAAACTAAAATACTTGTTGAAAGCCTTTCTTTGACATCCATCCTGAGTCATGTAGCACCCTTGTATGTAACCATGATGTCTACAACTATTACATTCCTATCTTGAAATTTGATATTCTTATCTTCTTTCATCTACATCACAACTTTTGCAATTGAGGATGAATCTGACATTATGGTACTTCTACCTTCTCGAGCTCTGGTGCACTGAAGAATTATTTTTATAACACTTATGTGAGAGGGAAAAAATATGGTGATGGAAGGCAATTCTACTAGGTGACTTCAAAAAAATGAGGGATTGCTAGAGTTTCTTCATCCATATACAAAGCTTCTGTGGGAATTGAGGCAACATGCAAATACTATAGTGGTTAATCATTTGCTTGATGAAATGATTAGGGCATCATTTCTACTTCCATTCATGCGCCACCGTCTTCAACATATCACATCCAATGTCATACTTACAATATCATGCTTCCTAATGCTCTCTCAAATTTTGAAAATATTTTTTCCTCCCTTTGTGTGACTGTGATGCTTCTTTATTTTGGAGCTTATTTTGATTGTTTGACCACGATATGGTTGATGATCATGAAATCACATCAATCTCTTCTTTTCAAATGTTTCTACTTGTCACTACTGTGACTCGTTGGCATATCACAATATCATGCACCTTATTTGTTTACTACAACTTTGAGACGTGTTGTGAAATCACAACATTCTATAGAAACAAGCGTTAAAATACATATGATACATAAATTGTAAGGGATAGGATCATCTTAATGAAAATAGAGCTTTAAGTGGAAACCATTGATAGGAATGGGTTGAATCCTTTCCTATTCATCCTAGAGTTGGAAAGCATTGTGTTTTTTTCAGCAATGATTTCAAAAGGATCATCCCAAAAAGAGTCAAAACTTTTGGTGATTTTCGAGTTTCACATTGTTTTCGTTCCATATCAGGACTAGATCTTCAATTTTGAATTTCTTGAAAGTGGTATTTTTATCAAACCATCCTTTGGTCTCCTCTAGATGTTTTTGATATTGTACATAAGCTTATTCCCTCTGTTCTTCTAGCTACAAAAGTTGCATCAACATATATTTTAATGGGTCATCTTCTGCAGCATGGGTTTGGTTAAGCAACCTTAAAGCATGTATCTCCATATATATGGGAATAATAGACTCTTTTCCATATACCAAAGCCTAAGTAGAAGTTTTTATGGACTTCTTAATGGTGATCCTATCAGCCTATAGTGCTTGATTTATCAGTAAATGCCAGCTCCTTTTGTTGTCCTTCAGAATCCTAAGTAAATTATTGTTTTTTATTCTTCTATACCATTTCTCTATGGATAATAGATAGATGTTTTTAAATAGATTCCATATTTACCTACAAAATCAATCATCTTTGCTCTGATGAAGTATGGGCCATTGTCGCTAACCAATGCATCAGGTATGCCAAATCTTGTATTTATACTTTCAACAAATTTAATCACTACCTCTTGATCAATTTTCTTTATGGGTATTGCTTCAACCCATTTAGTAAAATCATTTGTAGCTATCAAAATGTACTTGTTTCATGCTTATGAGTTTGGTTGTATCACCCCTATGAATTCCAAACCCCATTTTTGAAAAGGTTGCTCTACTTGGATGAACTTGAGAGGTAAGGAAGTGTTTTTGTTTCTTCCTACATATCTTTGATATTCTTCACATGCCTTTGTGACCTTAAAATCATTAGAGAAGATTTTTGGCTAGTAACAACATGTTATTAGTATTTTTAGTTTTGGAGACCTACCTGAGTAGTGCCCCCTGATAAGCCTCCATGGAACTCTTCCAAGATATTATGTTTTTGATCATCCTTGATGCATGTCAAAAGAACATTGTCTAATTTTTTTCTATACAAGTCTTTAGGTAATAGGGCATATTTTAGAACCTACAGTCTATACCTCCTTTGTGAGGCATTCAAATTCATTGGATATTTTCCTATTTGGAAGTAGATTATAAGTTCATCAACCCAATTATGAGATCTATGAGGGTCATATAGTCTCCTGAACTGGTTCTAGTTCTTGGCATGGCACATATTCTGATTTAGCATCTTTTTCCAACTCTTGACACAAAGCTCTACCTCTTACTAGCTTAGTTGTATGGATATCTATATCATATTCCTGTATTTTTTACACCCATCCTACCCTTTTTTCACCAAGCTCTCTTTGTATTATAAAATTCCTAATGTCAATGTGTACCACATACACCAAGGTCCTACTTTGGGATAGAAAATGCTTCAATTTCTTTAAGGACTTCATGATTTCTTAAAATTATATTTTAATGAAGTTGTACCTTTCCTCATGATCATGCATAGTCTGGCTTAGAAAGGCAATAGGTCTCTCATTGTCTTCTCCCTTTTGAGTAAGTACTATAGCATAACTTTCATGTTTATCGATAATATACATAATAAAATCTCACGCTTAATCAGGGTTGATTAGCACATGTGCCTAAGAAATTGCCTCTTTGATCTTCATAAATGCTTTTTTCCTCAAGTCAATCCACCTAAATTCAACATTCTTCTTCAGTAGTTCTATCATAGGCTTTAATATTTGTGCAAAGTCTACAACAAACTTTTGCACAAAGTTGATATATTCGAAGAAATATTACAACCCTTGCTTGTTCAATGGCAGAGGAATATCTAAAATATCTTTTACCCTTTCTTGGTCAATGGCCAATACCTTGTCAAAGATAACATGTCCCAATAGATTTCCCTGTTTTGTAGCAAAGATAGAATTCTTTGTGTTTAAGGAAATACCAAATTATCTTCACTTTTCAAAGACCATTTTGAGATGTTCAATATGTTTTTTCTTCTTGTGGGAGAACATGTTATAATTTCTACAACATGGTGTATATTATGTTTTCCAATAATTTTTTCCCCCCAAAAACTCTCTCTCATTGTTTCAGAATGCATTTTTCTCTATCCTAAGTTTTACTGCAAAATTTCTCTTGGCTGTGCTTGAAGTACTGTGCAGTATTTTTCTATTAACTTGTCATGTAGGGTGCACACCTTTTTGAATGTAAGGATATTTTACTATCCCCATACATAATACAAATTGGAGTAGTGACAGGAGCACAACTCCATGTCAACCCAGAGCATAGTAGATCTGACGTGCAAGTCCCCTTAGAAGCAAGTCCAATTCAAGTGCACAACAATTACCTACGTAACGTCCTTATGCTCTTCCTAAGGAGCACAACCTACATTGACCAATCAAGGCACATCAATTGCCAGTTTAGTGTCCTTGCACTCTACCTAAAGGGTGCATAGCCTTTTGATCCATCAACATGCAGCACTAAATTTCAAGCAAGATTGCTAAGTGTTGGCGAAGATGTGCACTCTATTTCTCCAAAGCAAGACATTTATGCTCCATCCTTGTGCACTTTGTATGTTGACTGATAAATCTTGACACCTCCCCATGTCAGTGTGTTATGCTCATTTTTACGTGCACAAGGTTGTGGCGCTCCCCTTTGGAGCACTTCATGCTTTGAATTTTTAAAGCACGATATACTTCTCGAGAAGATGAAACAAAGGTGTTGCACTCCATTATTCAAGCACTAAATACTTGCACATCCAGTCCAAGCGCAACATCTTCTGAGTAGTCAACCCAAGTATAGTTTCCAAGGCATCCAGTCATGGCACTCCCTCTCTCCTATGCAAGGCCAATGCATAATTAATTGGTGCACTTTAGCATTTGACTTTTCAACAAGGATGCATCTCCCGATTCCTAAACTATTACACTCCTTTTCTATAGCACAAGGTATTTACACTTCATGTTTACATGCTTCACTTGTTTACTTTTCTATACTAACACCATTTCCAAGGCTTCAGGTCTTACACACCACTTCGCAAGTGCAAGACAAATGCACAACAGGGTAGTGCACTTCACTTTCTAACTTTTTGATGCCTACATCACTCCTAAGGTTGCATACACTTATGCTCCTTTTCTCTTATGCAAGGTCTTGCACTCCTTTTCTCTGTTGCACCAAGCAGCTATGCAATGGGTTAGCTGTGTCTCACCTTCGAACCTTTCAACTCTGGAATTGGTCTTACCCATAAGTGCTCCACATCAGCAAGTTAAGGTGCATACTTATCCGTCCAAGTGCAGCCATTCTGAGAATTTTCCAGACTAGATATTCTATAATGTCTAATAACTATGGATTAATTTGAACATGCAATAATACCCAAATGAAAGAAGCCAATAACAGCAGCATTCAATGATACCCAGATGGATTTAAAACTAAATAATCAATTTTTATGCAGCACCCATAATCAAAAATAGTTTATTAATTCATATCAGCAAATTAACAACAATGTTTAGAAATTCCAAATGGATAAATGTCTTTAGAATCTCATTATAAACATACCAATTTGCTATTATCTCCAACTGATGGACTATAAACCTCTGAATATTTGATTGAATCACATAAGCATGAATCCTGATTGAATTCACCAGCCAAGAATTGGGTTTTCTTCTAGCTCCCTTCTCCAATACTGAGGGTTTCCATCCTCATAACTTCACCGTTGGGGTTTTCGTCCCTTTGGAGAAGAAGTCTCAACCACTGGCCTCAAACTCTATAGGAAATAACTAAAATTCAGAATATATCAAATGAAGCTCTCAATGCCCTTTTATAACCCACAGGATGTAATGCCCTAATTAGGGTTGCACATAATATAAAATATTATAATATTCATTTTTGCTCCAAAAATTAGTCACTTATATAATATATTTCACTTTTAAGTGACTTCCCTTTAAGTTTATTAATATCATAAAGTTTGACTATATAAAAATAATTAATATTTCACTTTTCACATAGCCAAACCTTTAGGCATTAAAATCTCTGACCTCCAGTGAATCGATTGACCAACTGAAACCTATTTTGAGTACCCATTTCACTGAAGAATATAATTCCACTGTCTACTCGACCAGAAACCCTAAAAACTAACTTACTAAAAATAGTAATTCAAGGCTCTGTCCATCCGATTCAACATCTAAGAGTGGATTCAAATACCCATTTCACTCAATTATCCTCTCCTAGAATTCCAATTAGGCTCCCCTGCAATTTGCCCTAGCCTATGGGAACCCATGAGTAGGCTAAACTATTATGCACACTGACTGCCTAGAAAAAAAGGACATTATAGTCCACCCTTCCCAAATATTGCTTGTCCTCAAGAAATATGCATACATACTCCAATCAAGTGTCTGCATCTTGGCCGAGGTCCATCAAATTCTTGGATCCCATAAAAATCTCAGGAAGTAACTACCATGCCAACGCTGCGCTACTCTGATCATCATTGTCCCTCTGACATGGTTAAGCTGTTGAAGTCTCAACTACAATAGCATGATGAAATATCTTCCCAACCTGGCACTAGTCTGTCTATCTAAACTGAGATGAAATATCATGTGCCATGTCATATACAAGAAATCATCATCATAAACCACTACAAATACAATGTTGGAAGTGCCTCCATAGTCATCACCTGACCAGCTCAACTCAGTGTTCACACTCTTGGAATAACCCAGATAATCCCATGTAGCCCAATCTACTGCAATCAATAAAATCTCCTTTGGAAATATGATGTTCCTCATCATACTCAACCAAGTAGGGTGTAAATTTATTTATGAGACTCCTAAAATACCATCCATACTCCACTCCTGCAACTCCATAAGAAGCTCAACCTCATAATCAAAACTGGTATACCCATAATGACTAAACTTTATGCCAAGAAAAATCTGATGCATAGGTGACTCAACCAGGCCTACCTGCTCACTAATTAAACTGACCCCCTGAGATAACATGGTGTTCAAATAAGAAGTAGGATACTCCATATAATGCCAACCAAACTACTGACCAACCTCCATCAAGTAAATGTTATGGCTGCCCAAAAAGTGAATAACTACATATCTCTCATACCCATAATCAACTATCACCCATATAATGCTCCTACCATCACCCTCGATGCTCATCAATGCAAGCATATGATCCTGGGTAAGATAACTCAATCCTCGATCATCCTAATTAGGCTAGAAAATGCTCATGAAATCACTCTCAAACTCATGTCGAAATAGACACCTTGTCTCAAACAATGTATCCTCATGATCTATCACAGGAAAATAATCAACACTCTTCATCTCAAAAAGAGGATTATCAAAATATGTATCATGATCCATCTCATACAGTGGATTGTCAGTCCATGAGAAATTATTATCACTCTCATGCTTATCACAACCAATCCATTGATCCAAAATTGTGTAATCTGATATCATGGGACAATGTGTTAAGTTATAGTCCTCCTAAATGCAATCTAGTTCAACAACAATCTGCCCAGTCTCCATGGCTCTCTCCTGATTCAATTGTTCAGTGGATTCTAAAATAGAATTGAGTTCCAACTCTATCTCATGCAATGAAATACGTGCCTCTGACAAAGAACTTCTAGTTTGCACAAGCTCTTTATTTAACTGACTAACTTCTTTGCTCATGTATGCACTAGGGTTCTCTTCAACAAGCTTGGCATAGTGATCTCTTTCTGCAAGAGTGCTCATGAAGTCTGACTTCATAGTTTCTAAGGCTACCTTCAAATTTTGTAAATCAGCACTAGACTCATCATGCATTGAATTTTCATGGCTGTCTTGGTGAGATGAAATATCATCATAAGCTAATTTAAAATCAGTAACAACCTCAACTATGTTATGATCTAAAAAATCATGTATGTCTTCATCAGAAGGTGCTGCCACGTAACCTATAACAACACCATCATGTGTATTATGCATAACTGATTCCATATTCAACTCACTCTACAAATCTTCAAAGAAGATATAGCTATCTGATGCATGCATCATAATGGGTTCAGTGTGAATATCCAACCCAAGTTCTTCTAAACTGTCACCATTAAAATGTGATGGGTGAATATCATCATGAGCTGATTGGGAATCTACATCACTATCAATTGGCTTCTCCAACTTTTTTGGGGCAACAGGCTCTTCATTGTGTTTCAAATTTTTGATCTTCTCAAGAAGGTTTATTTTTTTATTTCCATTGGGTTGTTGTCTCATACGCATATCAATATAATCTTCATTAGACATAAGGGCACGAATATCATCATCATGAGCCCTCCACTCTTGTCAAAACTGGTCAAATAATTCAATGACTGTAGGCTCAACCTTTACCTTAGGAAGAATTGTAGGTGGAGAATTTGTCATCATAGCAGTTAATTGACTGATGGATTTTTGTATCTCACTCTGAGTCCTATCCCAATCACGTTGTCTCCTAGACCAATCATTATAAGACTCCATGAATCTAAAATTTACTTAGGCTTCCACATGCTGAAAAAATAAGCTGAGCTCTGAATTAACAATACCCAGAACTCTTAAAGCCCAAATCAACAAAATGGGTATTCAAATCACCAATACCCAAAAATTGGAAACCCTAGATTTGAAAATGACAACCAAACCCTAACTTCCAAGTTTAAAAAATACTCACAGATGCTGAAATATTTTTTTTTCACACAATACTGAAATCATTTCTAAAATTTTTAGCAAACCTTGAACAGGCTAGCAGGAAAAACCAGCTCTGATACCACTGTAATGTACAATAACTATGGATTAATTTGAACATGCAATAATACCCAAATGAAAGAAGCCAATAACAGCAGCATGCAATGATACCCAGATGGATTTAAAACTAAATAATTGATTTTTATGTAGCACCCATAATCAAAAATAGTTTATTAATTCATATCAACAAATTAACAACAATGTTTAGAAATTACGAATGGATAAATGTCTTCAGAATCTCATTATAAACGTACCAATTTGCTATTATCTTCAACTAATGGACTATAAAACTCTGAATATTTGATTGAATCACATAAGCGTGAATCCTGAGTGAATTCACCAACCAAGAACTAGGTTTTCATCTAGCTCCCTTCTCCAATCCTAAGGGTTTCCATCCTCAGAACTTCATCGTTGGGGTTTTTGTCCCTTTGGAGAAGAAGTCTCAGCCACTAGCCTCAAACTCTAGAGGAAATAACTAAAATCCAGAATATATCAAATGAAGCTCTCAATGCCCTTTTATAACCCACATGATGCAATGCCCTAATTAGGGTTGCACATAATATAAAATATTATAATATCCATTTTTTCTCCAAAAATTAGTCACTTATATAATATATTTCACTTTTAAGTGACTTCCCTTTAAGTTTATTAATATCATAAAGTTTGACTATATAAAAATAATTAATATTTCACTTTTCACTTAGCCAAACCTTCAGGCATTAAAATCTCTAACCTCCAACGAACCGATTGACCAACTGAAACCTATTTTGAGTACCCATTTCATTGAAGAATATAATTCCACTGGCTGCTTGACCAAAAACCCTAAAAACTAACTTACTAAAAATAGTAATTCAAGGCTCGTCCATCTAATTCAACATCTGAGAATGGATACAAATACCCATTTCGCTCAATTATCCGCTCCCATAATTCTAGTTAGGCTCCCCTGTAATCTGCCCTAGCCTACGGGAACCCGTGAGCAGGCTAAACTGTTATGCACACTGACTGCCTAGAAAAAGGGGACATTACATATTCTGATATTTCAAGCCTATCTTCCACGGAAGCGGTCCCCGCGAGTGAGGAGGCAGCGCCAACAAGCCAAGCCTGTCAGGGCATTGAAGGAGTTCAACTGCATTTTCAAGGAGTCATCAGTCCCAGCCATGCCTGATTAATGTTTCATGATTGTACTCTCTTGTAACTCTTATCTTGGCTGCCACCGCCATGTTTTGTAGGTGTGCATTTAATATTTCAAGCGGCAGAATTCGCTATATAAGCCTGCTCTTTTATTGTAAAATGATGGATGTTTGCTAGAAGCTTGATGTAACCCGAATTCTGCTATCAATACAGCTGATGTCTGGCTCTAACTCTGGACTTCTATTTTGTGTGTATGTCTTCTATTGCTTATCTTCTATTAAGTTCTCTGATTTATCTGTAGGCTTGAATTCTAATATCTGGATTTAGCTTCTGATAAAACGTGAACCTCTGGAGTAGCCCTGGAGATTATGCATGTTAGATGTTTAGTTTTAATTTTTGTTAGTTGTTTGTATTTGAGGGCTATTTGATTCGGAGTGCAGTAGAGTTATCGTGTTGTTAGTCCATCACCCCTGTTCTATCTGGCCTGTGGCCATATTTCCCATCCCTTTCAGTCATTTCCCATTCCTTTCCAGTTCCTTAATCTCAAATCCCCCCAGTTAGAATAGCAAGGGAACCAGCCCCTCTCTGGAGATTGGCACGGGAGGCATTTCTTCCTCTCGGCCTTTCAATGTTGGTCGGGTCTAAGGCACATGAATAAACAAATCCTTACCTAAGGCAGATCTCTGACCAACAGTTTTTGGCACGCCCGGTGGGACCCAACGTTCCACTGCAAAAGCAGTATTAAGAAGTTGATGTTCATCTTATTGCTGACAAATCCGAACATCTGGCGACTCATATGAACTCAGACACCTCCGAACCTCGTAGACCAGCTTAAAATATCACGCCTTCATGCGTACGAGGTGGCAGATTAGAAATACAGAAGAAGAAGTTGAGTTCCTCGAGCTTGACATCGACGCTCTAGGAGAGCATCCTAGAGTGGTCAGGCCAAATATCCCGTTGGATGGGACATCTTCGCAGGAAGCTGTTGTTGCTACACGGACTCCAACTCCCGATAGCACAACAACTAGCTTACCCCCAGTTCCACCAAATTCCCCGGATCATCAGAATACTCTGGTTCCACCTAACGTTCCACCAGGTGCTCCGAGTGTTCCCATTGTTCCGGCTCAACAAGTTCTACCGACTCCTCCGGTCCACGCAAATCCGCCACCCCAGATGGCGCAATCGGTTCCACCCAGGCAGTTCCCAGCTTGGAATCATACGGGCCCCCTTGCCCTACAGGCTCAACACTCAGTACCGACCGTAGCTTTGAAAGCTTTACCTACTTACGACGGCATGGGAAAGATGGTGCATGAGCACATTCAAGACGTCGCAGGATTAGCAACCATCCACCAGATCACCGAAGAAGACGTTATGGTGAAGTTGCTGGTACTTTCACTAAGAGGTAAGCTCCTCTACTGGTACCGATCACTCCCGGTCGGTACCATCACCTCATGGGACCAACTGGCAGGGCAACTTATAAGGGGCTTCAATGAACAAGCAGACCCCTTCTCTCTACTACACTAGTTCACCTCTATCTAGAGGCACCCTTAGGAAGAGATAGTTGACTTCAATGTCAGGTTTGCCCGAACCTGGCAGAGAGTCACCGACGGTCTTCGACCGACAGCTGAGCAAGCGGCGTTCTATTACCTGAGAGCGTTCCACTCTGATATTAGCATGAGTATCCAACATGCTAATGTCAACTCCTTTCCAAAATTGTACCAATAGGCGCAGAAGGCGAAAGCCGACCTGGTAGCCATCGAGAAGTTACCTCCAAAAGTGACTACACCGATTTACCTAGATTTCCCATAGAATATGTACCCAAGCGCATCCACTTCATCTGCACCTCAGATGTACCCCAATCATCCATGGGCTCCTAACCCATAAAATCAGGTGGTACCCACTCCTCAATTTTAGGTACCGACTCCTCATTATCCAAACCTCGTAGTTCCTCAGCTTCTAGCTCCTCCTCAGTATCTGGCATTGCCTGCACCATTGGCATCATTACCATTACCCGTGCCTATGGCTCAAGCATCTCTAAATGCAGATCAAGCCAAAGAGTTGCGAGATGTGTATGGGTTTATGAAAACTATGGCGAACGATATGGCTATCATGAAGAAAAGCCAGTTCAGGGATCAGAGCTATCCGCCAAGGAGATTTCTGCCCCCAATCACAAGGGAGCAAGCTGCCCCTATCGAAAGACCTCATGATAGGAACTCTACGATGTTAGAGTGCGATGAAGCTAGCTCATCCAGCAGGGCCTACTGGTGCTCCACCTGCAATGACCCGCATGGCGAGGAAACTTGCATGGTTCATCTGAACTATGTGCAAACACTTGCAGATAGTGCACCTGATGGATAGGTAAATATGATAAGGGAAGTTGATCGTAATTGCATGATTCCCCCTATCGAACAGGTCTCTATTCTAAGGATAGGTAAAGAAGCCAATCGAGGTCGATCCGGTTCAGATGGAACCACTCAAGGTGCCTGCTGATCCTAAACTACCAAGTGAGAAGGCAGCCATGCCACCAGAAAGAGAGCCAATTCAGGTGTCAAGCCTATGGACAATGCTCGATTAAGAGACTATCTACCCCCAAGGGCAAGAGCAAGGACCCCTCAGCCGCAAGCTTCGACCTCTCAACCCCTAATGGAAGCAAGAGATCAAGCGAGAGAAAAGTTACGGTACCCCTCGATTACCAAGCGTCAGAGAGTGGAAGCAATGCAATAGTATCGAACCCGGTACGAAACCGCTAAAGAGGGAGGCGAGTCTAGTGCTGGAGCATACAATGTCGTCGAAGAGTTAAGGAAGACTCCGGCTAAGGTAAGCCTCTTTGACGTGCTCCAATTGCCTGGTCAAGTTGACCTATTGCAGGAATCCCTCAAGTCCATCAAGGGCAAGGGGAGACCAACTCAGACCGTCTTGATGCAACCGTTGACCACCTCTACTATGGGAAAGAATAGGTCACCACCATTTTATCTATCCCTCAGGATGGAAGGGTGGGTCGTGCATAATTGCATGGTTGATTCTGGCGCTGCCACCACTGTAATGCCCAAAGTTGTATGTGAATTCATGGGTATGGAGTACACCAGGAGCAGTCCTGGAGTGCTTCAACTAGATGGGACTCTGGTTAGGATAGTGGGGGTCATCAAGGACATCCCGATCATGCTGCACAAGATGCCATAGATCACAGTAATCCAAGAAGTTGTGGTAGTTGACTTGGAGCCCTATTTCAGCATGTGCTTATCAAGGGAATTCACTACCAAGCTTGGAGGCTATCTGTCTCTCGATTATTCGCATCTGGAGGTCCCCTTCAAGGGGAAGAGTGTCAAAATTTTTAATGAGAAGCCCTCCACCTTTCTCATTGAAAAGATTCAGGATGCGGAGAAACCCATGGACTCAGTCAACATCATTGACGGAGTAGAAGAAGTGGAAGAAAAAGTGGAGCTGATGGAGGAAGCTCTTGATGAGCTGCGCATAGAGGATGAATTCTCTATGCGTGATTTCAATGCTATGATAGAATCGGACATCGGGTGTTACTCGATTACCAAGCTTGAAAAGGCTAAAGTACCGAGTGACGCTGACCCTATGGACGACCAATTATGGAAGCTCTTCTTCGATGGCGCCCGATGCAAGAATGGCGCTGGAGCTGGAGTTGTCCTCATCTCTCCCTCTAGAAATCAAAAGACATACTCGTACAGGCTCGCTTGGAGCTGTACTAATAATGTCGCTGAGTATGAAGCCCTGTGTTTGGGGTTACGAAAGGCGGAGAAGTTAGGAATAAAATAGTTACAGATATTCGGGGACTCCGAATTAATCTGTAACCAAGTGACAAATAAATGTGTTGCCAAACAACACTATCTCAAGGCATACCGTAATAAGGTATGGGATCTACTTGAGTCCTTCTCGGCTCTCAACATTCAGTTTATTTCGCGAGAGCGGAATAAACATGCTGATGTTTTGGCATCCATTGGAGCAAGATGCTCCCCAATCGAGAATCTGATGCAAAGGCCAAAAATAGTAAGGGTTATCTACAGGCCCTCGGTGCCAGATAAAAATATTCACTGGCAGGTCTTTGACAATGACGAGCATATCATCAATTTTTTGATTGATGAAGCTGGAAGCATCGAAGATAGAGCTCTCAACGATGAAGAATATGAGGGCCTAATCCAGCTGAAGAACAACCACCTCCCTAAGGGTTTGATCACCCTTGAAAGTCTGTTCGACCAAGATGACAGGGCTCTTCCCCACAAGATCAAAGTGGATGCAAGAGAGTACCAGGAGCTAGAGCTGGAGTCCGGGAAAATGATCAAGGTGGGGACTGATTGCACACCACAGGAAATCGAGCAGATCAGGACCCTCTGTAGAGAATATCTCGAACATCATCGCTTGGAGCTACCGCGACCTGAAGGGGTACGACAGAGACGTCTTCCAGCATACAATTGAGCTCCAAGAGGGAGTCAAGCCTGTCCGACAGAAGCAAAGGCCTGTGAATCCAAAGATCGAAATACTGATGAAGGTCGAGCTTCTAAAAATGCTGGAAGCAAAGATAATCTACCCCATCAAGCATTCATCCTGGGTAGCGAACCTAGTCCCGGTTCGAAAAAAGAACGGAGATATTCGCCTCTGCGTGGACTTCCGAAATCTTAATCAGGCATCCCTGAAAGATCACTACCCGCTGCCCCAAATTGATCAGATCCTTCACGTGGTGGCAGGAGCCCAGAGGTTTTCCCTTCTGGATGGCTTCTCGGGGTATAACCAAATTTGGGTCAAAGATGAGGATCAGTATAAGACTGCCTTCACCACCAAGTGGGGCACCTTCGCTTATCAACGCATGTCGTTCGACCTCTCCAATGTCGGAGCAACCTTCCAGAGAGCAATGGACTTAGCCTTTGGTGAGTTGCTCAACCGTGTCATCGTAATATATCTAGATGATATGACTATTTTCTCCCACAGGAGGGAGGAGCACGGTTTACATCTACGATAGGTTTTTGAGAAGTGTCGGGAGTTCGAAATATCAATAAACCCGAAAAAATCAATTTTTGCGGTTAAGGAAGGCAAACTCCTAGGTCACCTCATATCAGAGAAGGGTCTTGCTATTGATCCCACTAGGGCCGAAGCCCTGCTCAGGCTACCTCTATCGACGAACAAGAAGGGCCTCCAATCCTTCTTCGGATAGATAAATTTTGTCAGGAAGTTTATTTCTGACTTCGCCCAGGTAGTGAAGCCTATGACTGAGCTCCTCAAAAAATATGCGGAGTTCCTATGGACTGAAGAGAGAAGGTAGGCATTTAAAGAGATCAAACATAGAATCGCCTAGGCTCCCATTCTGGTAAACCTCGATTATTCCAAAGACTTTATTCTATATGCGGTCGGGGAGCCAGAAAGCTATGCGGTTGTACTAACCCAAAAAAATGAAGATGGGGATGAACGGCCCATAGCATTCCTCAGTCAAGTCATCCTCCCGCATGAAGAAAAGCACAATTTTATTGAGATTCAAGTGCATGCGGTAATGCGGGCGCTGAAGAAGTTTCGTCATTTCGTCTCGCAGAGCAAGACGATAGTGTACGTGGTACACCCGGACGTCCGAAACTTCATCAGTCAGGGTGAGCTTGGTAACAAGAGGGCAGGTTGGATCACCAAGATCCAAGAATTTGATATAGAAGTCCGGCCCACTAAACTGGTCCGTGGTCGGGCTCTATGCCACGAGCTTGCCAAGAGTGCCACAGCTGAGGTGACAACTTGCCAATGGGAAGATTCACTACCGCAGAGCAATCTGGCGAATCAGTCAGCAGATGATAGGGATTGGACTGAAGACTTGGTGGAGTACTTCAGCACTGGGTGGTGCCCTTCGGGCCTCAACGCGTCACAAAGAAGAAGGTTTAGGCTTCAGGCCTGCAGATACGTGTTGCTACCCGAGGGGTTGTTTCATCAAAATATTGATGGTGTCCTCTTGAGATGTGTCAAGGGGACAGAAAAATAGAAAATCCTGGATGAGTTCCATTCTGGAATGTCCAGGGGCCATCTCATCGGAAGGCCGATGGCTTTAAAAATAATAAGGGTGGGCTATTATTGGCCCACCATTTTTGTTGATTCCTTCAGTGTAAGCCAAAAATGCGATAAGTGTCAAAGATATGTTGGCCGCATTACGAATGCTTCTCTGCCTCTGCACCCGATTCAGGTTGAGGCCCCATTTCAGCAATGGGGTTTAGACTTCATCGGGATAATTGAGCCTAATTCTTCCGTAGGGCACAAGTATATCTTGACGGCTACAGACTATTTCACCCGGTGGACAGAAGCAGTGCCCACCAAGCGGGCTAATCAGGATGTCGTCATCGCTTTTCTGGAAGGGCTAATAACCCGTTTCAGAATACCGGATGCCATAGTGATGGATAATGGTTCCCATTTTATTGGGGCCAAGATGTGCGCATTCGCTAGTAAGTATGGTATTTACTTGAAAACTTCATCAAACTATTACCCATAGGGCAACGGTTTGGTGGAGTCTACCAATAAAAACTTGCTCCGGATCCTGAAGAGGATGTTGGAAGACAACAAGTGGACCTGGCATCTGCTTTTAGATTTTGCGTTATGGGCTGACCGAATTTCCATCAAGAAATCCATTAAGACGTCCCCATATTCCCTGGTGTACGGGAAGGAAGCAGTGCTTCCTGCGCATATTGAGTTACCAACGTTGCAGTCTCTCCGGTCGTTGGATGGCGAGGGTGAAGGGTTTGACCCCGTTAGCATCAGAATTGCCCAACTGTTGCAGTTGGAAGAGGAAAGGGAGAAAGCCTATGAGGCTTTCATGAAGCATGTCGTTACCACAAAAAATTGGTTCGGCAAAAAGACCTCTGATCGCACTTTCCAGGTTGGCGACTTGGTGCTTAAATGGAATGAGAAGAAGTCCAAGCCCGGATACCACGACAAATTTGACGCATTCTGGGAGGGCCCATTTCGGGTTTCTCAGGTCCATCCGGTAAACTCTTTCACACTGCAAGATCTGAATGGGTTTACTTTGCCATTATCGGTTAATGGCATTCATCTGAAGGCGTACTACCAGTGAGGGGTAGTACGAGAGTTTCTTGTCCGACTGTATATATTTTTGTATTTTCCTTATGCATATCAGTTTTATTTTTGGAGTATTTCTCTTCGCCTCCTCCCGCGCTAGCGATAGCGCAGTTTTTGGGCCAGAATCCTAACTGGCAGGAGGGTGCTGAGGAATGCAGTTCTTTTATTTTCCTCTGTTGAGCCATGTACAGAAAAGCAAGTAGCAGTTTCGAGCGTCTTGACGTTTCCGGTCAAAGAGAACTCTGCGAGCAGCAAAATGCCTTGCTATCTGGGAGAAGGGAGTTCAGCTCTCTCGCAAGGGAAATATTGCGCTCCAATAATGCTAAGCAACTACAGGGTGAAGCATAGTAACAAAGGGTGCAACGCCTTTGCACCCGTTCTGAGGAGCGCAAAGCATTTTTTGCCCCATCTAAAAGGCACAAGGTGAACTTCATGCAAGATCAAGCGCAACGCCCCTTTGAACAGTCAAAGCGCACCAAAAACGTGCGCCACGCCTTTGCGCCCCTCCTCAGGTGTGCAACCCGCGTTGACTAGTCAGAGTGCAATGTTTAATGCAAATTGAGAAGCGCCTAAGTGTAAGGCAAAGGTCTTGCACTCCAAATGTGAAGCGCAAGGCCAAAGCGCAGCTAGAGAGTGCGCTTTGCACTTTGACTAGTCAGCTCTGACACTGTCCCCGAGGCCAAGAAGGGTCTTGCGCTCCAAGTGACGTGCGCCAGGCCAAAGCATAGTAGAAATGAGCGCTTGAATGTTTGACTTTTTAGCATCGGCATGCAGTCCCAAACCCCAAATGCTCGCACTCAGAGTTCGGTGCGCCAGGCCAAGGCGCAGTAAAAGGGAGCGCTTGGGCGTTTGACTTTTCAAACGCGCAGCACTATTTTTGATGATAGTTTAATGGCGCCAAGGAATTGCACATCATTTTGGTGTGCCAAAGTATTTTGCATGGTACCATGTGTGCAATGGTGTTGCACACGGTCTCATATGTGCTAAGGTGTTGCACACGGTCTCAGGTGCACCAAAGTGTTGTGCACCAGTTCGGTGCGCCCAAATGTTGTGCTCCAATTTTGAGCGCCAAGTTGTTGCGCTCGGGTCTCGGTGTGCAAGACGAGGATGGGACCAAGGAAGGCGCATCTCGAGGAGGTCGTTGTGCTCTAGTTTGAGGGTGCAACCATTTCTGATTTCCAAGGGAAATAAAGTGAGGGGTTTCCCCCATATGTCGAGCACTTTTCCCTAAACATCTCGGGCGTGTTGTCCAAAGCGGGACATATCAAGAAATAAATGCAATAGGTGCGGTGCATCTTGTCCTTCAAGAAATATTGCACCCCACTCTGTTAGTTAGCATTGGGATGTGCACTCCACCATTGTTTGCCATGTAGGAGATCTTCCACAGTGCCCCCAAATCGCTCCAGGCATTTACTCTACCCAAGCGACATTAATGCAGGTGGGTGCATACCTGGGCTATAAGAAGGTGCACTGCACACCAAATATGCCTAGTAAAATCCTTAAGCTATTGTGCCATTCACCATTGCCAAGTTTCAGAGAACGATTGTTGCGGGTAAGAGGCGAAGAGCATCAGTGGAGCACTGCGTTGTTCTAGCGCAAGCAAATTATTACTAAGACGCAGTCCGAGCGAGTTGTACCTAAGCGTTGTCATCCCAGTGTGCTTAAATGATTGACCAGTGGAGCCCAAACAGAAAAAGGAGAAGGTCCCATAATCTACGGAGGGTGAGCAAAAGAAGAAAAAAGGAAAAGCCCCTACCACCTCCGCCTGAAGATAAGTTGATTAAATTTTAGGATTGTGTCCTCACCAGGACAAGCATAGAGAAGCTCCACGAAGATATCGATCAAATGGTAGCTAAAGTATCCTCAGAGAGCAATCGGGCAGTCGCCTACCACTCCTACCTATACTGGTACTTGTGCACACCTGTGCACCCCTACCGAGTTGGTCTGCGCAATTGCCCAATTTTATGACCCCAAGACTAGATCAGTCCGGGACGCAAATGAAAAAAGGTTGTTCTCCATCTCTGCTGAAAAAATCCGCGAAGCTTTCACCTATGGGCAAGGACCTTCTGGTGAAGTTATCATCAGAAAAATTAATAGCAAGGAGCAGAGTGAGAGATATACCAACACGACGCCAATGAGGCGGTTTATGGAGGCTCATCTAACAGAGACGGTTGCACCCGGGACCTTGCCACAACTCCCCATGCCCTTGAGGAGATTCAAAAATTCCGAGCTCTTCTCCATGCTGGCATGGATTACTGGGCTCACCTCAGATGCCCAAGTGAATGCCTAGCAGGTGGCAATTGCCGAGTGCGTGTCCCATGGAGAATTCTATGCTTCCGATGTTGCATCGGGAATAAAGCCTATCTTTTTCGACTGGGCAGATTGGGTGTCGCGATAGCTACATCTCCAGCTATGCGGGATGCAAGATGGAAACATAGCGTTCCGAAGCTGCTCGTTCTTGGTGTGGTATTTCTTCTACCACTTATACTCGCACCGCTTATTGCTACGAACCGCACGGATGAAAAGGGCAAGGCACTCCCTGTGTACCAGTGGACTTCGAGCCTGTCAAGGCATGAGTCCTATTACAACTTTAACCGAGTTTTTCTCGGTCCAGCGCTGGAGATCATTTATGGTGTCTGTGAGCGAGTGCCAAGGGCTATGAGGGACTATGTGGTACAAGAGCAGCTTGGCGATGTTTTTCAGCTGATGTAGGGGCTTGTGGTACGAATCTTCGGGTTTTCTAGCAAACCCTTCTTGTTGTCGTACTACACAATCGAGTACCTATTTGCCCTCGAAGTCGCCCGCTAGTGTGACTTCACAGATGATATGTATGATAAGGGATGGAAAAGGCAGCATACCTGCCCCTGGCCTATCGAGCTTGGTGCCATCAAAGTGATAGAGAACAAGCAGAATACCTATTTGGCAGTTACTCTGTACGAGTTTGGTCTGATTGACCTACCCCAATGGTGGAAATATGACCTACTAAATGTCTTTAGGGACAAAATCTCAGTGAGCAAATTCCACCGTTGTCCTCGCCCAGATATCGAGAAGCAACGTAATAACCCTTCTAGGCTGGACCTAGAATGGCACATAGAAAGGATGGTCTCCTTCCCTCTGTGGCATGACTTCTACATCATGGAGGCTGATTACAACCCTAAGCAGTATCCGAAGCAAGACCCCGACGACCGAGTGTTCCAGGCAGTGAAGGATAAAGTGCCACACTGGTCAGATGAGAAGATCACGAACTGGTGGATCATGAGGGTCCACCATAGAAAAGGAGCATCTGACCCAACGCTGCAAATAGATCAAAAATTCTTTGAGCTATTCGACAAATATTATGACTCCTACCAGCCCGTCTTCTTCGGCAACATTGTGCCCAAAAGTACGGAGAGTCCCAGCAGGGTTGAAGATGCATCGGTGGTACCAAAGCAGCAGGCTAGTCAGGCGCCACTTGTCGAGGGCAAGGGTAAGCAACCACTTCTAGAAGAAAAGGCCGCTCCAAAGAAGAGGAGCGCTCCCGCTGCACCTGCATCCCAGAACGTCGCGAAGAGGCCTCGTACTATTATAATCCACTCCTCTAGCACAAACCCTCCGATAGCATCATCAGGAGCCATAGGAGAGAGCACTTTAGAAGTATCTTCTCTAGCATAGCAAGTGCAGCATATCCAGCAGGAGTAGCAGGCGCAACTCGAGGTCCCATTCATCAATCTGGAGGATGAGGCATCAGACAAAGAGGGAGAAGCAAGCCCGATAATGCAGCAGTTCACCACGTCGGCTCTGGAGACGTCCGAGCCCGTAGGTGCATCTTCTGTTCCTCTCTTTCTCTCATCTGCCCCTCTAGAAACCCCACTTCCTGGCACCGAAACCCTATTGTCTACCCACATCCCATTCGGTGCCCCTACTAAAGTCATTCCAAACCCCCTATTTCAGTCACAGTTTCATTCTTCCTTGCCCCTAGTTTCTCAGTCTTTTGAAAATTTTGCACTAGTCTCCAACGCCTTCACCTTCCCGATGACTTCCGTTCCTACCCCCTAGGGTTTAGTATTTTTAGTTGCAGCATTCGCTACCATAGTGAGTCTTGGCCAGCCTTCGCCTGTCCCCCCCTCCTCAGTCATTTCAATAGTATCCTCCATGGAGACTCCTCCCCCTGAACCTAGCATTCCGATCATAGTCGTGCAAACCCCAATGCCTCCCAAGGTCACTATAGTCATCACTCCAACTATTCTAGACACATCTATTGAATCGAGCCCTCAACGGGCTCTGTTCCCCTTTACCCCATTCTTTGGAGTACAGGAACCTATGGAGCTGGATTTCTGCCAGGAGGGCCCAATGGCGAAAAGTATTCGCAAGGCGCAACAGAATTCCTCGACCTGGCTCAAAGGCCAAAAAAGAAAGAGTGCGCAAGCGCTGGCTCGACCAGAGAAAAGGGTAGTGTTTGATCCTCAGAATATGCAGCTCCATAGAATGGAGAAAGTGCCCAAGGTCCAGAAGCCATTGGAAGAGATGACGCCAGCAGATTATTCTTATCATCATACGGTGGAAGATTTGAAGACTGTTGATCCTACGGAGAAGGTCGGGAATATCCATGTTGAGGCAACATCCCTCTACCTCCAGGTGGAGCATTTTAAAAATCGTTGCTACGATGCTAAGGCCAAAAATATACAGTTTGAAGAGACCCTGGCACTCACGAGGGGGCAGCTTGAGGAGGAGCAGTCCAAAGTGAAGCAATTGCAGCAGCGGGTAATCGATCTGGAGCAAGAGGTGGAAAACTACAAGAAATATTTTCAAGAATACCTCAAGGTTCAGGAAGAGGCAAAAGGCCAACTGCAAGTTTTGGATGCTCAAATTCAGGAGCTACAGGCTAGATTGACAAAAAAAGCAGAGCCCACAGAGGTCCTGTCAAAGGATCGTGTCAAGGAGGTGCACAGTCGCTTCCTGGGCAACTTCAAAAACAGAGCGCGAAGGGCAGCTGCACTCCTAGCGTTTATCTGGGAGGCCAAGGATTTGGTTTCCCATGGCGCTTCCATTGTAGAGGAGGCCGAGGCAGACACTGACCAATGGCTGGAGCTGGCCATGAAAGCGCAAACCCTAGACAGATCGGGCATCCGGCTTGCCCCAATGTGTGACCTTGCTCGGTCATGGGCGACTGCATGCATAACGCTGAGGTCTTTCTTCAAAAATGCCAAGGCAGCCCGAAAGGCCCAAGATCTGATGGACATGTTTGAGAGGGAAAGAAAGCTTTCTCTAATGTACTTTGAGACTCTGGCGCAGAATGGTTTCCCGAGCTTCACCGATGAGACGGACCATATTTTGATAGAAGAAGAGCTGCAATCAGTCTGGGACTCCTTTGAAAATGATACTTCAGATATTGATAGTTGGGAGGAGCCCATTACTGAGCTTCAGGTGATGCAATATACAACTAGATTCGCGCTGATGGAAGCTTGTCTTGTCGACCTCAACGAGAGGTTTAATTATGCTGACGTTCGCCATCTTGAAAGGTTCGGGTACCTGATTCGGGAACTCCAGAAGCGCGATGCAATACACGAAGATGACTGGGGCCTGGTCCAAGTGACCTATGACCACATTCAGGATGAGCTCGCGCCACCTGAGCCTCCTCAACAACAAGAAGATACCCAAGCGCAAGGAGAAATCCAGGCGCAAGGAGAAGTTAAGGCGCAGGAAGAAATTCATGCGCAGGAGGAGGTTCACGCTCAAGAAGAAGGCCAAGGCGAAAGCCATGAGCCCCAACAAGATGCAGGCCAAGAGCCTCAGGATGAGGGGGATGAGCGCCAAGACGAAGTGCCAGGGCGCGATCAAGAGCAACATAGTGAGCACCAAGAGGAGGAGGAAACAGGAAGAGAAGAATCGGGAGAAGAGTCTGCTGCTACTAGTGAGCATTCAGAAAGTGATAGTGATGATGACTCTGAGCCCAATGGATAAGGCCTGGGATTTCGACATTGAGGCGAGCTCAATTTCCCCATGAGCCGCTAGAGATGTTGTCATTTCTGCAACATGGTGTATATTTTGCTGTCCAGTAATTTTTGCTCCCTAGAAACTCTCTCTCATTACTTCAGAATGCATTTTTCTCTATCCTAAGTTTTACTGTAAAATTCTCTTGGTTGCGCCTGAAGTATTGTGCAGTGTTTTTCTGTTAACTTGTCATGCAGGGCGCACACCTTTTTGAAGGTGAAGATAGTTTACTATCCCTAGGCATGAGACAAATTGGAGGAGTGAAGGGGATAAAGAGTCCCGTGCAAGTTCCCTTGTTGTCCAAGTAAGTGCGAGATCTACGCAAGCCCTTGCGCTCTCTTGAGGAGGCACACATTGGTCAAGGCGCATCAATGCAGACAATGCCTTGCACTCTACTCGAAGGGCGCACAGTTGACCTATCAACACGTAGCACCAAATTTTAAGAAAAATTGCTAAGTGTTGGTGAAGGCGTGCGCTCCATTTCTCTAGTGCCAGATATTTGTGCTCCATCCTTGCATGCTTTGACTATTGACCAAACAATCTTGACGCGCTCCCCATGCCAGTGTGTTGCACTCATTTTCGCAAGTGCAAGGTTGTGGCACTCTCTTTTGGAGTGCTTCATGCTTTGACTTTTCAAAGCGCGATGCACTTCTCAAGAAGATGAAACAAAGGTGTTGTGCTCCTTTCTTCAAGCGCCAAACACTTGCGCACCCAATCCAAGCGCAATGCCTTTTGACTATTCAACCTGAGCATAATTTCCAAGGCATCCAGGCATGGCGCTCCCTTTCTCCTATGCAAGGCAAATGCACAATCAGTTGGTGCACTTCAGTGTTTGACTTTTCAACAAGGATGCGTCTCCCAATGCCTAGAATGTTGTGCTCCTTTTCTGTTGTGCAAGGCATTTGTGCTTCACTTCATTGCGCTTTGCTTGTTGACTTTTCAACACTGATGGCATTTCCAAGGCTTTAGGTCTTGCGCACCACTTCGCAAGCGCAAGACAAATGCGCAACAGGGCAGTGTGCTTTACCTGCTGACTTTTCAACGTTTGCACCACTCCCGAGGCCCCATTCACTTGCGCTCCTTTTCTCCTATGCAAGGCCTTGCGCTCCTTTTCTGTTGCGCCAAGCAGCTGCGCAATGGGTTAGTTGCGCTTCACCTCCGGACCTTTCAACTCTAGCGCTGGTCTTTCCTAGAAGCGCTCCACATCAGCAAGTTAAGGTACATCCTTATCCATCCAAGCGCAGCCATTCTGAGAAGCTTCTAGACTGGACGTTCTAGGATTTCAAGCCTATCTTCCATGGAAGCGGTCCCCGCGAGTGAGGAGGCAACGCCAGCAAGCCAAGCCTATCAGGGCATTGAAGGAGTTCAACTGCATTTTCAAGGAGTCATCAGTCCCAACCATGCCTGATTAATGTTTCATGACTGTACTCTCTTGTAACTCTTATCTTGGCTGCCACCGCCATGTTTTGTAGGTGTGCATTTAATATTTCAAGCGGTAGAATTCTCTATATAAGCTTACTTTTTTATTGTAAAATGATGGATGTTTGCTAGAAGCTTGATGTAATCTGAATTCTGCTATCAATACAGTTGATGTCTGGCTCTAACTCTGGACTTCTATTTTGTGTGTATGTCTTCTATTGCTTATCTTCTATTAAGTTCTCTGATTTGTCTGTAGGCTTGAATTCTAATATCTGGATTTAGCTTCTGATAAAATGTGAACCTCTGGAGTAGCCCTGGAGATTATGCATGTTAGATGTTTAGTTTTAATTTCTGTTAGTTGTCTGTATTTGAGGGCTATTTGATTCGGAGTGCAGTAGAGTTATCGTGTTGTTAGTCCATCACCCCTGTTCTATCTGGCCTGTGGCCATATTTCCCATCCCTTTCAGTCATTTCCCATTCCTTTCCAGTTCCTTAATCTTTAAATCCCCCTAGTTAGAATAGCAAGGGAACCAGCCCCTCTCTGGAGATTGGCACGGGAGGCATTTCTTCCTCTCGGCCTTTCAATGTTGGCCGGGTCTAAGGCGCACGAATAGACAAACCCTTACCTAAGGCAGATCTCTGACCAACAAAACACCAACATGTCATCCATATAAATTACTATTACCTTATTCATGAGCTCTCCAAAAGCTAAATCCATTTCTCTTTGAAAGGTAGCCCCCGTGTTAGATAGGCAAAAAGGCATACATCGATATGAAAAGTTCCCCATTTAATAGTAAATGTGATCTTATATTGATCTTCATATTTGACCCAAACCTGATTGTAGCCAGAGAATCCATCCAGTAATGAAGATCTCTTTGCTCCTACTACAATATGCAGTATTTGGTCTATTTGAGGCAGAGCATAGTGATATTTCAAAGAGGCTCTTTTCAAATTCCTAAAGTCTACACATAATCTGGTATCCCCGTTCTTCTTTTTGACCAGCACCAGGTTAGCAACCCATGTGGAGTGTTTGATAGGATAGAATATTTGGCATGGAAAATATTTAATAACTCTTGCTTCATTAGGGCTTCTATCTTTGGTTTGACAGACCTTTGCTTTTGTTGGAAGGGTTTTGGACTAGGTTCAAGTTAAATGGTGTGTTGTATTGTTTCTTTGTTGTACACCTTGAGGTCATCGTATGTCTAGCATAACTTCAAGACTTGATCTGCATCTCCTTCTAAATATTGAACCCCAACTTTGTGTGTTTTTCCAGGTTCTACCTGCATTTCCTTGTACTTATGCTTATCAACCTTTATCTTGTGACTCACTGGCCGATCACTGCTGTCAAAAAGGCTTTCAAGAGTTATCAAGTTTTTTGGTGTATGATTGTTCTTGAGTTGATTCAGTCCTTCATCTTATTCATCTTATAAGTTTTGATCATTTGAATAGTTCATTTCATAGAGTAGGAAATCCAATGCCTATTCATCATTATCAAAGACTTGCCAAAAGTTATCCTTATCTGGGACTGAAGGTCTATATATCAGCCTTGCTATTTTTTACTTTTGTATGACATTGTCTATTGAATAATAGTTGGCCCCCACAAATGCTAGTAAATCAACATGAGTATTACGCTCCTTGGGAATAAGTTTAATACTCAAAGCTTCAAAGGTTTCAAAAAAGTCCCACACCTTATTTTGATAAACTTTGAGGTAATGTTATTTATTGATGCATTTTTTCATTACCTAATTCACTATCAGTTCTAAATCTTCATATATCTGCAATTGTTTGATCCCTAACTTCTCAGTCTTTCTCAAGACCAAGCAAAGAACTTCATATTATGCTACATTATTTGTGTAGCTCAATGTTAATATGTACGAGAAAACTTTCTCATCCCTAGTTGGTGAGATTAGTACTATACCTGCTCCAACCCCATTTCTACATCTAGCACCATCAAAGAATAGTTTTTAGATCTGATCTGTGGAGACATCTTATTTTACTAGAGAGAAGGGCTCAACCTTTTTAGATTTTGTGATCGAATATGTCCTCATCCCTGTTTCAATAATAGCATTAAATTCCTTTAGAGATAATTGATATTCACTCTAGAGTTATTCTAAAACTTCCTTCATCAGATCTAACCCCTAAATTTCTTCAATAATTATATTCACACTATTAGCAGGTTTATTGTCCTCTTCGATCTTCTCAATATGAAAGGAAGAAGTTTTTTCATTGAATATCTTGACCCTTCAACATTTATATGGGATATCCATGTGTGAATAATCAATGGATAGATATCCTCCTATCTTGGCTATGAATTCTCTTGAAAGGTACATTCCAAAATAAGTCTCTATGTCTACCACAACTACTTCCTATATCATTATGATTTGGGGTATCCTATGTAATACTATAGGGATATATTTGATCACTCCTACAATCTTGACTGGAGTGTCATCCAACTACAAAAATCCTTGGCTACTTCTGGTATATTCCATTCCCATAATATCACATAAATTTTTGGGCATCGTCATAGTTGCTACTCTCAAATATATAATGCAATTGTGTACCACCCATCCTTCCATTTGAAGGGAAAAATAGAAATGAGGAGGCCTATTCTTACCCATGGATGGTATCGAATTGGCTTGGGCTAGATTCAGTTGAGGGTGAGGCTTGTATTTATTTTTTATTGATCTCAAATATTTTTATAACAAGCCAATCTATCCCAGAAGTAACAGTGCATCATACATGCTTGCCTTTGAAGGGATTTTCTTTAATTCTTTAAATATATTGAAAATAGGAGTATCAAGTTTCTTATTCTTCTCTTTTGCAAGTAGGTCATACCTATTTCTATACCCTTGAGTTTCTTCTATTCTTTGACACTTGGTTAAGGAATGATATATCAGTTTTTCCCTCGCTTGTTCTTGCATTTCAACTTCTTTTGGTACAGCTTGACTTCTGCTAGTTTCCACTCCCTATCTTTGAGCTAGCCTTTGAGGTGTAGTGTCATGGGAATTTCCCTTTTCAATTTGAGTTTTTTCTCCTGAAGGTATTTTCAAAGGATTAAGCTCACTAGGATCAACTTGGAGGGACTTCTTTCCTGACCTAGTCAAAACTGCAACCTATTCTACAGATGGCATCATGAAATTGTGGCTCATTTCTCTAATCATATTAAATTTTCCCTTGCCTGTTCTTTCTAATGTTTCAATAGCCACATTTTGCACATGGTTTTGGTGCATCATGCATGAGCTTTCACCATGTGGATCATTACATGTAGAATTCCAGTAATCAGATTCGGTTAAGGATGTAGAGGGTTCATTATCTTGATTAGCATAAATTGTACCTAGTCTCTCTTGATATTTGTTGGTTGGAACGACTTTTTCTTTTGACACCTGAGGGAATATTTTTGGCTGAAAATTTCTCTTAGCTTCCCACCTCTTCATCGAGGTGATCTCATTGGTTAGATTTTTCATAGTCATTTTCATTTCTAGGAAACTACAAGCTGAGGATCGGGGGCTGGTAAAGCAGGTACTGGAGGCAAGGCTAAGAATACATGGAGAGCTTGCATTGCTAGTACAATATGTATTCCAATCCATTTTGGAAGGTCTATTATGGGGGTGGAAGTAGGATATGATGTATTTGCACCAGAGACCTGAGGAAGATCTAGGAATATAGGTATTATTGTTTTAGGTGGTAACCTTCCAATAGCAATAAGGTCTTTCTCTACCTTCAGGGCTTCTTGAAAGATTTTTGGAAAGGTGAACACCTGAGATTGCCTTATAGCCATGCCTATATTTTATTTGAAGGCTCTTAGATAATAATACATTGCTTGCTCTTTTGTATGTCTAATACCATTGATCACCCTCTGCCATGTATGACTAAACCCTACTATCTCTTCCTGAGGATGTTTTTGTATGATAGTGAACTATGTAAGTATGGAGAAAGGATCTACCTACTCATTAAAATCTTCTATAAGTTTACCAACAAGACCTACCCATGTGGTTATAGTTTTATTAGGAAGGGTTCTATACTAGTACAACATCTTCCCTCTTAATGATATAACCAATAACCTTATCATCACATTTTCCTCTATGATATTATGGATAGCTGCCAGTGATGCTATGTCTTGATAGTACTCGTAAGAAGTCTTGATTGTGCCATCATACATTGGTAGTGCCTTCAAAGATGCTAGAGTAATGGGATTTTGAATGGTTAGATTCAAAGGACCCGAATGATTCCATGAATAATAAGGTAAAATGTTCTGGTTTGGGTTAGCCATTATTGCTACTGTACTAACAAAATTCATAGAGGTAAGGTTGGTTATACTAGAAGATGCACCAATAGCTATGATGAGAGGAGTTAAGGGTGTAGGACTTACAGTACTAGTTGATCCTATAGTGATGGTATATGAGGGTACTAATCTGGAATATAGAATAGGGTTTACTCTAAGACTACCAAGGTGAAGTTCTAAAAACTTGATAGGCTCTTCTAAGTTTTTTGCTTTTGATCTAGTGATCATGTATTTCAATACTAAAAAATAGATATAAATATTTTTTGAGTTTTATCTTTTTAAATGAAGTCGCTAGGTAATTTATAATAAAATAGAACAAAGACAAACACCAAATCTCTGACTTGTGTGCATAATAGGATTTGGTCCCATGGAGCGTGCCAAAAATTATTGATCCAAAATTTGCCTATGGTTTATTATTGTGCCCAAGACTAAGTCGACATTGAATGACTGCCCAAGTTGCAAAGCTTAACTAGGTCAATCTCCAAAGAAGGCTAGCTCCTTTGAGATTCCTACTAGCTAAACTATGATAAGGGATAGAAGAGTGCTGAAAGAGAGCAAATATAGTTGATGCTAGAACTTGTAATGGTGCAGATTAGATAACATCAAGAAATGAATAAAGCTCATGAAATAAAGTAGCTACCAAAACCTCCTAATAAACCAACCAGTTTCACCATATGTAGAATGTTCCATAGATTATTAGCTCCAAAACTAGAGAACTAACATACACAAGAATCCAAAAAGCATAATTAATGTCATGCATGTTCATCTAGCTAAATCGATCATCCATCCATACATACATTTTCTGCAAGATGTTGAACCAGAGGCCAAACAGAGATTTCTATTGCATTGCTCCTTCCAAAAGTCTTTATACATGCAACTTGTAAATGCCTAAGAGTCGACCCTTTAACAAGAGGCTATCTCTCTTATTTATAATATCTCTATGTGTAGACACCAAAATCTAGCCACTTGTAAGTCATCTATACCTTCCTGCCAACCACGTGTCAGTCATCCATCCTTCCCGCCATTATTTGGCCCAAATCCACACTTTCCCACCATTATTTGGCCCAATTTCACTTTTCCCGCCATTTTTCATCCCCAAATTTATTTAAATTAATATTTATATATATATTTTAATATTTTAATATATTTTAATATATATATAAATAAAGTTTAAGTGATTTAATCCGAGCCGTCCATCCTTCATTTAATCTCATCCGTCCATCCATCTTAATCCGTTTCACAACCTAGATTTATTCTCTACCCTTGGATCCACTTTAATCTTAGCCACACGTTCAAAGTGTCGTTAAAACCCTAAAGTGTGCCCTAAGAGTAGATTATAAATTGAGTCACCTTGATGGCTCAAACCCTATCTATCTCTTCGGCTAAACCTACTTATCTTCCCTATCTAAGTCTGGAGTTGGCTATTGTTGTTAATCCTGAGTCTTCTGAGTCTTCTACGGCCCTAAGTCTGAACTAAACCCTTTCGCCGCATCCATCGTCGCCTGGTCTCGCCGCGTTAACGGGAAAAGGTATAGATTCGTCTAAAGCAAGTAATCTTTCTTTATGTATTAATCTTTGTTGAATTCTGCATTCTGTTTATTTTTATTTCATAAATCTAGGGTTTTAGACTTTTTCTGAGGGCTCACACAGTGGAGCCCTCTTATTAGTTTCTAACTCTTTGATAATTTTAATGTGTGCGGGATTCTAGTGGTAGATCTGATTTGTTGATAGCAGTGCTTAAGCTGGAGTGGTCCGAGCCAAAGGATACAACGAAGCCCACTCATTCCGTTGAGGTTAAGGATACATTCTTCGGAGACGCCACCACATTGTGCCAGCTAGGGTTTCGGAGAACCCTAGCACAAATTGTAACTTTGTATCACGAAAATGGTTAGAGGCCCTGTTGTACTTAAAAGGAGTTTCTAAACTCCATTGATTAATAAAAATCATTCATTTTGTACAACTATTCTGCATTCCTTTATTGTGATTTCTTTATTTCTGTTTGGCGTTGTATCTTTAATCTACAAATGGCGATCACGGTGGGACCCCCTAGGGTTTCATGTTTTTAATACTTGCTTTACTGATCTATTCTTGTTTTTGTTTTATTTTGCGGGTTTCGAAAATCGTGAAATTCGCTGTTCCAGCGAACTAGGGTTTCGAGGAGTTTGCGAGAAAAGCGAGAGACGCGAGCGGCGTACGGAAGTCCGATCCGAAACGCGAGGGTGCGTTTCGGCTGCGTGAGACTCCCTTGGGCGTTTGAAGGCGGTTTTACGAAAAAGCGTAGGCTTAGAGTAAGTGCGTTTTTTTTTCTTTGTTAAACTGTACTTTTTACGTTTTTGGTTTTTCTGCTGTATTCTGTTTCTTTTTCAGATCATTGCTTTAAAATGAACAAAAACTAAGTAATCTGGAAAAGAACAGTTAAGTTGTATATACATTTTTTTTGTTACATTTTTTTGCATTGCATTATTGGTTGTTGCTTGCATAAAAAAAAAAAATTGCATACCTAGCTGCATATTAGAATAGCTACGAATTATCTGTTTTAGTTATCTAAGTAGGACTATTGATTGGATGTCAATAGTACTCCTGCCATTGGGTGATTCCGAGCGAGAGAAGTGGACCGAACCTTCCGGTTGCTCCTTTGATATCGATATCATTGGTAGGCGGGGGTTTTAAACGGTGTACTCCACTTCTTCGGAGGAAATGGCATATTTTAGGTGGCCTCTTGCTTAGATCATTAGAACTTTTGATTTATAGCTTTGTATGTATACATTAGACAACTAAAACACTTAAAATAAAATTCTTGCATTTCATATTGCATTTAAAACGGTAATATCTGGATTTCATCACCGGGTATTGCTTGAAGTTTAGTGACGGTGGAATTCATCTCCATCCATTAAACTTCTGCCTCGGACACCATAGGTCACCCCAGAGCAAACTTGCTTGGATTTCATCACCGGTAAGAATCTCGTTGTCCTTTCCTAGCCATAGTTTTTACCTTTTTTGTGAATAATTCAAGATTAGATCACATGCAAAACTCATAAACCGGACACTTAAAATTTACTACGATTAAGATCGAGAAAATAAGTAATTAACCGCGGGTAAGACACATTGGTTGAAACCTAGGTTGTGATTGTTTTCGATAATTTCTTTAGTGTAAATTTATCATTCAAGTTTTGCATTCTTCTTTTCCGAATTTGTTTAGATTTATTGCGTTATGGTCTTAACAAGGAATCAATCTAAAGTGTTAAATCTAAATAATCAAATGAATAATTCACAGAACATCCCCACCACCAACATGACCACTTATCCTAGTGAATTTCGGGCAGGTTCGCCTGCAGGTCTTTCACGTCCTTCTACCATCTATCGCATGGCCATGCCCATGGAGGAAGACAATTCCCGTCATATTACCCACATTGATATGGCCCAAGTGCAAACTCACTTAAGAGATGGCATTGGTTATGTCCTTGAGCCAATCCAAGATTCCCCTATGCAAGATTCTATTTTTAGCGAGGATATTGCATCAACCATACCCGCTGGTTTCACTCGGGTCTACACTAACCCTTTTTTGAGGCTAATGTTGTATCTGCTCAGTCGGCTTCATCTCCAACATCTTCCCAGATGCTCAATTGTCCTCCTTTGGAGACAAATGTAGTGTCTTCCCGACCACTTTCTCCTCCATTTAACCGGGTGTACACCAATTCTCTCTATGAGGCTGGTGGAACCTCCTCTAGCCATGACCAATTTCAACCCTCTTCTTCCCAAACCATTTATGGTTTCACCTTACAGGGCACGGTCTCTGTTTCTTCCCAGGTACCGCCTACTTCAGCCACCTTCATTGCCCCTGCTATGCAGTCTCCTGTGACTACCATGGCAGCCTGCCCTCCACCTTCATCCAATCATCCCACCTCCCTTGGGTTAGAAATTAATAAGGTTAGGGAGTACCTCGACAAGTTGCTTCAGCAACAACAGCAACAAAATGCCCAACCACCTATCGTAGTAAATCCTACACCCCAACCAATTTCTACCCAGCCAGCTTTTCTTAGCTCAGGCCCCACCTCGGTACCCCAATCTTCGGTGGTGTCCATTCCTACCCCACCTTTCTCCCAACCGAGTCCAGTTCATCATTCACCCCAATCACCTTCTTTTCGGTATCATCCATACCAACAACTTGTCCATTCCACACCGCCTAATCCGGGCAATTTCATCCCATCTCATCATTTTTCCACTCCTCCATTGCATCATCATAATCATCAAACGAATCAAAATTTTCATGAAGATTCTCGACTCCATGCTATGCAACAACAGATTGACAACCTTATGCTCAACATGCATGGCTCATCTAGTCAAAAGCCTATGCTAAGGTCATTGATCAATCAACCAATTCATCCTTCGGTACCTTCACCGCCATATCCGAGTGATTTCACATTACCGAAGTTTGACAAATTTTGAGGAACCGAGGATCCTCATGAACATGTGAGCTCATTCATGCATGCCTGCTTTAGAATCCAAAATAATGACGCTCTTATGCTCAGAACTTTTCCTCAGACATTAGGAGGAGATGTTGTACAATGGTACAATCATTTACCTCACCATAGCATTTATGCTTACGAGCAATTGATTAATCTATTTTTAGAACGATTCTCCCTAAATGTACAAAGGAAAGTCTCATTGTCCGACTTATACAAGCTCAAGCAACATGACGATGAGGCTGTTTATGACTTTGGAAACCGTTGGAGGGCTATCATTAATAAATTGCCATTCTCCCTACCAATGGAGGAGTTAACCAAAATGTTCACCCGAGTTGTCTAAAACCTATCTCTTGGTTACTCCAATTACAACAATACGGGACTTTTGAAGAGGCTTTGGCCCAAGCAAGTATCATAGAAGACATTAAAGTCCAAGAGGGTGTTTTAAAACCCCGTAGAAAAGAATGGCAACAAAAGGGCCAACAACGAAATAATAATTATGGCCAAAACAAACAAGCACGAGGCTAGTACGGCCTCAAATGTTAACCAAGTTAATCAAGTGGTGGCGAGCCGGCCCGTAATGGCTCAACAACAACAAGTAATGCAAAGTCAACCGCAACCAATTGCTTATCATGCGGTACCCGCCCCTCCTCAACCAGCTCACAATCTTTGGGCCAACCATGGAAACTCGACCTTGGCAAACAAATCGTCCCAAGCGACAGTTCACACCTTTAGATGAACCATATGCGGTCATATTCAACAAGTTATATAGCACAAATCAGTTAACTTTACTGAGTTTAAACCTTTAGAACCATCTAGAAGGGGAAGTATTACAAGGAGTACCTATTTTGTCCTTATCATAGGCAAAATGGACACGATATCAATAATTGTACAGCTTTCAAACATGTGATCCAAGATCTTATTGAGATTGGAGCCATTAAATTGGATAGCCCCTTAGCCCAACAAAATCAAAATCTTGGTGTATTTCAAACACCCCTTCCACATCGGGAGGAAGCTCCAACAACTTCCGGGGGAGTAACTCAGGTAACTCCTCCTAATCAAGTCAACCATGTACAACAATACCAAGGTTTTGTGGGTACTATTAACGTAGTAACCCGGGGTCAAAGGGCGAACCAACCAAATCGAGTTGAACCACAGCCACCTATACAAACTCCCAGTCCACCTCAGGTAACAGTGACCCAACGACGTGCTAGTACTTCTCAACAACCGCTAAATCATTCTACTCAACGCCAACGACCCATCATGTCATTGAGTAGCCGATTAACTACCGGTTTAAAAATGGCTTACGCCAAGTTATCGATCTATGACCTCATTCAACAATCTCCCCCGCATAGAGAGGCATTAATGGAAATATTAAAGTCAATCGAGCTTCAAACTCAAGATACTAATGCCTTCAACAACTTTGTGGGGAGTATTCAAACATGCATGGAGCCCTCCATCACTTTCTATGATTTTGAAATCAAACCTTTGTCAACGAAAGTATAGATCCTCCACTTGCATATCATGGCCAAGATCGATCACAAGCCATTCAAGAGAGTCTTAATTGACACCGGTTACTCAATTAATATCATTACAACATCGGCGTTGAGTCATCTAAAGCTTGTCGCCATCCCTTATCACCAAGTCGACTTTTACTCTTAAAGCATTCAATGATGCTTTATCTTCCACGGTTGGCACGGTTATCTTGCCCATTGAGGTAGGGGCCCGAACTTTGCATACCTTGTTTCACATCTTGGAAGGGTCCATGGCATACAATGTATTGCTTGGACGGCCTTGGCTTAGGGAGATGAGATGTGTCCCTTCTATCTTTGCATCAATGTCTGAAGTATGTATATGAGGGACAGGTTCATTGTGTACCTGCTACATTGAACCCTTCAAACATTGCAACTATGTCTCAAATCCTTATGAGATTGTGTTGCCATCCACTCATCTTTTCTTGACCCCATCTACTTCTTCTATACCATCTTCTTCTAAAGCTCCCATTCTTGAGGAGCTACCCATCATATCGCAACCATCTTCCTCTTCCGCTATTCCATCTCATTCACCACTTTCTTCATCTCCTAATCTTCCTTCTTCTTCATCAGTGACCACATGCACATGTGGCCATGACCAATCATCTCTTTCCACGTCATTACCCCCTTCTTCTACACCTTCTTCAACATCACCTATTATTCCTCCATCTTCCCAACCATCACCGGTGATGTTTCACAAGTCGGTGAAGCATCAACCCAACCAAATCCTTCCAATTCTTCTATCCCACATTCTTCTATTCCATCATCTAGTCCATCTCCCTCCCAAGTCAAGGTCCATCTCACCGATGCAGGTATTGGTGAGTATGCCATCCAAGATGTCCACATCACACCGTTCAATGTGCAAGCAGTTAAAGATTTTGGTCGTCCACATGACCAACATTTATCCATTGGATCGGTTTATAACATGGGTTCTATGCCAAATTCCATTAATTTTGTATATGGGGGAATAGAGTCATCTTCTAGTCCTACCACCATACTAGAACCCAAGCATCCGGTCCCTGCCAATATCGAAAGGATGGAGGGTTTTCCCTCTCGCTATTTCCACAGACATAATTGGCGGCAATTTGGCCTAGGTCGATACGAGCAAGGGGTAACCGAACGCATCGATATGCCATACCGAGAGACCCACGAGCGTTTTGGTGCGGGCTACCAACCACTTCCATCCCTTTCTTCTTTTGAACAAGCTTTTCAAAGCATTAATCTTAATTCGGAAGAAGAAATCCTCCACCCAGACGAATCTGAAGATGAAGCCTATGAAGAATTTGATGTCATGTCAAATGGTGATGAATCCGAAGAAGAGTCGGCGCCCATTGTTCCCCTCACTTGAACAAGACGAGTTTTATCTCCAATTGTTCCCTCTCCAAGAGGCCATCTTTCGCTTGTTTCTTCCACAAGAGCGAGGTGAACCACCCCCTCCGCCACATCCATAAGCCATAATCCAAACTGTATTATATGTATATACTAAAATAGTGGTTTTCACCACTACCAAAAAAAAAAAAATCAGAAAATTCCCAAAAAAAAAAAAAAAATCAAAATATATAAAAATACTTTATTGCTTTATGTATGTGTGTAATAGTGGTTTTCACCACTACAAAAAAAAAAAAAACTCAAACTAAAAAAAAAAAAAAAACTGAAAAACTATGTTGTTTTGCATTTCAGGTCTTTCGAGGTCTTCACCGGTTTTCCCTTCCATTCCGCCCATCCTTTCTTCCATAAGTCGACAATGAATTTTGAAGACTTATTCACCCCGCTCCATAATCCATATGATCCGGATAAGCCAATCCCGATCAACCCAAACCTGATTGACATGGATCGGATTTCATCTCCTCCATCTATTTCAGAGTTCATCCTTTTCGAGGAATTGTTAAGGGCTTCCGCCAACTACATTCCTCCTTCACCTCCACATTCACCTTCATCTTCTAAGCCGAGAGGTCTTCCCGGGCGGACATAGACGAGAGCAAGGCACGGGAGCTTGATGACATTTTAGATGACATAAATCTGATCCCTACTCCCCATCGGCTTGAGGAAGGTTCCCACATGTCTATTGAAGAAACTATCGATGTAGACCTTAGTCCAGGACCAAGATGGCACCCAAATTGTGAAGCGGCTAAAAGTCTATCATCGAGAGGAACAAGAGCAAATGATTGCTCTACTCAAGCGGAAGAAGGAGATATTTGCATGGTCTTACAAAGACATGCCGAGGCCTAGACCCTAATTTGGTTGTCCATAACCTCACCTTACAAAAAGATGCTAAACTGTCAAACAGAAACTTAGGAAAATGCATCCTACCGTGGCCCTCATAGTTAAATCGGAGATTCAAAAACTTTTGGATGTTAAATTTGTCGTCCCGATTGATTATCTTGAGTGGCTTTCTAACATGGTACCCGTTCGCAAGCCTAACGGGGGAATACGTGTTTGCACCGATTTTTGAGATCTAAATAAAGCGTGTCCTAAGGATGACTTTCCTCTTCCAAACATTGATACTCTTGTCGATAACTGTGCTGGTCATGAAATGCTTTCGTTCATGGATGGATTTTCGGGATACAACAGATTCGAATAAACCACGAAGATCAACACAAAACAACATTTACCACACCTTGGGGAACTTTTTGTTACGGGGTGATGCCCTTTGGCCTTAAGAACGCGGGTGCAACCTATCAACGAGCCATGACTTATATTTTCCATGATTATATGCATAAGATTATCGAAGATTATGTGGATGATTTATTGGCAAAATCTAAAACTCGACAAGAGCATTTTGATGTATTGGAAAAAGTTTTTGATAGACTTCTAGAGCATAAAGTAAGGTTGAACCCTAAGAAATGTGTCTTTGGTGTTACCTCGGGCAAACTCCTAGGTTTTATTATCTCTAAACGAGGTATTGAGGTGGACCCAAACAAGGTCAAAGCCATTATGGAAATGTGTCCCCCAACTAATTTGAAGGAGTTGCGTAGTTTGCAAGGAAAGATTAATTCAATCCGTCGCTTTATTGCACAACTTTATGATAAATGTAGGCCATTTTGCCACCTACTACAAAAGGGGGTACAATTTTCATGGACGAGATGAGTGTCGAGAAAGCCTTTGATGACATCAAGCGGTACTTAGCGTCTCCGCCGAGTCTTAGCTCCGCCTCGTCCGGGGGTCCCTTTCAATCTTTATATCTCGAGCAACGGACTTTGCCTTAGGGACAATGCTTGCACAAAAGAATGAACAAAATCATGAGAAAGTTGTCTATTATATTAGTCGAACATTGGTAAGCTATGAAACCCGATATGCTTATGTGGAAAAGTTGTGCTTAGCGGTGGTTTTTGCCACTAAGAAACTTCGTCATTATATGCTTAGCCATACAACATATGTCATAGCTAGAGAAAACCCTCTGCGTTATATGATGTCTCGCACTTATAATAACACTCGTACCGCTAAATGGATAATGTTGCTTACCGAATTCGATCTTGAATTCATTAGCCAAAAATCTGTTAAAGGTCAAGTTATAGCCGATCAACTTGCGGAAGCTCCACTACCTAGTGATCATCCTTTGATTATTGAGCTCCGAGATGATTCGGTATTTGCTATCTCTGAACAAGAAGAGGACATCATTCCGGAGGAAGATGTTGACATCACGCTATTCTTTGATGGCTCTAAGTGCGCGAAAGGTCAAGGCGTCTGGAGTTGTGTTTCATACACCTCAAGGGATTCCCATCCCTTTATCATTCAAACTAGACTTCCAATGCACCAATAATACAGCCGAGTATGAAGCCTTAATTTTAGGTCTTCAATCAGCCATAGCTATGAGCATTAAGCGTATTCGGATATTTGGGGATTCTCAACTCGTGGTTAAACAAATTACGGGAGAATACCAAGCCAAAGAACCTACCATTAAGCTTTATCATGATGTAGCAATGAAGTTGCTCTCTAAGTTTGATTGGTATGAGATCACTAGTTTGCCTCGTTCGACTAATAGATTTGCGGATGCCATGGCCTCTCTTGGATCATTGATTCCAAAGGACTCCCTTGGAGAGGTACGACCCCTAATCATTTCCACAATCTCTAAGTCTGCAATTGTCCGTGTTGAGTCTAAGGATGAAAAAGATGTTTGCTTTATCCATTCGGATCCATATGAGCCTTGGTCTAGTGAGATAGTAGCCTTCCTCAAGTTTGGAACACTCCCATCTGATTTGTCTCGAAGCGCCCGTCGTTGTTTTAAGCAAAAGGCAGCTCGTTTTGTTCTTTTGGGGGATGTGTTGTATAAACGTGGATATGATGGAGTACTCCTCCGTTGTCTAGAAGCGGGTGAAACACATAGAGCTATTGCTTGAAGCCCATGATGGTACTTGTGGTGGTCATTTTAGTGGAATGGCCATTGCGAAGCGTATTTTACGTATGGGGTATTATTGGCCCACTATGGAACAAGATTGTTGCAAATATGTTAAACAATGTAAAAAGTGTCAAGAACACGCTAATTTAACCCATATACCATCACAAGCTTTACGGCCCATCCAAAGCCTTTGGCCCTTCTCACAATGGGGTCTCGATTTAATTGGCAAGATTTCACTGCCTCTTCGGGACAGCATACTTTCATCATTACGACCATTGAATACTTCACAAAGTGGGTTGAAGCTATTCCTCTAGCCAGTATGACAGGTCCTAGAATTGTGGAGTTTATACTTCACCATATCATTTGTCGTTTTGGTATTCCCTCTAAAATTATTTCTGATAACGGCAAGTCTTTTAAGAATAAGGATGTTCGAGCTCTTTGCGAAAAGTATAATATCCAACATAGTTTCTCAACTCCTTACTACCCACAAGCCAATGGACAAGCTGAAGCTTCCAATAAGACCATAATTGCTATTCTTAAGAAACTTGTTAAAGAAAATCATAAAGATTGGCATACACAAATCCCCTTGGCATTATGGGCTTACAGAACAAGCATCGAGAACTCCCATTGGGGCAACGCCATTTTCTTTGGTCTATGGAGCTGAAGCAATCATGCCTCTTGAGCTCGAGATCCCTTCCTTGCGAATTTCTTTGCAGGAATTTATCGATGATGATCTTGCTAGACAAGCACGTCTTGATCAACTCACACTCATAGATGAAAAACGAATCAATGCTTTAGAGCATTTGCGAGTTTATCAAGACCGATTGAAACGTGCTTACAATGCCAAAGTTCATCTAAGAGAATTTCAAGTAGGGGATCTTGTCCTTAAAGAGAATCAACAAAACACCAATGCATTGCCGCATCTTCGAGATAAATTCGCGGCTAATTGGTTAGGTCCATATATGGTCCCTTTGAAAGAGTGGGTAATGGAACTTATAGACTTGCCGGTTTAGAGGGAGAGGAAGAACCCGAACCACTTAATGTTATACACTTGAGGGCATTCTACGCATAGTTTGAATTTTATATGTACATATATACATGGCTTGTACAACAAAAAAAAAAAAAAAAACAAATAAAATAAAAAGAATTTGCATTTCATTGTTAGTTGCATACATCTCATTCAAAAACATTGCATTTCATGTGCATACATCTCATTGAAAACCATAACATTTCATTTTCAGCCATAGTTGCATATCATGTTAGAGACCATTCTATCTTTTGGATATAAAATTTGGTCAAGCAAAAGTCATGTTGCCTTAATCGGGGGCACCTTCATAAAATCCATCAAACCGAATTGTCATTCGTACACCCATTTTCCATTTGCACATATTTACATTGCCAAAATGTTTTCGGTCACTCGAGCCATTCCTAGTGTTTTAAGCAAACTTCGAAATGCATGTCAAAGTTCTCTAGGGCCATATCACAAATTACACTAAATAAAATCTTGAGTATTGGGAAATGATTTCAAAAGCGGTCTTGAACCTATCACATTTTCACATCTTAAAAACATCTTGTGTCAAAGAGAGATAACACCATCCTTGGGTTGTGCCTTGAAGTGAAAAGGGTAATCCTCGTTTGTCCTATCATGCAAACATAGTCCATAAAACAGTGGTTCTTACCACTATCACAAGCAATCACAAAATATAAATATAAACCGAGTAGTAAGGATAGGGTAAAATTCTCATCATACTTCGGTTGAGAATCCGATTCCCCAAAGCTCTAAGGAAATGAACATTTTTCACACACCACTGATCCCAAATAAGTTGTAAGGATCGTACTACTTGTCCGATCGGACGGATAGGTAGTCATCCCCAAGGCTTACAAAGGTCAAAAACAACATGGACTATGGAGTTAACCTTCACGGGGCTATAGACGCTTGGTGGCGGTGGAGTATACTCATTGCGTGGCGACATGTCTCTCCTCAAAAAGAGACCTATGAATGCTCATACGGACAAACTAGCTTCGGGGTCTTCTCCATAACAGGGTTACCTAATTTATGCAAGATGAGGTTAATGAACACACTTGCACACACACAGGTTTTTGATTGCCTAGAGTCACTACCATGCTTCCGATTTGGTTAATGAACTCGCATGCACACACATTTGGTCCTAGTTGAATTAGGCGGTGTTAGTAAGTTTGTTTGATACCACTAGCATGTTTGAGTCTTTGTAAAACAGTCTTCCATATCAACCTCCATATCACCCTCCATATCTTCTTCCATATTCATGTCATTCCATACGTCATCCATTCACAAGCCACCAAGTTCGGTGCCCCTGATTAAACAATTATGATAAGAGTTGGCTAAATCTAACTATCTAAAAGTATGAGTGCTTCTTAGTGCATATTTCATTTACTTAGTCTCGCATTAATCATCTATAAGTTTGCATTCCATTCCATCACATATGCATCAAAAACATTAAAACATATAAAAACATGCATCACAAAAACATAGGCATTCACACAAAAGAGAGTAAAACACCAAATAAATAAAAGCCATGTATATATATGTATAAAGGTCAAACTGTACAATGAATGCCAAAAGGCTACAATATACAATAGAGCACCAAGGCTCATAAAGAGTGCATCTAAGCACTAAGCTAACCATCAAAAGAGGACCCCTGAGACCTAGTAGGAGCCCTAGACCTAGTGGTGTGCCTAGACTCACTACGCCTAGAGAAAGAGGAGGATGGAGGATCAGGCAACACAATGTGATGCCTAAACAATGTGTCCTCCAGAGCCTCAATGTAACGAGTCCTAGACCTAAGCCTAGCTATGTCTATCCCGTGTCGTCGCTCCCGCTCCGCTAGCTCTGCCTGGAGTCTCGTCACCCTGTCATCCTGGGGCACCCTGGTCGCTCCATCCAAGTCCGCCTACAGCTGGGCCATCCTCTCCTCCTGAGCAACTAACAGGGCATCCCGCTCTATCACCTGCTGCTCCAGCGAGCTATCCTCTCATCCCGGGCAGCTAGCATAGCATCGCGCTCCGCTATCTGCTGCTGCAGCTATGCCAGCTCGTTCTCGTGCCCGCTAGGGGGTACCTCCCTAGCCTCTCCTACGGCCTCTCCTAGGCCCTCTCCGCCATCCTCCCCGTCATCTCCGCTCCTCGGAGCCTATCGTGCCATCTTCCCCTTTCGCCTTCGACTGTCAGATCGAAGGCGGGGACCCTCCCTGCGCTTGGGAACCTCCGCGGTTCCCTCGCCCTCTCCAGCCCCAGCCTCGGGCTCTCCGGCTCTACCAGCCACCAATGGTGGCTCCCACCTCGGCTCTGCGGCCATCCATGCTGCATACTCAGCTGTCACCCCGACGTCGTCCATGTCGGGGATCTCCATGTCCTCATCGTCCTCTACCGCCTCCCTCCACGGCTCGGCACATGGCAAATCCCCCTCTGATCTGTGCCTCTGGTAGCGCACTGGCTCACCGGGGACATCCTGCCTCAATCCGACCTGGCGGAGTACTCGAGACATCTGTATGTACTCCGCCTCGTCGTGGCTCCGCCCTACTACCCATCTGGCCTGTCGCACCCGTCTCAGGTGCTCTCCATCCCCGATCCACCTCGCCTCCCGCCAGGGCCTCCAAATGACTCGGGCATCTGTCAAGTCTGCCCATAGTCTCCTATACCATTGCCCCGATCTCACGGGGCGGCTCGGTTGTCTCTCCTCCGCCACTGGCCATCTCCTACCATAAGCCTGGCTCACGTCCCAGTGAGCCCATGGCAACCCCTCCGGTCGGGCCACTCTGAAGTGCTCCCAGCCCTAGCACTGGAGCACCACACTACAACCCAGGCCCTTCCGGCCCCGTCTCCGAACCTCATACAACTCCCGGTACACCTGCGCCAATAAAGCGGGCGCCCAGGCATACACTACCCTATTAGTGAGCATCTCGCTCACTACACCCATCAGGTTCCATGGGAACCTGCACCCAGTCTTGTTCGGGGCCACAATGTTGGCCAACACGAACATCGTCAGAGCCTCCACCGCTCCCAACTCCTTGGCCGTATACATGGCCAAGTATGGGATATCCCCGCTCTCCGTCTGGATCTCCCTCCGGTCATCCCCAAACACCTTGGCCATCTCCGTGGCCCTATCTCGTCCAACCTCCAACCGCGCCCCCTCCACGGGCACCTTGAGGATGCGGTATACATCCTCAAGCGTCACCGTCATCTCTCCAGTCGGGAGCTGGAACGTCCCCCGATCTGGATCCCACCTCTCGGCCAAAGCCGAGAGGTACCCCTCATCCGCCCGAACTACCTCCAACCGGGCTGCCTCCGCTAGCCCCACTGCATCCAATATCTCCCAGTCTGCCTGGGACAACGACCTCCTCATCCCCGGAATGATAGGGGAGAATCGGTGTCGTGCCTCTAACACCCTAAGCTGCAAAACAACAAAACAAAAATTTGTTACAAATTTTTTCGAAAAAAAAAAAAAAACACATAATAAGTACTTGCTTAAATGAACAAATACCTCAGCTGGCTGCATTGGCGCGTCCGCTCCCCATCTCCGCCATAGCTCCCGCGTGCTTCACTCTCCCACACAACCTTTCACTCCACTTCACTCCACTCCCTCAGACGCACTTCTCTTAAGCTCGAACGCACAAATGAGCGAAATTCTCGCTGAAACTGTTTAAATAGCTGATTTTGGTGCCCTGAAATGCAGTAGGGCGTTTCATGGCGGATTCAGACACGATCCTGCATCTGCAGAGCGCCTAAACACCGGCGGGCGTCTCTGCCAACCACAAACGCAGACCGGCGTTTGGTGTCAGTATTGAATAAAGGAACAAAACTTACAAAATTGAAGCTTACCTCCTCCAAATTTCATCAAATTGCATTCATCCATTCTTCTTATCATAATAAAACATTTTGTGAAGGTTACAACGAGTTTTGGACACAAATTTTGTCATTTCTCTCAAAAAGCGCATCATTCATCATTGTTTTACAAATTGGGTTAAAAATATTCAAAACCTTCACAAAATTAACCACATTCATCAATTCTTCCGATCTATCGTCAATTTCATTCTTCTTTCATCATGCATATTTTTGCCAAATCAAATTAAAGTAAACCTCGTATCTAGTGGTATATTCTATCACCTTGGCGATTGCAGCGATTTGAATCCATGCAATTCGGTAAGAGGATTAAACCACCATAAGGACACTTACCATTTATCATCATCAATTATTTCATTGTTTGAAAATTGGAAATCAATTTTGGGTATTCTACTTTTCAAGTGACCTCATACCAAGATTAATTTGCTCAACAGTTGTCATTGATGGCCTAGTTCATGGGGCCTTAAACATGGACAATCTTTCATATCGTCATTATTTTAAGTCTTGCTAGAGATTGTGGCTACCTAGGTTGATTGGTTCCGACCCGAGGAATTATCCATACGAGTCACTAGGAGCATCTCCGAGTTACGGACTCTTTCATGCATCTTTCATCTCTGCATATCAATGGCGCCAACAAGGCAATTTCATCAACGAGTATGGATTCACACACGGGAGTTGGGGCATCCGTTATCAATTTCTAATTTTCCTATAGTGGAATTCATCTTACATGATCATGGAATTTAGAGTTTGGCAAAAATCCCTTTATAACCGTTGGGGCAGAAAACGGTCCATCTTTCACATCACTCATATCGTCTTCAATCATATTCTTTTCTGGTTTTGTACACCAACCCCTTTTATGTTGGGACATAAACGAGATGGTGCATGCACCAACCCTTTTTTCACCGTTGGGGCAAAAACGGTTCATTATCTTCGAATTTCTTCCAATTGGCTTGTGAGAACCATTCTCGCTCGCCAATTGAGGGGGTAAGCTGAAAAATTTTAAATATTCTTTTATTCTTTGGTCTTCAAAGTTGTGCTTTAGTCTTGAGAGAGAGTTGCGTCGATCCGACTTTTCGGGTGTCTTAAGTTTTTGTGCTACATTGTGTCTTCACACAAAGCGGCTCAAAAGGGGCATCTGTAGACACCAAAATCTAGCCACTTGTAAGTCATCTATACCTTCCTGCCGACCACGTGTCGAGTCATCCATCCTTCCCGCCATTATTTGGCCCAAATCCACACTTTCCCACCATTATTTGGCCCAATTTCACTTTTCCCGCCATTTTTCATCCCCAAATTTATTTAAATTAATATTTATATATATATTTTAATATTTTAATATATTTAATATATATAAATAAAGTTTAAATGATTTAATCTGAGCCGTCCATCCTTCATTTAATCTCATCCGTCCATCCATCTTAATCCGTTTCACAACCTAGATTTATTCTCTACCCTTGGATCCACTTTAATCTTAGCCACACGTTCAAAGTGTCGTTAAAACCCTAAAGTGTGCCCTAAGAGTAGATTATAAATTGAGTCACCTTGATGGCTCAAACCCTATCTATCTCTTCGGCTAAACCTACTTATCTTCCCTATCTAAGTCTGGAGTTGGCTATTGTTGTTAATCCTGAGTCTTCCGAGTCTTCTACGGCCCTAAGTCTGAACTAAACCCTTTCGTCGCATCCATCGCCGTCGCTTTGGTCTCGCCGCGTTAACAGGAAAAGGTATAGATTCGTCTAAAGCAAGTAATCTTTCTTTATGTATTAATCTGTTGTTGAATTCTGCATTACATTTATTTTTATTTCATAAATCTAGGGTTTTAGATGTTTACGAGGGCTCACACGGTGGAGCCCTCTTATTAGTTTCTAACTCTTTGATAATTTTAATGTGTGCAGGATTCTAGTGGTAGATCTGATTTGTTGATAGCAGCTGCTTAAGCTGGAGTGGTCCGAGCCAAAGGATACAACGAAGCCCACTCATTCTGTTGAGGTTAAGGATACATTCTTCGGAGACGCCACCACATTGTGCCAGCTAGGGTTTCGGAGAACCCTAGCACAAATTGTAACTTTGTATCACGAAAAGGGTTACAAGCCCTATTGTACTTAAAAGGAGTTTCTAAACTCCATTGATTAATAAAAATCATTCATTTTGTATAATTGTTCTGCATTCCTTTATTGTGATTTCTTTATTTCTGTTTGGCGTTGTATCTTTAATCTACACTATGGTTCAATATTCAAAATATAGAAATAGATTTATAAAAACTATTACAATAGAATGTCAAGTTGCCAAGCTCATGATATCATCATGCATCATTATTGATTCAATAATAGAACAAAATGCTCGACTTCTAACCACATGTTGAATGCTCCATGCATACAAAAAATTAATGGAGATGAACTTGAGATCTGGTCCATCCTTCATTCTTTGGGAGTGCCTATCACCATTGATCTTGTAACTGTTGAGAAAGGTGCAGTGACAGTATTGTCATTGTTGTCAACACACTCAGATGGACAGGTTGATGCAGTGCACAATTTTTTAGAGGTTTTTTAGAGTATGTACAGTGATGTTCAATGCTTATGAGGATTTTTTTGATGTTTGTGTGAAGTTGTTACAGGTTGTTCGTGCAAATTTGCAAAAGTTGAAAAAATCACCAAGAAGTTGTCAAAAAATTGCAAGTCATCATGGGCATAGTTGGATAGGATGGATCAGTTTGGAACATGCCAGCATGTCAAGAAATAGTCTATAACAGTGTTGGAGGTGTCATCACAGTGTTTGGATTGATCGGTGACATTTTCGGTATCTTGGCAGATGATTTGGCAAGTGGTTGTAAAATCCGAAAAAGGGCAGTTTTGTCACAAGCACTACGAGCAAACCGAGAATAATTTGAGAGTGAAAGTCAAACTTGAGTTGGTAGTTATCTTCAATAAAATGTGTTCCAAATTTCTACCAAAACATAGAAACGAGGTGAATTTTACAAGCGTTGCAATACTGTCACAAAAATGCTCTTTTTAGAAAGAGTGTGTCAATAGTAGTTTTCGTGGAGGTGGTACAGGCGAACCATAAGGATTTATGTAGCAATATTTGGATTGGATGTAGTTAGCATTGCAAATATTCTACGTTTCAAATTTTAGAGAAAAAAAAGTTACGAGGTGAGAGTTATAATTGTTGCAAAAACGATACAGGTCACTTTTATGTCAATTTGTTCCACTTGTGCAAAATCCTTCAATTGGCCGTTTCGACCTTGCAGAGTCGCCAGAGTTTTGGTTTTAGTATTGTTACACCTTCAAGGCATCAAATAGAGCATCTTTCATTTTTGGTTTGAGGTGTCACGTGGCTCCAAAATAAGAGAACGAGTAAGGTGTCAATTCTTTGCATGTGACGTGTTTGACGAAATGCCTCCTCAAAATAAAAAAAAAGGAAGTTATATTGTTTTAAGAAGCTTCATTAAAGAAAATATTTTTAAAATTGAAAAGGGAAAAAGAATGCAAGTGTATGCTTTTTAAGTGACAAGGGATTTTATTGAAAAGTTGGGACTTTATTTTGTGAAGAGAGAAGTGTGTGTGGAGAAAAATAAAGAGTGAAAATCCATGATTTTTGGAGAGTGGTGAAAAATGTTACTTCAGTATTTTAGGCATAACTTTCTCATATTATATCCATTTTGGCTAAAATTTTGAGAGGAGTTCGCAAACAAAGTTTTGCACAATACCTAGAAAGCGTTTAGTAATTGGAAAAATGATCTAAGAGAACAATCAGTTTTTCTTGTAAGATAAGATTCAAATTCTAAGTAATGCAGAGAGAGGGATGTTATACTGGGTGAAATATAAAGTTTTAGATTTTGAGCTTATATAACATAGAGGGTTCTGGTTTTAGTGAATACATTCATATATGTCATTTTATTATCATTATCAATATCAAAATCAAGTGGGTGCTTGGTAGAGGGGTTGGTGCTCCTTTCTGTTGGTGCAGATAAATCAGGGGTTAGTGCTCCTTCCAGTGGGTGCTGGTAAATTGATTATAAATTTGGTGCTTTTCAAAGGTTGGATTTATATGGGAGTCCAAAAAATCATTTTCGAGGATGTAACAAAATCGGTGAACCTCGGTACATCTTGTGTTATGTGATGTTCTCTTGTTATACTTGCTTTATTTGGTTTTATGTTTTCATTGTTTTGGATTTGAGTGTTGAAGATTTAAGTTTTAAAGAGCTACACTGATTCACCTCCCCCTCTTAGTGTCATTGTGAGACTAACAATTGGTATCAGAGCGAGGTTCCTAAACAGGCTTAATCGGCTAGGGTGATCTTGGAAGTGACACAATGGTAGGTGGTGAAGGCTTCTCATCAAACAAAGCACCATTGTTTGATGAAACTAATTACGCATTTTGGAGACTCAGGATGCAGACATATATTTGTGCTTTGGGATACAACATTTGGGATTCAGTAGATATTGGATACACGATACCCACCACTTCTCCAATCGATTTTTCTGGTAAGAAACTGTTTGAGAATGACTCAAAAGCAAAGAATGCTATCATGTGTGGATTAGTGGACAATGAACTGGTAAATATTATGGGCTATAAAATGGCAAAGGAAATATGGGACAAACTGAAGAGCATTCATGAAGGAGATGTTAAGATCAAGGAGGCCAAGTTACAAACACATCGAGCTCAATTCGAAGTATTAAATATGAATGACGATGTGAATATAGAGGTATATATGCTGAGAGTTAATGAATTCATTAATACGATTAGAGGACTCGACAAGGAAATCAAATATTCCATCATCGTAAAAAAGGTATTAAGATCCCTTCCCCAAAGATATGATTCTAAAGTTTTAGATATAAAAGAAGCTAAAGATCTAAATTCTTTTAGTATGGATGAAATGCATGGTTCTTTGACTGCATATGAGATGAGAATAGGAAAATCTAAACCCACAGACAAAGAAGTTGCTTTTAAAGCCCATAAAAATATGAAAGCAAAACAAGAATCCAAGGAAGAAGAGACATCAGATGAAATGGAAGCAAACTTTGTTCAAAAACTAAAAAGGGGAAAAGGAAAATATAGAGGAAAGTTACCGTTTAAATGTTTCAAATGTGGAGGCATTGGGCATTTTGCAGCTAAATGTCCATTTAATGAGAAGAACGGGAGTGATGAAGGATCGCACGAAGAAAGAAGTGACTGGAAGAAAAAAAACAAATTTCTAGAAAAGGTAATTATTGACACTTTTTGTCACATTATACAAGGGGTAGAAGAATAGTAGAATTTTGTATAATATTTCCTTGTTGAAAGTTTTTCTTTTATTTTAAGTTACAACAATTTTGACTCTCCCTATCGCCCCTTTTATAAAATGAAGAAGAAAGAGCTTCGCTACCAAACAAGCCAAGGAAAATAGCTTCGTCGAAGGAAAAGAAGGAGAATGTGGAAAGAACTTCGGGCCCGAAGCGCTTCAAATCACCACTTCGGGCGAAAACCTTGCGAAGTAATATCGCCAAAGGAAATACAAAGATAACGCTTCGCACCCGAAGCATTTTCAGCAGCCGCTTCGGGCGGAAGTTTTGCGAAGCGACATCCAAACGACTTCGTCGAAGGAGGAGAGCATAATCCAAATCAGCTAAGGTAAGGAAACTACTTCGGGCCCGAAGTATTTCTGACACCTACTTCGGCCAATTTTCACCCGAAGCAGTGGTGCCCGAAGCAAAATGACAATGTGTCGAAAACAGAGAAGTGCTTCGGGAGGATATTCCCCGAACCGCAGTTTTGAGAAAGAATCGGGCCGAAACATTTTCCAGCCGAAGCAGTTTCGCCGACAAAGGACAAAGGGCCCCATTTCAAAGATGGAATCCGCTCGGCACTCGACATCCCCGAAGTAGTTTCTGCGAAGCATTATTTTGCGAAGAACAAATCAAGGAGAATCTACTTCGGCCCAAGGCTTTGGCGAGGCGGAGATGTAGCGAAGCACTTTTCGGGCCCACGTTCCAAGGCGGGCAGCTTCCCAAGGTGATCGAAGGCCCCTTATAAATACCCCCTTTCTTGCCCGATAAGTCCGCTGACCATTTTTGGCAAACGAAAGGGACGTAACGATCCTCGAAGTAAAACCCGACGGGCGTAACGATCACTCAAGCACAGCATCCAGAAGCCGGGGACACTCGGGCGGTGCATTAAATGAATGTTTCCATGGTTGACCCAGTCACAGTTGCCAGTTTTGGTAGCCGATTTGAGAGATCATTCGCAGCAGCAGTGAGGCACCGATTTCTCAGGGCCCGAGGGTGTACTCCGCCATTTTTTGTAATAATGACTCAGAGGGTCGGGTCCTCTATAAAAACCCAGGCATGTAATGTAAAAAGGGGGGAACTTTTTGCTAGAAAGCTGCTGTAACTTGATGTCCTGCGTTTAATACTAAAGACCTTTTGTGCTCTATTTCTCTCTTTTATGCTGCCTTCTGTGCTTAATTCTTTTGTCTTTTCTCGTTCGCGTATCGAGACTCTGAATCCTGAATCCGGTGTGCGATCGGGGACTGAACCCCTGAAATTCGCCCTGAAGGATACATAGGAGAGGAAAAACGCCTTGTCGCTTTCCTTTATGCTGCCTGGTGGATCGAGGTTTCTGTTATTCCCTTATCTCAATCGTTGTTACTCTGAATCCTGAATTCCAGCGAGAGAGAAAGGAGAACCCTGCGAACCCGTCCAGAGGATACATAGGAAGTTCGGCATTTCGTTTCTTTCATGTTATTCTTGGTATTTCTTGTTGCTATTCGAGTTGTTAGCGAGTAATCGTGCTTCCTGTTCTCTCCCACCTTAAATCATCATCTTCTAACCCTTACTCTTTTTATTTCTTTCTCTAACCCTTACCCCTTTTTATTTCTTTTCCTAACCCTTACTCTGTTTATTTCTTTCCTGCACTCTTGTCTCAAACCCCAAAAGTAGATTAGTATAGGAGCCGGCCTTTCTTCGAAGATTGGCACGAGGGGCATCTCTTCCCTTCGGCCTTTCAATGTTGGTCGCAGGTCCAGGGCGCGCAAACCCACCGAAAGTCCTTTCCTGTGCGGATTTGATGACCAACAGTTTTTGGCACGCCCGGTGGGACCCAAGGTCCCATATTTGAGAAAATTTCTAGCCCGTCTTCACCGGAGCCAGTAGTTCTAACAAGTTCCCGGTGAGATCCGGTCAGTCTCATCTTCTGAGTAGTAGTGAGAATCGATGCTCTCATTACTAAAAGACTCTTAGCATCTGGCGACTCTGTTTTACCCGAGAATCTCTAAAGTCGTGAAGACCAGTGCCTAAACCTGGTTTTCGTAACTGGGACTCCCCGTGTCTTAAGAAGGTCCGAGTTCGGTGAATCTTCGGCTTGTCTTCATCTGATAAAATCACCTGGCGACTCAGTTGAGCTGAAGATCCAGATTTCCTGGTCGTAGGCGCCTTTCAAATCTGAAAGAAGATATCCCAGAGGAATCAAGGTTCGGTGAGCAGCCTTGACCTCATAAGCGGAGAAAGAATGTCCACCTAACGACTCCGACTCAGCGGCGACAACCGTGATTTCCATAGGCTGCTGTCGTAATGGCTAGGAGAAGCTTTCCTAGCTGGAATGATCCAGGCCCCCTGAATATCCAAAGCTACCACGAGATTCCCAAAAGTGCTTTGAAATCATTGACAAAATACAGTGGCACCATGGGAATGGCCCGAGAGCACCTTGAAGATGTTGTCGATTTAGCGACCCTCCATGACATTATCCATGAAGATGTCATGATCAGACTTCTTGTTCTATCTTCGGAAGGAAGGGCGCTGCGGTGGTACAGATTGCTCGAGGCCCAAAAGCATCTGCTCATGGGATGACTTAGCGGGGGCATTGATCGAAACGTTCGATGGCTCTCGGGACCCCTTCCATCTCTTCGCATACCTCTCCACCATCAAGAGAGCACCTTCGGAGGGTATCACGGACTTCAATGTCCGATTCTGCAGAAGTTGGAAGAGAATCCCACTGGAGATCCAACCGACGCCCGCCCAAGCCCATCTCTTCTATGTTCGGGCCTTCCACCCGGACGTAAGCCTCATTCTACTGCAATCAGGGGAACGAAGGTTCCCTCAAATATTTGAGGAGGCAATACGAGCAGAACGACTTCTGCTCCTATCGAGAAAGTGGCAGTGGAGAGAAACTCCGTCGCTTCCTCCGATAATTACTGCTCCTGTCCGGCCAACGCAGTACTCATCATGGGGCATTCCTCACACTGAGCCGAGGCCTGAGATGCAGTCATTTGGAGCTCGGGAGGCGGACCTCATACTAGTCCAACAATGGGAATACGCAAGCATGGCCCACCCAATGAACAACATGGCTGCTCGCGATCTCCATCAAGAGGTGAACCGAGGAGAGAAGCAGACTCGAGTGGTAGAACCCGAGAACAAAGAGGGCACATTTTTGCACCCTTTTTGTATCCCAAGAGATGGCATGCAAGTGTTCAGCCAAAGCTCATCAAGCTTGTCCGATTCAGAGGATGAGCCCGAAGGGATCCTGGAGGACTACTCTTCGTCGGAGGAACCTTGTTACCATATCAATGGGATGGAAGAACCTGTACCCGACCTTCATTTGGAAGAATCTACAGAATTCTGGCATTGGGTCTGGTATTGGTTTCGGCTATCCCTAAGACCGATGCCCCAAGAAGGCTTTCAAGTGGCGAACTTCTTCGCCAATAATCTGGGCACTAGCAAGGATGAAAATCGGCTGCGTTGCTTCCTCTTCGCAGCATGGACAACTTCAGGTAGAAATGATCCAAACTTCGAAGGTCAGCTAAAGTTCAACCTGATCTGGTCGGGTCACTACAGGTTTATCGGATAATCACCTGAAGTGAATCCATGGTGGCGGCATGCCTATTATGCCGCAAGCTTGTGTAGATATTGTAAATAGTTCGGTCGATAAATAAAATGCTGCTCAGAAACTCAGGTTGAGTTTTACCTTGGCAGCTATATATATTAAAAAAAAAAAAAAAAACTCCTTCGGGAACTTGGCTTGTGAAGTAGTGGATGCAAAGTGGTTCGCAGCGAAGTACGATTGGCCGAGCAAGGTCCCGACTAAGGTATGAAAGATGTTCGCCTAAGGAGAGTCTGAGCGAGCTACTTTTTAAAAGGGAAACAAGCTTCGGGAGGAGAGACCACTTCGGGCCCGAAGCATAAAGGATTAACTAGCGCAAAAGGTTCACCGTGAAGTATGTCAGCTCCGATTTCGGCTTCGCTGACCCAAAGATGCACAAGGCAGAAGCATTTATTGCATGCCTAGAGGAGCGTGCCGACAGCCGCCTTCAAAAGGCATCCAAAATAGGTGAGTTAAATGAAAAGGCATCGGGTACATCCTCAGGGGATTCGGTTGAGAGAAAAGTCTGCCCCTAGGTACCAGGTGGTAGCTAGCTGCATTCCCAAAGCAGCCGCAATCATCATAACGCATGGCCCTGTGTACTACGCCACCGTGGGGCCAATCCGATGAACCGATGATCTCTCAGGTGAGAAGTGCAGGATTAATTGTGGCACATGCCATAAATGTGGGTAGTTGTCTTTGGCGGCTATATAACGTAGACTCCAAGCAGCCGAGAGGATTACTCGTTCAACGACTCATACAGACCCCACTGCCAACCTGCAAATTTTTTCCACTTCGCACTCTAAAGCTTCAACGCCAAATTTTCTCCATACTGTAAATCCCGTTGCCCTAAGCATCAACAATGGGCAAGGAAAGTTCCAAGGAGAAGGGAAAGGAGCTAGAAGTAGTGGCCCCTGAGAAGCCAAAGGTAAAAGGCCATGAAAAAAGGCCGAAGCCAAAGCCCGTTGATTCGGGCCTCCGCTCGGATAAACGCGTCATGGAAGAAAGGGAGGATTTCGAAGACGAGCAACCCCTAGAACCACCAGTCGACAGGTGGGAAAGAATCAGGGATACGGAGCTGTCGAAGAGCGTAGCTGAGCTCAGAAGCACCGTTGAGCTCATGAGAAGCAGGCTCTCGACAGAAAGCAAAAGAGCTGCCGCTTACTACTCCCAGATATACTGGTATCTGATGCCCCCCACGCACCATTGCCCTGAGCTGATCAATGCCATCGTGCAGAATTACCAGCCCGCCACCAGACAGGTGTTAGACACATCTGGCCAGAAGTTATTTTCAATTTTGAAAGAAGATGTACAGGCAGCTTTTGCGCCACAGTAGGGCCCACCCGAGGGATGTATGGTTCGCAACATCGTTTTGAGCGAACAAACGGAGAGGTTCACGTCTGCTGGCTACATGATCAATTTTTTGTAGCAGAGCCTCAAAAGCGGGCTTCCTTCGGGCAAACTGCCCCAAATGCCCCTTCCCTTGGAGGCTTTTAAAAATGTCGACCTCTTCTCCATCATTGCATGGGTGGCAGGCCTATCTACCGATGCTTCGGTATACCCATGGCAGGTGTCCCTGGCCGAATGCATTTCCAGAGGGGAGTTCAATGCCCCCGATACTTCGAGACCTAGTTCCAACCCAGTCTTTGTCGACTGGGCAGAATGGGTGGCCAGGGGCTTACATGCGCAACTCACCAGCATGAAGAATGTTGGGACCAGCCAGTGCTTCGCGCCCTGCTCCTTTCTTGTTTGGTTACTTTTCTTTCATGTACATAATAGTTTTCCTCATGTTGCCATTACGGCAAGCGGCAAGGATGGAAGTCCTTTGCCCGTATATCAGTGGACTCCCCTACTGTTGAGATCAGAGTCCTACTATCCCTTTAATCAGCAATTCTTGGGACCCGCCATGCGTATGTTGGCAGGATCCTCCCCGCGAGTTCCCCTTGGCTTGAGAAACAAAGTGGTCCGGGAGAAGAGGGGAGACATTTTTTGACTAACGCAGGGGCTGGTGATTCGCATCTTCGGCTTCATAGGGAAGCCCTTCATACTGCCAGTTTACCCCTCCGAGTATCAATTCACGTTGGAAGTCGCTAGGCAGAGCGATGCAACTAATGCCATCTACGGCAAGGGTCGAAAATGGGCCCACACTTGTGACTTCCCTCTCAGGATAGGAGTTATCGAAGTGTTCGCCCTGAATCAAAACGTCTTCTTGGAAGAGAAGCTTGCCAAGTTTGGCCTACTCCAAATTCCCCAGCAATGGCTTTATGATCCTTTGGGAGTGATGAGGGACCATATACGGGTCAAGAGCTTCCATGTTTGCCCCTATCCAAAAATTGTGAAACAAAGAAATAATCCTCGGGGAGAGGATCTGGAGTGGCATCTGGAGAGGATGGAAGCCTTACCTCCCTGGCACGAATTCTACCCAATGGAGGTCGCATATGACCCAGATCGGCATTCACTCCCGAGCCCCAACTCCACCTTCTGGAAGAAAGCGAAAGATGACTTGAAGGAAGGAGTAAAGGATTGGGACGCGGCTCAGCTGAGAGAATGGTGGATAATGAGGGTCCACCGACAGAAAATGAACTCTTATGGATTCTTGGCAATGGACAAGGACTTCACAAAAATTTATGAAGCCAACGTTGGAAAGTGGAAGCCTTCGTCCTTCGCCACCCTCATCCCTCTAGCTATCCCAGGCTCGGGCGAAAGCCCAAAAAGAGATGATACTACTTCGGGGAAGGAAAGAGAGGAGAAGGCCCAAGCTACACCTCCAAGATCACCTCAGGGGCCTGTAGGAGGCCACGACTCGAGCACTGAAGGGTCAAAACAGCCGCTGGTGAGGAGGAAAAGGAAAAAGCAAGAACAGACCCTGGTGCCCCCAAAACACCCAAAGCGACCTCGCACAGGATTTGTAAGCCCCTCCACTGGGCGACCGATATCAGACCCATCCAAAGCAAGTGTCGAGGTCGCAGCCCTATCGAGTGCCAAAACTGAGAAAGAACAAGATGCGGCTGCACCAAAAGTCACCACTACCACAATGCCAGGAGGGCACGCAGGTACGCATTCTCCACCCCTTGCCCTAGCCTCACACATTTTTGTCGTAACCCCAGCTGAGAGTTCTCACCAGTCTCCCCTGCATAGCCCATCACCCCATCACACGTCACCTATCGCTGGTCCGGCCTCATCCCGCGATCATGACGGGGGTAAGACCATTGACCCTACTTCGCCCTTCCACACTACCATTCCCCTGGTCATTAGCAGAGACAGGGGTCCCACTTCAACGTCGAGTCCCACCACGTCTGTCGTCGAGCCTTCTGGTGAGGCATCCCCCGCACATTCTTTATATTTGTTTACTCCCTCGGCTGGAGATCTAGCCTTGTCTAAATCAGAGATGTCCTTAATTAAGGACCGCCCCCTTGTCGAGAAGCTATTCCAAGCATGGCAAAACACTGAGCAAATACTAAGGGAGGCAAGGAAAAGAAGAGGGCGCTCGACGACATCAGTTGAAAAATGCATCATTTTTTATTTAGAGGCCGAAAAGGTGCATAAAATCAAGAAGGTCCCCAAGGTACAAAAGCCTCTGGATGAAATGACTCCAGCGGACTACGATTATCAAGAGACACCTAAGGACCTGGAACACCTGAATGTTGATGATGAATCGGCCTCTATGCATGTCCGAATCGAGACTTTTCGGGCACATGCAACCATTGCTAACCAGCGCAGGTTTGAAGCCGAGGCCGCCAATGTCAAGCTAGAGGAAAACCTGGCAAAGGTCCGCTCCAAATTAGCAGAGGTTGAGGAGCAATGCAAATTGATGAAGAAGGAGACGCTCGACCTAAAGCAGCAAGTTCAACAGCTCTAGTCTACAGCCGAGAGCCAAGCGCAGAAACAGACCGAGAGTGATCTGAAGGCCAGAGAGCTTGAGGACAAAATCATGCAGATGCAAGCTCCGTTGTATGCAAAAGAGGATCCAACGCTGTTTGACAGGGCCAGAATTAAGGAGATTCATGCGCACCTGCTAAAAAATTTTGGCCTCGGTGCGCCAGTGCTTTTTCAATTTTGACGTATGTCACCGAAGCACAGCAGGCTATTGCCGAGGGAGGGCCAGTCATCGACGAGGTCACGCAGAAAGCCAGGAGCCGACTCAAGCTAGCGTTCGACGTCCAAAATGCTAGATATCAAGACTTGCAGATCACTGCAATGTCTCGGACAGCTAGAGATTGGTCGACAGCATGGGCTACTATTCGCGCTTTCTTTTCCAAGGTAAGAAAAGCGCAGAAGGCAAGGAATCTCCAGGATATGTTTGATAATGAGCAGCGTGCATCAATGTGCCACTTTCAGGATCTTTCTTCCCTGGGTTTCTCGAGCTTCACAGACGATGATGGGAACCTTCTAAGCAAGGATGACCTCAAACCAGTCTGGCTGCAGTTCGAGAACGATGTCTCGGAGATCGATGGCTGGGAAGAACCAATCACAGAAGGGCAGGTGACAGATTTCATCCTGAGATATTGTAAGATCATGGCTTGCCTCGATGACCTATTCACCAGGGCCAAGAATGCTGACGTCGGGCAAATCAATCGATTTCGTGACTTGGTCAAAGCGCTACAAGATCGAGAGCCATTCCAAAAGGGTGCCTGGTCCCATGTCCGTCGAACGATGAAGCGCATCCGTGATCGCCTCGAACCATCACCTCAGCCAGAAGCCATGCCAGAGGAAGAAGGAGAAGAAGAAGAAGAAGAAACAGGAGGGAGGGCATACCGTGGAAGCACCCCAAGAGATGGCAAAGAGAGAAGAATCTGGGGGAAACCAGTGACTCTGCAGCCCAATGGATCAGGACTAAAGGGTTCTTTTGCCGAGACGAGCTCGTCACCCCGCGAGCCGCCAAGAATGTTGACACTTTTTGTCACATTATACAAGGGGTAGAAGAATAGTAGAATTTTGTATAATATTTCCTTGTTGAAAGTTTTTCTTTTATTTTAAGTTACAACAATTTTGACTCTCCCTATCGCCCCTTTTATAAAATGAAGAAGAAAGAGCTTCGCTACCAAACAGGCCAAGGAAAATAGCTTCGTCGAAGGAAAAGAAGGAGAATGTGGAAAGAACTTCGGGCCCGAAGCACTTCAAATCACCACTTCGGGCGAAAACCTTGCGAAGTAATATCGCCAAAGGAAATACAAAGATAACGCTTCGCACCCGAAGCATTTTCAGCAGCCGCTTCGGGCGGAAGTTTTGCGAAGCGGCATCCAAACGACTTCGCCGAAGGAGGAGAGCATAATCCAAATCAGCTAAGGTAAGGAAACTACTTCGGGCCCGAAGTATTTTCGACACCTACTTCGGCCAGTTTTCACCCGAAGCAGTGGTGCCCGAAGCAAAATGACAATGTGTCGAAAACAGAGAAGTGCTTCGGGAGGATATTCCCCGAACCGCAGTTTTGAGAAAGAATCGGGCCGAAACATTTTCCAGTCGAAGCAGTTTCGCCAGCAAAGGACAAAGGGCCCCATTTCAAAGATGGAATCCGCTCGGCACTCGACATCCCCGAAGTAGTTTCTGCGAAGCATTATTTTGCGAAGAACAAATCAAGGAGAATCTACTTCGGCCCAAGGCTTTGGCGAGGCGGAGATGTAGCGAAGCACTTTTCGGGCCCACGTTCCAAGGCGGGCAGCTTCCCAAGGTGATCGAAGGCCCCTTATAAATACCCCCTTTCTTGCCCGATAAGTCCGCTGACCATTTTTGGCAAACGAAAGGGACGTAACGATCCTCGAAGTAAAACCCGACGGGCGTAACGATCACTCAAGCACAGCATCCAGAAGCCGGGGACACTCGGGCGGCGCATTAAATGAATGTTTCCATGGTTGACCCGGTCACAGTTGCCAGTTTTGGTAGCCGATTTGAGAGATCATTCGCAGCGACGGCGAGGCAGCCGATTTCTCAGGGCCCGAGGGTGTACTCCGCCATTTTTTGTAATAATGACTCAGAGGGTCGGGTCCTCTATAAAAACCCAGGCATGTAATGTAAAAAGGGGGGAACTTTCTGCTAGAAAGCTGTTGTAACTTGATGTCCTGCGTTTAATACTAAAGACCTTTTGTGCTCTATTTCTCTCTTTTATGCTGCCTTCTGTGCTTAATTCTTTTGTCTTTTCTCGTTCGCGTACTGAGACTCTGAATCCTGAATCCGGTGTGCGATCGGGGACTGAACCCCTGAAATTCGCCCTGAAGGATACATAGGAGAGGAAAAATGCCTTGTCGCTTTCCTTTATGCTGCCTGGTGGATCGAGGTTTCTGTTATTCCCTTATCTCAATCGTTGTTACTCTGAATCCTGAATTCCAGCGAGAGAGAAAGGAGAACCCTGCGAACCCGTCCGGAGGATACATAGGAAGTTCGGCATTTCATTTCTTTCATGTTATTCTTGGTATTTCTTGCTTGCTATTCGAGTTGTTAGCGAGTAATCGTGCTTCCTGTTCTCTCCCACCTTAAATCATCATCTTCTAACCCTTACTCTTTTTATTTCTTTCTCTAACCCTTACCCCTTTTTATTTCTTTTCCTAACCCTTACTCTGTTTATTTCTTTCCTGCACTCTTGTCTCAAACCCCAAAAGTAGATTAGTATAGGAGCCGGCCTTTCTCCGGAGATTGGCACGAGGGGCATCTCTTCCCTTCGGCCTTTCAATGTTGGTCGCAGGTCCAGGGCGCGCAAACCCACCGAAAGTCCTTTCCTGTGCGGATTTGATGACCAATAGTAACTTCAAGAAGAAAAGTTTCATCTCCAAGAATGTCAGTTCATCAGAAGATAGCTCCAGTGAGGATTCTGAAAAGGAAATAGGTGAAGCTCTTTTCATGGCACTCAAAGAAGAAAAACCAGAAAAAGAACAGGAATGTGATGAAGAAGAAATTGATGCAGAAGTGAATTTGGAAGAGGAACTAATTGCAGCTCTAGATGAATTGAAGATAGAAAGAAAAAAGAATAAGAAAATTTCAAGAAAGCTTGAGGATGCAAATGAAATCATAACAAATTTGAAAGTACGAGATAGAAGAATCCAAGAAAATCTTCGAAGATCTCGAAGTGCAAATAACCATGAAAATAGATTATTGCAGCAAGCTAGAAGAAGAGATTGTTGGTTTAAGAATGCAACTAGAAGAGATGAATCAGAAAATTAGTTGTTATCACAAACGTGAAGAAAGTTCTATGAAGCTGGATAAGATCATAAATAACCAAAAGACTACAGGCATCAAATTTGGTTTGGGTTTTGATGAAGGAGAATCATCAAATGGATCAAAGGCCATAAATGAAGAATCCACAAAGAATGAAGAGAAGAAACAGGTTGATCAAGCAAAAATGAATCATGCAAAGGAAAGCAATAATGCAAGGCACGAAAGGAGAATTGACAATGATGGCTTCACCAATGTCACACATCAAAGAAGAAGAAGATTTATGGCTCCTACGACAACATGGCAAAGACCACCACCCAGGTTCAATCATCTCTTTTCTGGTTACTATTTTAAATGCAATGGTTATGGACATAAGATCTCAGATTGCAAGTATAATGTAGGACCAAGGAATTTTACCAATAGAAATGCTTTTTCACCTTTGATGGATTATGCAGTAGAATGTTATAACTGTCATAATTTTGGGCATATTGCAAGAAATTGTCGAAGTACATTTGCATCAAATCAATTTCAGGGAAGAAAATTTCAGCCAAATGGAATAAGACAAAATAGAAAATTTCTCGAAAAACATGCACAAGCTACTGAAAAAGAAAAGCCAAAACAAGAGCCCAAAATTGTAATCAAACCTGAGTGGAAAGAAAAAGAGCGACCTAAGGAAGAAAAGGAATCCTTGATCGTACAGATGACATTTAAAGCGCAGAATAAATCCGCACCATGGATACTTGATAGTGGATGCTCCAGTCATATGACAGGTGACAAACAAAAATTTGAGAAGTTGCAGCAATATGAAGGTGGTTCAATAAAGTTTGGAAACAATGATGGAGCTAAGATAGTTGGCAGAGGTTCAGTTAAGATTAGTGATGGAAAAATTAGGTCAAAAGAAGTCTTGTTTGTGGTTGGTCTGAAGCATAACTTGTTGAGCGTAAGTCAGATTTGTGATAGAGGTCATGAAGTGATCTTTAAGAAGCAAGGTTGTGAAGTCAGAAAGGCAAACAATGGGAAGTTGATAGCAACTGGATCAAGGACATCTGGCAACCTGTACACTCTCTCAGAGACTTCAGAAGGAGCTTGCTTGATTGGACAGGAAGAAGAGAATTGGTTGTGGCACAAGAGGCTCGGTCATATCAGTTTTGACAATCTAGTAAAAATCAGCTCAAAGAAAGCAGTGAGAGATATTCCCACCATTGGCAAACCATCAAATAGCATTTGTGCTTCATGTCAAAAGGGGAAGCAAACTAGAGTCTCATTTAAAACAAAAGAGTACTACACAAGCAAACCTTTGGAACTAGTACATACTGATTTATGTGGACCCATGAGAACGCAAAGCATAAACGGTGACAAATATTTCATGTTGTGTATAGATGACTATTCCAGGATGACATGGGTACTATTTTTGAAGCATAAATCAGAAGCTTTTGAGATGTTCAAGGTTTTCAAAAACCAAGTTGAGAATCAAACAGGAAAAAGGATTAAATGTTTAAGGTCAGACAGAGGAGGAGAGTTCATTTCAGAGGATTTCATAGAGTATTGTGAAAAATATGGCATTAGGAGACAGTTTTCAGCAGCCAGGACACCTCAGCAGAATGGTGTGGTAGAAAGAAAGAATAGGACAGTGCAGGAAATGGCATGGACTATGTTGACTGAGAGCAAAGTAGCAGATAGATTTTGGAAAGAGGCAGTCCATACTACGGTATACATCCAAAATAGGTGCATGTTGAGGATGCATGAAAGCAAAACTCCTTATGAGTTGTGGTTCGGTAAAAAGGCAACAACAAGATACTTTAAAGTTTTTGGCAGCAAGTGTTACATCAAAAGAACTGAAGAAAACCTTGGTAAGTTTGAAGATAGAGCGGATGAAGGTATTTTTCTTGGCTATTCATCAAAAAGCAAAGCTTACAAATGCTACAACAAGAGGCTAAGGAAAATTGTGGATAGTGTCGATGTTAAAGTTGATGAAGGAAGGGAACGAGTAATTAGCTATGAAGAGAACTACCCAATTTATGAAGAGGTCATTGAAGGAGATGAGGAAAAGGAAATGGAAAAGAAACCAAAAATTGACTCAGAGGATTCAAACAGTGATTCAGAAGTGGAAGAAAACAAGAAATTCAAAATAGGCAGCTAGCAGAAAGATCATCCTAGAGAGCAAATAATTGGAGACCCCACAGTTGGTGTTCAGACAAGAAGAAGATTAGTAAGTAACTACTCTTTATTATCCAACATTGAGCCCAAAAATGTTGCTGATGCAAGCAAATATGAAAGTTGGGTAAAGGCAATAAATGAAGAATTAGATCAGATCGAGAAAAACAAGACTTGGGAGTTAGTACCAAGACCCACAAATAAAAATGTAATCGGTACTAAATGGGTCTTTCGAAACAAATTGAATGAAGATGGACAGGTAGTCAGGAACAAAGCAAGATTGGTATGCAAAGGCTATGCACAAGTTGAAGGTATTGACTTTGAGGAAACCTTTGCACCTATGGCCAGACTAGAGGCAATTAGAATGTTTCTGGCTTTAGCAGTTTACAAGAATTTCAAAGTTTATCAAATGGATGTGAAATCAACATTTTTGAATGGGAAACTTGAAGAAGAGGTTTATATTGAGCAGCCAGATGGTTTCCAGCTTGGTGATGATCCCAACTTGGTTTGCAAGTTGAAGAAAGCGTTATATGGCTTAAAATAGGCACCCCGAGCATGGTATGCAAGGCTAGACAATTATCTTACTCAGCAAGGGTTCAAGAAAGGTATGGTGGATAGTAATTTGTATGTCAAAACAAAAAATGGTCATCATATTGTTCTTGTTGTATACGTAGATGATATCATATTTGGCAGCAACAAAGATGAGTTGTGTAAAGATTTAGCAAATAAGATGCAGAAAGAATTTGAAATGTCAATGATTGGTGAACTTTCGTATTTCCTCGGATTGCAAGTTAATCAAAAGGAGAAGGGCATATTTATTTCTCAAATTAAATATGTGAAAGAGATGCTGAAAAAGTTCACAATGGAGGATTGTAAGCCAGTTAGCACTCCCATGACGACAGGTTGCAAGTTGAGCAAGGATGACAAATCTCCACATGTTGATCAAACTATGTATAGATCTATGATTGGGAGCTTACTGTACTTGACAGCTACCAGACCAGATATTTTGTAGGCAGTATGCATGGTAGCATGATTTTAGGCTAGTCCCAAGGAGACTCATGTGACAATAGTGAAGAGGATTCTTCGGTACCTCAAGGGTACTATGGAGTATGGGTTATGGTATCCGAAAGGTAAGGACTTCACCCTTATTGCGTATTCAGATGCAGATTGGGTAGGATGTGTAGATGATAGGAAGAGTACCAGTGGAGGTGCATTCTATCTTGGAGATAGGTTGGTCACGTGGCACAGTAAGAAACAGGAGTCAGTCTCCTTATCCACAGTAGAGGCAGAATACATTGCAACGACAACGTGTTGTACGCAGGTGTTATGGATGAAACAAACTCTGAAGGATCTTGGCATTAATTTTAGTGAGCCAATTTTAGTTAAGTGTGATAACACCAGTGCCATTAACATCTCAAAGAATCTGGTTATGCATTCTCGCACAAAACATATTGCTATCCGGTATCATTTTTTGAAGGAGAAAGTTGCGGAAGGTGAGGTTAAGTTGGATTTTGTTCCAACAACAGAGCAAGTAGCGGATATCTTCACCAAACCATTGCCCAAGGAAGTCTTTGAGTACCTTCACAAGAAATTGGGAGTGGTCACACTTCCCAAGAATTGACTAGCTATTGGGGCCACATTCTCAGGGGGAGCATTTGTGTATTTGTTTATCTTTTTGCTCATGTTTGTGATTTTTGCTAAGTGTAATAATTTTTGCCTGAGAATGTTGTGCATGGACTCAGGGGGAGTTTGCAGCAGCCCTTTGGTCTTGTTGTCAAAGGGGGAGAAGAGTTACAGGAAATTGTGCGTGTGTTGCCAACAATTCCAAAGGGGGAGATTGTTGAGCAAGGTGCAACGACAATATTGTCATTGTTGTCAACACACTCAGATGGACAGGTTGATGCAGTGGATAGTTGTTCGGAGGTTTTTCGGAGTATGTACAGTGATGTTCAATGCTTATGAGGATGTTTTTGATGTTCGGGTGAAGTTGTTACAGGTTGTTCGTGCAAATTTGCAAAAGTTGAAAAAATCGTCAAGAAGTTGTCAAAAAATTGCAAAAGTCATCACGGGCGCAGTTGGATAGGATGGATCAGTTTGGAACATGCCAACATGTCAGGAAATAGTCCAGAACAGCGTTGGAGGTGTCAGCACAGTGTTTGGATTGATCGGTGACGTTTTCGGTATCTTGGCGGATGATTTGGCAAGTGGTTGTACAGGCCAAAAAGGGTAGTTTTGTCAGAAGCACTACGAGCAAACCGAGAAGAATTTGATAGCAAAATTTGAACTGGAGGTGGTCGTTATCTTCAAGAACATGTGTTCCAAATTTCCACCAAAACGGAGAAACGAGGCGAATGTTACAAGCGTTGCAAGACTGTCACAAAAACGCTCTTTTTGGAAAAAGTGTGTCAGCAGTAGTTTTCATGGAGGTGGTACAGGCGAACCGTAAGGAGTTATATAGCGAGATTCAGACTGGATGTAGTCAGCATTGCAGAGATTCTACGTTTCAAATTTCAGAGAAAACAGAGTTACGAGGTGAGAGTTATGATTGTTGCAAAAATGGTACAGGTCACTTTTATGTCAATTTGTTCCACTTGTGCAAAATCCTTCAGTTGGCCATTTCGACCTTGCAGAGTCGCCAGAGTTTCGGTTTCAGTGTTGTTACACCTTCAAGGCATCAAATAGAGCATCTTTCATTTTTGGTTTGAGGTGTCACGTGGCTCCGAAGTAAGAGAACGAGTAAGGTGTCAATTCTTTGCATGTGACGTGTTTGACGAAATGCCTTCTCAAAATAAAAAAAGGAAGTTATATTGTTTTAAGAAGCTTCATTAAAGAAAATATTTTTAAAATTGAAAAGGGAAAAAGAATGCAAGTGTGTGCTTTTTAAGTGACAAGGGATTTTATTGAAAAGTGGGGACTTTATTTTGTGAAGAGAGAAGTGTGTGTGGAGAAAAATAAAGAGTGAAAATCCGTGATTTTTGGAGAGTGGTGAAAAATGTCACTTCAGTATTTTGGGCATAACTTTCTCATATGATATCCATTTTGGCTGAAATTTTGAGAGGAGTTCACAGACAAAGTGTTGCACAATACCCAGAAAGCGTTTAGCAATTGGCAGAACGAGCTAAGAGAACAATCAATTTTTTTTGTGAGAAGAGAAGATTCAAATTCTGAGTAATGCAGAGAGAGGGATGTTATACTGGGTGAAATAGAAAGTTTTAGATTTTGAGCTTACAGACCATAGAGGGTTCTGGTTTCAGTGAAGACATTCATATATGTCATTTTATTATCAATATCAAAATCAAGTGGGTGCTTGGTAGAGGGGTTGGTGCTCCTTTCTATTGGTGCAGATAAATCAGGGGTTGGTGCTCCTTCCAGTGGGTGCTGGTAAATTGATTGTAAAGTTGGTGCTTTGCAAAGGCTGGATTTGGATGGGAGTCCAAACAGTCATTTTCGGGGATGTAGCCAAATCGGTGAACCTCGGTACATCTTGTGTTGTGTGATGTTCTCTTGTTATACTTGCTTTATTTGGTTTTATGTTTTCATTGTTTTGGCTTTGAGTGTTGAAGATTTAAGTTTTAAAGAGCTACACTGATTCACCCCCCTCTCGGTGTCATTGTGAGACTAACAGTAACGACTGTAGCAAACTAAAACCTCTATAGAAGATTCTATTTGTTGTAACTCGTGTTCTTTATTCACTGTCAATATTTCTCATCTTTGGTGACCGTGACATGAGAACATGTCGTGGTGTCGTATATTCTTCCTTACCTTGAATCTTTTTGGCTTCCTACAACCGCAACATGGAGGCGTGTCATAGTGTTGCGCCTTTATTTTATCCCACGAGCCTTTAAAGCTTCTGCTATCATGAAGTCATGGCACTTCTTAATTGGTGATCCTTTTCAAGATTCGATGAATGTGGAAAAAACTCATATCGTGGTTTCACGATATTCCTCTCGCTATCTTCTTATGGTCTTTGCAACCACGACGTGACCATAATTCATGAAGTCACATCAGGTTTTTTGTCTTGAGTCTTCTAAGCATTCATGACCATGATACTGGGTCTTGTCGTGACATCATGCCCAATGTTGTACTTGACTCTTGTTTTTGTGATCATGATGTTGAGCCATGTCACGACATTACACCCAATTCTGCACTTGAAGCTTTTTTAGCTTTTTTAACAATGACATCAAGACATATCATGATTTCATGCTTGTCCTTAGAACTTAAAAATAATTGGAGGCTTTTCACCTTATTTCTTCTTATGTAGTCATTTTAACCTACAGGTCCCTTGTTCATAATTCTAGCGAAGGCCCTTGGAATATGTCTTTCAACTGTAGTTTAAGATGGAAATTTAGGAGATTTCAAATCAGCAACAATAGTGGATCCTATCTCTCATCAACAATTTATTGAAGACACTTAGATTTTTTTAATCTTCCATTTCTCAAGCTCGAGTAATATAATCCGTTTTGGATAGTTATGAGCAAGCGACAAGAAAAAAAGTTAAATTAAATAAGAGTGAAGTATATTTCATTAATACCCCAGATAGGGGACAAAGAAGAAAAGCTCACATATTTGGTTGTGAAATTGGAGTTCTCCCAACCTCTTACTTGGGGATGCCCCTTTTTCGAGGTAGAATAAAAGCTAATATTTGGAATCCTATTCTGGAAAATTTTACCAAAAAATTAATTAGATGAAGGGGAAAATTTTTTAGCCAAGCTGAAAAATCTCAATTATTCCAATCAACCTTACAAAGTATTCTAATTTACTGTATGTCAGTTCTTAAACTTCTTGCAAAAATAAGAAACAAGCTAGAACAGATACAATGCACCTTCCTTTGGTCAGGTTAGGAAGATAAGAAAAGACTACCTCTGGTAGCCTGGTGTTACACGAACTACACATTTGATTAATAATGCGAAGTATAAATATTACATTGCATCTCCAAATAGGCCCGAAGGTTGTGGAACCACCCGAGGCCAAAATAGGGTTTGTTATGAAAAATAACAATACGCCCTAAACCAACCTAAATATAAATAATGAAATAATAAAAAGGATATGCTAACTATAGTATTAGGATACGCTAACATCCCCCCTTATTACATTATTTAGGTAATTGAATAACTACTAGCTAGACTAACATCCCCCCTGATTACATTATTTTGCAATACATAGAGAGCTGTGAAACAATTCAAATTTGACACGTGCAAGTGCCTTAGTGAAAATGTCTGCAACTTGAGCATTTGTGGGAATGTACTGAAGCTGAATTCGATGCCTTGGAACTTCATCTCGAATGAAGTGACATTGTGTGTCAATGTGCTTGGTTCTTTCATGATGCACTGGATTCTTGACTAGGTTCAGAACACCTTGGTTGTCACAAAACAAGTGTATTGGAGATTTGGATGGAAGACCCATACTTGTCAAAATGCGATGCAACCATATCACTTCGCACACAGCTTCACGTGCGGCGTGATACTCTGCCTCTGTAGATGAGATAGCAACCACCTGTTGCTTCTTGTTGTGCCAAGAGACAGGACCGGATCCAAGATGAAAAATATATCCTGAAGTTGACTTGCGATCATCAAACGACCCGACATAGTCGGAGTCCATGTATCCTTGCAAGAAGAATTTACCATTCCTCTTATATTCTAGGCCATATTCCATAGTACCACGGACATAGTGAAGAACACGTTTTGCTGCTTTCCAGTGAGTAGTCTTAGGTTCCTGCATGAACCTCGAAAGATAGTTAACAACAAACACGATATCTGGCCTAGTGTTTGTCAGATATATGAGACTCCCAATCAACTGTCGATAGAGAGTACCATATACCTGAGGTGAATCATCATACCGTGATAACTGAAGCCCTGATTCCATCGGAGTTGCCATTGGCTTGCAATCAGTCATGCGATATTTTTCTAACAATGTCTTGGCGTATTTTTTCTGAGACACCTTGATGTAGTGCTCCTTCTGGCTTACTTCCAGACCAAGACAATAATGGAGAAGTCCGAGATCTGTCATCTCAAAATATTTACACAAGTCACTTTTGACAACAGAGATCATAGTTTCTGAACTCCCTGTAATGAGCAGATCATCAACATAGAGTACAAGCAACACTATCTCAGAACCTTGTTTCTTGAAATAGAGGTTTGCATCTGACGGACATCTCTTAAAACCATGTTGCAGGAGGTGATTATCCATTTTTATATACCAAGCTCGAGGAGCTTGTTTCAAACCATACAAGGATTTGACCAACTTGCAAACTTTCTGCTCTTGGCCTTCCACTTCAAATCCTTCAGGTTGAGTCATGTAGACTTCCTCTTGGAGATCACCATTCAGAAAAGCACTCTTGACATCCATTTGGTGAACTTTCCACCCATACTGTGCTGCCATAGCACAAAGAACTCGAATGGTGGTCATCCAAGCAGTAGGTGCAAAAGTTTCCTCATAGTCAATGCCTTCCTTTTGAGCATAGCCCTTTGCAACAAGACGGGCCTTATGCTTATCAATTGTCCCATCTACCTTGTACTTGACTTTGTACACCCATTTGCAGCCTATGGGCTTCTTTTCGTATGGCAGATTGACAAGCTTCCAAGTTTTGTTTTTCATCAGAGATTGATACTCAACATCCATAGCAGCCTTCCATTGTGGCTCACTAAGGGCATCTTGCACCGAAATAGGTTCATGTTCATTCATTGAAGACATAAACACCCTATCCTCATCTATATCCATATCCTCTGTTGGTCTCTCTGGATCAACAGAAAGTTCCTCAAAATATTGACAAAGATCATCAACCCCAGTAGTCTCTGTTGTTGCTCTCTCCTGTCGAGCCATGTTGCGAGTACGAGGCCTATCCAAAGTCAAATCGGGTGGAGTAGATAGCTTGGAGTCTCTGATTGTACTTGTATACCATTTTGGATTTTTATTCTGTGGTGTTGAAGAAGATGGAGAGGAACCTCCAATTTTTGATGATGAAGGAGACTTCTCAACTTTAGATTCCACAAGATCTAGGTATACATCTGATGTGCTTTGTGATGTGAAAGCCTCATCAAAAACAACATCTCTACTGACATGAATCTTCTTGGTCAAGGGATCAATCAAATGATAACCCTTAGAGTGCTCATCATAGCCAAGAAGAATACACTTCAATGTCTTCTCATATAACTTCTTCCTTTTCTCTTTTGGTATGTGCATGAAAGCTTTACACCCAAAAATACGTAGATGAGAAATGGAGGGTTTCCTACCACTCCATGCTTCCTGTGGAGTCATTCCTTGTAGGGCCTTTGTGGGTGCCCTATTCAACAGATATACTACTATGGTGACAGCTTCTGCCCAATATTGTTGCCCAAGACTAGCTCCTGTGAGCATGCAACGAACCATTTCCATGATGGAACGGTTCCTCCTTTCAACAACTCCATTTTTCTGAGGAGTATAAGCAATAGTTAATTGTCTCATGATCCCATGTGCAGCCAAGAATGCAAAAAATTATTTAGAGGTAAACTCCCCCCCTCGATCTGAGCGGAGAGTCTTTATAGAAGCCCCTGACTCCTTCTCAACAGATTTCTTGAATTGCTAAAAGAAACCAAATGCCTCAGATTTTAGAGTAAGAAAGAACACCCACATTTTTTGTGAGTAATCATCTACAAATAACTAAAAATACCTCTTCCCCCCACAACTGATGGGTGTGAAAGGACCGCACAGATCGGTGTGAATCAACTCCAGAGGTTTCTTTGCTCTTGTAGAGATTTTCTCAAAAGGTACTCTATGCTGCTTTCCTGCCAAGCAATCAGAGCACACTGGCAATGTGGTAGAAAGGGAAGGAAGACCCTTTACCATCTCATACTTACTTAGCTCAAGTAAGTAACCAGAACTAAGATGCCCATATCTCTTGTGCCATAGGGAAGTTGCCTCCTTTGTAGAGACTGTCATGGCGACATGTGGAGTAGAGATAGCATCTAAGGCAAATAAGCCATGCTTATATGAAGCGGTTGCAATGTTCTTACCCCTCCTGGTAATAGAACAACACTTCTTGCCTCCCTCAACACTAAAGTTCACAACCATATCTTTGTCCAAAATTTGTGTGATTGACAACAAATTGTTTGCCAATCCTGGAACATAGAGGACTTTTTCAATCTGACACTTGCCATCAGAAAGAGTGACTGAAACAGTACCTTCTCCCTGAACCTTGTAGGTTTTATCATCAACAATAGTGACAGGTTTGCCCTCTTTGGCCTCAAAGGACTCAAACCATGATTTGTCGCCAGTCATGTGCTTACTAGCACCAGAATCGACATACCATACAGGATCCATCTGCTTGGAGGTTGTGGTAGTCATGAGCACCTTGTGTGCCCACTCAGAATCCGAGTCAGATTCTTCTACAACAACATTCACCTTGGGTTGCTTGTTCTTGTTATGTGGTTTGTTCTGGCCTTTCTGTTTAGGTTGTTTATTCTTATGCCAACATCTGTTTGTATCATGACCCTCTTTGTCACAGATCTTGCAATATATTTTTGGTTGTTGAGGTTGTTTCCCTTTTGAATCCTTTTGAGAACTACCTCCCTTCTGAAAATTACCCTTCTTCTTGTTTGACCCCTTCCTATTGGTGTATAGGGCAGTGTTAGAAGAATCATCTCGCTATAGTTGGCGTGCCTCCTCTTCTTGAAGCATATTGACCAACTCTACAAAGGTAACTTTTCGTTGTGACACCTGAAGGGAAGTGATCAACACCCTATAAGAATCAGGTAAAGCTCTCAATACAATTGAAGTAAGGAGCTTGTCATCAATAGGTTCTCCCAAAGAATTCAATTTTGCTTTCAATTCAGACACTCTGCAAAGAAAGAGTTCAACTGTCTCCCCCTGCTTCATGTTTAGACTGTGTAATTGAGATTGAAGAAATAGAATAGTGGAATCATTCTTTCCCTCATATATAGTTTTAAGGGCATCCCATGCCTCTTTACTATGTTCACAGTCAGCAATATGGGGTTGAACTTCATCAGACACAACAAGCAAGATGAGCACTTTGGCTTTGTTGTCTTTCTTGTCAAAGTCTTTCTGATCAGCAGTTGGAGTTGTAGCTCCAGTAGTAGATGAAGGTCTTGTTGTTGCTCCAGACACAACATCCCATAAATCATCCATGATTAGGATTGCCTTCATCTTGTTTTTCCATGGTGTGTAATTTGGACCTTTCAACAACTGATGAGAATCAGTCATTAATTTTGCAGACATTGTGAAGGTTCCTTATAACACCAATTGGTCCCCCTTTCTTTATACCTTAATGTCAGGCCGTTATACCATACAAAATACCCGCCCTTACGTGAGGGAGACTATAGGTATTTTGAAAAATCAGAAAAATTACCCGCCCTTACGTGAGGGAGACTATAGGTAATTTTAAAGATTATACGATACGTGGTACGTAGGCAGTACTGAAAGGGAATCGTCTCGTTGATGGCACCTACCATAGAAAGTCTTCAATCCTCATGCGTGGGGCGTAACTTCCCCTAAACACTTTGGATGTCAAAACTTTCGTCAGGATTTACGCCTAAACACAAGATCGATTAGGGTAGTGGATGGAGTAAAAAAATGCAAAAATGGCGTACTTATTCCTCCCCGACGATTTATAGAGAACAAGCTCAGACGTCGTTTTAGCAGCTATATTAGGCGACGGATACAGTAGCCCAATCATGACAGCATTACCTGTAAGCGTGGGCCAGAGGTATCACAAATACCGAACGTTGCAGTGCAATAAATTGCACAGATGGGTTTATTTATTCCGGGGACTTAGGGAGTGAATTTGATTTTTAACTTTTAATGAAGTAGTGCAAAAAAAATGAAAAATGCAACATACAACATAAAAGTGCCCACAGAAATAAACCTCTAGGTGTCGGGCGCAGCCAAAAATGCACCTTTACAATAAGCCAATTTGTCTTTTTCTCAAAAAAATACTCTCGATTCCCCCCTTTGTTTTGGAAAAAAAATATGCCCCCCTTAAGAAAAATTCTCCATTTTTAAGCAGTTTTTTTAAAACATTTTTTATAACTAAAGTTAAAAAAAAAAAATTACTTCATATAGTTAAAAATTATTATTTTTTTGTTTTTTGAAAAAAAAAATAAGATTCAACTATAAAAAATAATATAAAAATTATTTAATTTTAACTTTAATAAAAAAATATTAAAAAAAAACTTGAAAAAAAAATAAAAAAAATTTCACCTTAGCTTTGGTGGGGAGGGTCGGCGGGGTTGGAACCCATGACCTCAGGGCTCCCGAAGCCCTACCGCATAGCTCACTTCCACGTGAGCTAGCGGGCTGATCCACTTGGATCAGGGGAGCCCGCCAATTTGAGGCAGCTCCGCTAGCCTTGCCTTGGAAATGGTCGCGGCTCCTCCGATCGACGGCTGCTCAAGGCGGCGACAGCTCCTCACGGCGGTAGCACTAGGCGACGACAGCACTAGTTAGCGGCATCTGCAGGCGTCAACCTCAACGAGATCGACAGCAGCAGGCTAAAAAAAAAACCGCACTAGAGATCGGCAATTTCTCAGATCTCTACATCCAAAAAAAATGCGATCGACGTCTCCTACAGCCTTACGATATGCGTTGGGCCATCATTCTGCAAAAATTGTGCTACTGCAGTTTTGCGATCTGCTGCGGTCTGTGATCGCATCTCTTCACAATGTTTTAAAAAAAATAATGTCTTTATCCCACATGCGTGGGGTGACCGCCCTGCGGGTGGTTTATAACTCTTATCCCTCACTAAAGAGGGTGTCTCCCTTTGGGGAGACTCTGCCCGAAATGGCGGCGGGGCTTCTCCCGCGTGGGGCTTCAGCTACCATGCTGGGGAGTGCTTCGGTGCTCACCTCTCCCGATCCCTCGTTGCTCGCTTCTTGAGCGCTCGTTGCGTCTAGCCTCCCTTTGTTCGGTCGGGTCGACTGACCAAAATTTTGGTCAGTCAGTCGAGTCCGAGTCCGCTCGATAGTCGAGTCAGGTTGTCGTAGGTCCACGTAAAATCGTGTCCAGTCTAGTTTAGAGTCACCTCGGGATTCGTGCCCCGGGTCACCTCGGGATTCGTGCCCCAGGTCTGCTCCCAGCCTGCTCGAGAAAATAAAAAAATAAATTCCCTCAAAAAAAATGAGCCTCCTCCAAGGCTCTGATACCATGTTACACGAACTACACATTTGATTAATAATGCGAAGTATAAATATTACATTGCATCTCCAAATAGGCCCGGAGGTTGTGGAACCACCCGAGGCCAAAATAGGGTTTGTTATGAAAAATAACAATACGCCCTAAACCAACCTAAATATAAATAATGAAATAATAAAAAGGATATGCTAACTATAGTACACTAACACCTGGGAATAGGTTTGCTCTAAAAAGTAACATGGAGGGTTAGGTTTTAAACACTTGAAATTTATGAATGAAGCTATTATAGGGAAAATGAGTTGGAAGCTCTTGAAACATGACCATATTAGCTGAGTTTAAATCCTAAAAGCAAAGTATTTAAGAAATGGATTTGACGTCCTCAATTCTGAAGAACTGCCTATAGGCTCCCCTTTCTAGAACAATTTAACTCAGTGTAAGGATCTTCTCAGAAAAGGCATCAAGTGGAGGATTGGGAATGGAGAGAAGGTAAAATTTTGGGAAGACTATTGGTTGAAAAATTCCCCTTTGATGGTAGATCCAAATTCCCCTTTGATGGTAGATCCAGTCCTTAACTCCTTGAAACCAAGACTGCTAGATACTTTAAGTCCCATGGTTAAATATTTTTTAGTCTTAGAGAAGGAAGACCAAGATGGAAAGAGCTAAGTTTGGAAGGCTTTGATGAGATCCAAAGAAAAGTTGTTGAGAGTTTGGCTAACCTTCTTCGATTCTAGCCTTTAAACCCTTCAGGAGAATTAGACTCCTTTGTTTGGAGTAAGGAAAGAAAAGGGCAGTATTCTATCAAGACCAGCTACTCTCTTCTAGATAGGGAAGGATTCAGTTGGATCTTGGTAAAGAAAGTATGGATAAAATGTCTAATTCCTAAAATTTCACTTTTCTTTTGGTTAGTAGTTTAAAATAAATTTTTGACCATAGATAATCTTTGTAATAGAGGTTTCAATATTGTTAATAGGTGTCCCTGTGTGAGAAACCTAGTGAAAGTTTATCATTTATTTCTTGAATGTAATTTTTTTATAATGCATTATATCTTATCCTTAATAAGTTCTTAGTTTCTTTGGTCCTACCAAAAAATTTAACGGATGTTTACCTCCATTGGATTTCTCCTTTCAAAAGTAAGTATGTGTAATCCTTATGGTAACTCTGTCTTCGTCACCTCTAGGGTTTGTGTTGTGAACAAAATAATACAATTTTCAAGGAGAAAAAATAGGAAGTGGCCTCCATTGGTTTTAGAATTGAAAGTGCAATCTTGGAGAATCTTAAGATAGTGAATCTCAAGGAGGATATAGTGCAACAAGAGTTTCCAGTGTGTAAAGAATGGGGGGATTCTAGTTTGGTCCCATCAACCCAAACGATAGTCTAAATAAGAGGTGTAATGGACTCCCCCTCCCCCTAATGGGACCAAGCTCAACTTTGATGGAGTGACAAAGGGAAATTCGGATCCAATTGGTGTAGGTGGTGTGGTGAGGAAAGTTAATTGGGAGATCAATTTGGTCTATGGAGACCCCTTAGGCTATCAAACTAATAACTTTGCTGAGGCCATAGCTCTATTGGTAGAAACCCAACTCTTGTTGCAACTAGGAGTGGAAAATGTACTCATCAAAAGGAACTCTTTAAATATAATCAAAGCCTTGAAGGAAGAATAGGAACCGAGCTGGAATGTTGTCGATATTATGTTGGAGAGCAAAATGAATCTTAGAATATTGAAGAATGTAGTGATTCAACATGTATAGAGAAGGTAATGGAGTGACCGATTTTATGGCAAACCTAGGAGTTACCTTGGAAAATAAAAGGATTTGGCAATCCGATTTTTTCCCCCATTTATTAGATATAATCCAAGCTAAGAAGAAAAAAAGCAAGCACCTATTAGAGTAGCAAGTGGGAATCAATGGTTCCAACTATGAAGTCAATGATGGGAATTAATCTCCAAGGGATAGACCCAAATGGTCCATCCATGGTGGCATTAGCCAACAAATCGAATTGCCTAGGTCAAATATATGGCAAGGTTCTATCTGGGCATTTGGAGGCAGTTAAAATATTGGATCAGGATGTTTAGGATGGTCATTCTCCTTTTGGTCCATGTTTTCTATTATGTCATGGTTGTGATGATGATGGTTTTGTCTTTAAGGTGCGTAATAATAGTTTGTTTAATAGCAGTAGTTTTTGGGTGGATGTTGCAACCGTAAGTTAGAGAACAGGGACTATAGGTTTTTATGTTAATTGTTGACCGATTGTAGTTTTTGTTCCAATTCTATACTTTAGGAGATCTTAAGGAGCTTTTGTACAGGTTTGGGGCCCCCAAAACCCCTATTACCTTAATATATAAAAAAATCTATTTTTAGATTTTTAAAGTCAAAAAGCATCTTCAACTATGTTGACATATCAGGAGAAGACAAAATAGAAAAGGACAAGTCATTTGAATGTAAATTTCATTTAATATGCACTTTGTAACTCATGGAAGGTGAATCATTACATCTCCATATGGGTGACCTAAGTCATGAAAGGTGAACCACCTCATTTCCATATGGATGACCTTCCATATTCAATACGATGGATTCTAATACACCAATACTTTTCTAAAGAGAGACATCCCTACCTATAAAAAATGAGTAATAGATGCAATGCTATAGACTCACATCTCTTCTCAAAGATTACTTGCATTGTACTCTATTTTCTGAGAAATAAAATCATTACATTATTTTGCTTATATACTTGTGTTTTGATTTGTCACTATAGTTTCTTTGATACTACCTTCTAATTTCGAGTAATTAGCCATAGAAAATAGATTTCCCAAACCCAAGAACAACATTGCAAATCAACAATTCTTGCAAAAGTAACAAATTTTGGCTATCTCTAAAATGAACCGATTGGCTTAAAGGAACAATTCGCTCATAAAATGGAGTGATTAGTTCAAGGGAGAGATTTGCTTTCAAAATGGACCAATAGACCAATTCACTCAACAAAGGGTGTTGATTTGCTTGTAAAATGCAAGTGAATTGCTTGCAAATGTGAGTGAATCACTCAAATAGGGAAAAAGTAAAAATCGATACAAATCATGAGGAAAATCTTTTGAAAAGCAATTTTTTTGGCGTTTTGTGGGACATTAAGAAATTTTGGAGCCTTTTAAGCCTGTTAATGGCATAAGTAGAGGGATATAATATTTGGAGGTGCACCATGTTGCTAAAGTTGCCCCCAAATATTCACTTTTATTAAGAGTAATTGTATTTCACCCTAGGTAACTTAGGGGTCTACTTTACTATAAACAGGAGCCTAGGGCCCTCATTGTAAACATCTTTTGGCCAGGAGAATCCAAAGTTACCCTATGAAACCCACATTGTGCTTTGTACTCGTAAGGTTGTAAGAAATGGGCAAGTCCTTGCATCCCATTAGAGGCACTGCAACATGGTTTGTTGATTGTGTGATGGTTGGGCATGACCCTTCTAGCTCATCTTGTCATTCACTTATCAATTTCATAATCAAACGAATGAGTGAACATTGATGTTAATTGATCTCTCATGTATTGATTGATCACATGCTATCCTCACTACAGTGTAACAATCGTATTTGCTTTCATCTCTCACACTTAAACTTCATGAATTTACTTTTCGTACTTTATGCATTTAATTTTTTTTTCAGTCACAAGCTTGATTGACACAAATACGCACACACATCCCATTGTGGTTTGAACTTGGGTCTCTCAAAAGCAAGCCCAAAGCCCTAATTTTTTGTGCATTTTACTTTATGCAAATAGATAGTTTGGATTAGATCTAAAATGAGGACAATAAGGAACCAACCTAAATCCAGAGGTTGGGTGAAGCCTATGGCAAACCCTTCCAACCTTGTTGAGACTTGGACTTTGGGGGCACAACAACTAAAATATAAGTCAATCCAATTCCCCGACTCAACAATTATACTCCATTATTTTTTAATTGCACTTTTTCATGATCTTCTTTAACTCAAAGTCCTAAGTTTTGGATCATTTGATGTGCTTCATGTCTAACAAGGAAGTAAAGTGGGTCAAGTGTGTACCCTTAACAAGGTGATGGCATAATACATCTTACCATATGTCAAATAAAATAATCCATTTCAATATCTTAATAGTTATGCACCACCATCCACTACATAATATATGCAACCATTCCATTGTGTCGACAATTGATCATTTGGCTCATTAGCATATTTTGCTATCTTTTGAGGATAATTTAGCAATAACATTGAATAATATTAACTAGCAAATAAATGAGCATAGGAACAAAAAGACCTATGAGGTTGTAAAATAGGTATTTCTCCATCTCCAATCATATAAACAAGCTTCACTAAAGCAACAAAAATGCTATAGGATTTTCACTCTTGACGACAAGACATGTATTTGTCTTGAAACAAAGCAAAAAAATCCTATTGCATGATGGACCCTAAAGAATCACAAACAAATATGTCACCTTAAAATTTGAGAACATAGCATAAATTTATCATTTTAGGCACTAGTTATGACTTACTTTTTGTTCCTTATTACAATCATCTATAACTTGATTGGAAATTGGGATGTCACTCCTAAAAATGCTTTTTTAGTCATATTTATGCTTTGATATGTCAATTTATTTAGATATTGCATTAGATTTCCTTTAATAAGTGTATTCTATTCCTAATTGTTGGATGCATGATTAATCATTGCATGGCCCAAATTCATTTGGTTTGATTGTAAACAATATAATTGTAGAAGGTTGATGTTTAAATGCAAACTGGTATTAAGCTTTAATTTTTATATCATCTCTTAAATCCCACACCCCTAATAGTCATAGGGATGGATCTTAGAGATCTCTTTATTATTTTTTATATTGTTGAATCCTCAAAAGCCAAATGTTGAATTTCATTAAAGCTTTTGCCAAAGTTCTCAGGAAAACCCTTGCAAAAGGCCAATCAAAGAAAACTCCCCATTCTAAGTCATTTGAACATGAAACTTATGGCAAGGCACCTCGACATAATGCCTTGCACCACAAACGTTTCTCTCCTTAGTCTAACCCAATTATTTTTGGAGGCAAGACTTATGAGATACTCTTCGTCCCAAGATTTAAATCCCTTACCCATGCTAAATAAATGGCTACGGGTCCCTCTATTAAGGGCAAGTTTTTCATGGAAAGCCATAATATCAGCCTTGCCATCTCATTTTTTTTTTTTTTTGGTTAATCCATTAAAGTGGATAAAAGCAACCAAGAAGAAATATAGTCTTAAGAAATAGAGTCTTTATGGGTATTATGCCCGCCAGGCTCACATGCATAATAATACTAACTGCAAAAGGAGATAACTAAGCGAAGACAACATACCAGTTGAATGCCCATCACATAGTTAAAGAAACTAGTGATGTAGCTCTAGTCGATATCTGAGTATCGGAGAAGGGAAATATATGATGGCAAATACTTGATTTACAAAGACAAACCTGTTTCAAAGCCCTGGTCTCAAGACATTGAATATTCGGTTGTTTATACATGTGTTTGCATTACTCTTATATGCAAACATGTGCAGGTACACGGGTGCACACACAGGTAGAGAGACAGATTTCAAAACCTTTCAAAGGAGCTTCCTAATCTAGAATGTTATATATTAGTAAAATATTGTAGTAGGAACCAACAATAAATTTATCTATTTGTTTTAAAATTTGTGCATGAGTTATAATTATAGCAAACATTTTATTAAAATTAAAAAGCGTATAAAGCGTAAGTAATGCCCAAAGGCAATTTTTAATCCGTTCGACACAAACCATTGTGTGCTAGAGTAAAATACACGGTTGCATAGATGAAAGGAATTTTTTTTTTTTAAATTACAGTTTTGGTGATTTTTTTCCTTTTTTATTTTTTAAGCCAACGGAAGTATATATGCTACAATAATTTTCAAATATTTGTCCATGTATTAAACCTTGAATATTGAATTTTAATTTGCTATTCAAAGATAACAAAATTATGAAAATATGCAATCATAAGGTGGAGTTCCAGAGTTCCAATTATTGAGAAACGAATTTGCAAAATCATGAACGAAGGACAACCTATATCAGGGAATGACAAAACCCACTGCATACTCAACAGACACATCATACTCCTCACAACTACTCTTTCTGTAATCACATGGGAATTTGGTTCAAGTTCAGCTGGTGTCCAACTATATTTGCACAGTAGCCTTTGATACATGATTATTTAACATGCATCCAAGTGAAAAAATAAAATTACAGAATACTTGCTTTCATTTTGATAGGTTTCCCATTCAGTAAAGAAAAAGGCAAAACTGTTCTCATCTTTGTACCACTTGTTCCTTGCACCTTTATTTCTCACAACTATGGTCACTGTCAAATCCATACACCCAAGGAGGGAAGTCCTCATTAAAAGAATCTGGAAAGATGAAACGATCTACAACTTGTATTTTAGATAGCTGCATACAGAAAGCTTCCTCGATGCAAATACTTAAATCTTGCATATTATTAAGTAAAAAAGTTAAGCAACTCTGAAAATCTCTTTCCACCTTACATTTTAGAATAGAAGTTCTGAACCAAGAAGAAAAAAGGCCAAATTTGACATTTTAATCATAGTAGTCCGGCAATCAGTACTGACTCTAATTTATAGACAAAAGTAGCTAGACTTGCCAAGTTTTATTGTATCAAGAAAAGTGACCGCATTTATCAGATCAGAACCCTGATCATTTACATCATGACTGAATCTGTGTTTATAATTCAACAAAGAAAGACATATAGCTTGCGCACACAAAATAAATAAATTCAAAATGACAGTTTAATATTTTGCAATTTTATGGAGCAAGCCAATGGGACTCTGATATGACAAGTGAGGCATATTGGACCACAAGGAGGAATTCATTATTCTTTGAACTAGCCTGCCTATCAATATATTACAACAAATGATAGAGTTCAAGAAATCACATGAAGCATACTCCAAATATTTACAGCTTAAGCAGAAAGGCCAAAGGTTTGAATTTCATCAGAATCTTCAAGGTGATCATTTTTATCCTCAGTGTAACACAAATATTCAGTATAAGACATTTCATGAATTTTGTTGTAGGAATACCAACTTGGGGGAAATAGCTTTTCTACAGCCCTTGTCAGTTCAGCAGGAACCCTTTCAAGCTTACGTAAATTTTTGCTCCAGTGAGATGCAGTCCCCAAGTCTACAGAAACTCCAACATCCAACATTTCCTTGCTGATACTCAAGACACCTGAGTACACATAGCTTTGAGCAACAACAGCTCTAGATAATAATGATGTCATCAAACAATGATATACAGCTTGATCCGGCTCCAATCCCACTTGTTTCATCTCTTCAAAACAAGCCAATGCTTTCTCTGGATGTGATGCCAGTGCCCATCCATGTATCAAAGTTGTATATGTTTTGATATTTGGCTCAATACCAACATTTCTCATTTCTTCGACTGCAGCCATTGCTCTCTGCATACAATACAGTTTTAAGAATCATTAAAGCTCTTACATAAAACTACACATGAGCTCTGAAACATTAATCATCACTGCTATCACCAACAATCTTATCTCTAATATTGTGTGACACAGCAGGCAATGGAAAGAAAATACTTCAAACATTGTAATGTGGCTAGGCTATCATCACAAAATGTTGTAGCAGATATGTAATATGTTTAATTCAAGGGATGTTAAATACCCCAACGTGAGGGAGTTATATCATGGATAGCCCATTTTTGATATAATTCACAAAATTCAAAGCAAACTAGCAGCAATCTTAGAGCACAATTGATATTTGTCAAGAACAGGCAATGTCCAATTTCTTAATGGAGCCTGGCCTTTCTTGTCTTTTCAACAATGAGATTAGCCAGGGTTGCATTTGAATTCATTTCACCTAGAGGCCACAGATCATGAACTATGTCAGACTAGGTGCATGAATATTTTTCACAATGTGTACCTAAGTGTTCTGTATTTCTGTGTAATAACATGGGAAAGCTTTGAATTCTCAATAGGTTGCAAAATAGTAAATGTCATAAGAATATGCACATTAAAATTTTTATAGTCATCAAAACAATAACCATGGCATGCACCCATACAAACATATGCCCCCTTCCCCAGTTTCCAGTTTACTAAACATTCTTGAAACTGAAACTGCAATGCAATGCATTTGATACTTGCTTTTTTTCTGGTAATGTTTCACAAAAAGAAATGCTACTGCAAACATTTACTGTCATTTTCCAATCTGTTTATGGCCCAACGAGGTATTTTGATGCCAAAAAGGTGTTTTTGTAGAAGAAAACGCACAGAAATATAGGAAACAATTAGGATGATCTCCATCTAAATACAAAATATTGTATACCACGTTACACTGCCTCTGTGATGATGTTATTCTAATGCATAATGAATACAGCAATTTTGGGAGTGAAACGCTAGCCACACCACCTAACATGTGTTTTTACTAAGTTTCAATCCTACCTGGAAAGTTTTTAAGAGTAGTAAATGTTGGTTTCCTCATTCAGAGAAATCGGTACTTGCATAAAGTGATGACGTTGTGCTAATGTATTATGTAGCTCAAAGTTTGAAGTCTGATTTTGCTCCAGATGGATCCATGAAAGGTCACTTAGAAGAATGACAAAATGGTGACAACGATGAACGGCTAAGCGACAATGACCCAACAAGCTTTCAAAACAAGAGAGCATCATCTTTGGGCCATAATTCTTTCAAATGAAGTTGAATTTCCATGAAATTTCACACAAAGGTTCTTGACATGAAGAAGAATGCTCAGTATCAACTTGAGCTCAAAATATATCATCGATCGCCCCCAGAAAAGAAAATTTGCAGAGCATATTGGTATCAGGGCAAGTTTTTCTTGGTTTATGGACAACACACCGTAGTTTCCATATAGGAAAATCTAGCAAAAATGGACAACACAAGCTCCCAGAGGAGAAAGAGCAAGGTCCAAGATTTATTGGAAAATAACTAGCAGCAAACAAAGGAGATTGCCAAGTTGAGGACAGAAAATAAAGGGCCGCAAACAAAACTCCAGAAGCAAGAGCACTTGTCCATGGTAGAGAAGCCAGTTAGCAAGGTGCAACAACAAAATATGTAGCTAGGTAACCTTTTTTGTGAAGGCATAGCACAAGTAGAAGGAAAGTACCTAGAAGAAGTGAATTAGATATATGATTTGACAATCCATGGAGATATTTCTAGCTCAAGTCCAAGAAACAGATGAGCAAATGCAAAAAAAAGAGCAGATTTCCACTAAGGATGCATGCACCATGACCAAGCCTACCATGGTAAGCAATCAAAATTATGATTTTGCAGGTTTTGAGCAGTATACAAGAGGTTTTGGTTCCAAGTTGATGAAGGGAATAGGCTATGAAGGTCAAGGTCTTGGCTAGAATGGCGTAGGAATCTATTATCCATTGAGGTAATTCAAAGGCCTACAAAAATGGGGCTTAGATATCAAGAGCAAATGCTTAAAGAAGAATTAAGGTGTGCCTCCCAAAGAGAAGGACAAGCTACTATTCCAACAAAGTTTGCTTTAGGAGGTAATAACATCATCAATGGAGCCAAGCAAAGTTGCCAAACATCTCCAAGAGAACAGCATTTAAAATAAGAGGGATTGGACAAGCCCAATGTGAGCTCCAACAATGATGAGAATAGCAAGCAAGTATGCAGCCATAAGAAGAGCTATATGCATAAACCTTCTATATTTCCACTTTCTTGTGTTTATTGTGGAAGAGAGGGTCATTTATCTCAGTTTTATTGGGACTTCCATCCATGCAAGCATTGTGGAAAAAGGAACCAAGATACTACCATGTTTAGAAAGCATTTCATTTCCAAGTGCAAGAAAGAGCCACCCAGGAGAAAACAAAATCCGGAGAAGTTTCCCATGATGCCAAGGCAAAGTCAATTAAGTAGGTTTATGGTTGGGTCACTTCAAGTAGATGGAGTATGATCACTACAAACATTAAGCGCATCTATGTGCTGAAATCATCAATCGTCAATAGGATGTGATGCTGTTCACACTATGGCATTGAAAGAGCATGCTCAAGCGACAAATCATGGGGTTGTAGTTGCATAATCCAAGTTGTAGGAAACAGAACAGCATTGATTTTGATCATTTCAGGCACATTGGTAAAGGATAACGGCTCATCTTCCACTTGAGACGTATCAAGAAAGGACAGCCATCTTTGTCATTGTATGCCAAAAGAAAGCACGAAAACTCGTCCTCTGCAGCAACCATGAAGAGGTTGCAGAACCAAAAGCACCAAGAAGGGATGTAGAGCATTACCAATGACAGATGAGCATTCCAAAGGAGCAGAAAATGGAGAAAAATTAGTCCATCCAAGTACAAGTTTCCAAAGAGGGAAGTTGCAGCCATGGATACCATCATGTAGCATGAGGCAAGCCACATGAGATACATGATACAACCAGTCAAATGTGATTTTTATGACAGCAAACTGAACATACTCGATTGGAGTGAAAAGTTATCCACATCAAAGAAACATTGCACAAGTAAAGAATGCCTATGGTTATTCACTTGCAAGCAATAAGCATGTTGATGTAGTTGGATGTAAGAAATCACTTTACATTAGGAAAGAGCAAGCACTCCAACCAAGCACTTAAAATTCAAGCAAACAAAAATTCCAAGCAAGCACTTGAATTCATGTAAGCAAGCAAAGGCACTTGAAACTCAAGCAAGCAAGAAAGAACACTTGGGAAACTAAGAAAAGCAAGAGGAGCACAGGCAATCCATGTCTGCAGGTTGGGTAAGGACTTGTAGCTCATTTATGTTCATGAAACAGGCTGAAGCCTTTTATTTTGTTTAATTTCAATATTCGAGATACATTGTGGTTACTTCTTATAACTCTACCAAGAAGGAGAAGTCATTGGAACACATAGGACTACACTTTTCATGCAATATCAGCTTATACTGGTCATATATCAGCCCGTATTGATCAGAAAAAGGGGTAACATCAGATCATAAGGCTTTCACCCAAGTTATTAAGCCACTATGACCAGCATCGGAGAAGTTGTCTCATTGTTGGAAACATAGGAAGAAGATTCACTTGAGGAAGAGGAAATTTCTAGGACAGAGAAAGGAATTCAATCAGCTATATGTGCTACTAGGATCAGTTGGCAACACCATGAGGTATGGAAGCAAACCTTGATAGAATCAGTTGAGTATGGGACACCATAATCTGCATGGGAAGGAGCCAACACATGAAAGCGTGCATAGTGAACCATCTAAGGAGTAGAGGTGGAAACAACTTGACTATGATTAGATTCAAGGATGAAAAAACTTACAGTATATCAGCTTGGATCCACATGACAGAAAGTACACAGCAGAGTGGAATGCAAAGCCATTCCATGGAGTAGGAAATCCACTTCCAGAAAGAAGTAAGAGGAAAACCTCTCATCTTCTGCAAGTGAGCTTTTGAGGGACCAAAAGCCTTCTCATTGGGGAGGTATGATCCAAATGGACCCATAACATTTCTAGAAGCATGACAAAAAGGTGAAAAGGATGAACAACTAAATGACGATGACCCAACAAGCTTCCAAAACAAGATAGCAACATCTTTTAGCCACAACTCCATTTGTTGAATTTCCGTGAAATTCCACAAGGAGGTTCCTAACATCAAGAAGAATGCTCAGTATCAATTTAAGCTTAAAATACATCATCTATTTCCAAAAAAATAGGTATCATCTATCTGTCACAAACATAAATCATTCACCATATACTAAAATAATAAATTATCCATCCACAGTAACAATCCACACAATGAGACAAAGATAGATAATAACCTTAAGGTAGGGCAACACCAATAATACTCCTTGAGGGAATAACTCCACAAGATCTCCCAAGATGAGAGGCCACTTTGTGGGCAAAGATGATTACAAGAGAAAGCTCGATAGGATTGATGATCCTTACTGACAATATCCCTTCTTAATATACCCATCTTCTAATGCTACTTTGGGGAACTGGCTCCTAAACCCTTATCAAACACATTGTCATAATAATATATTATAATATAATCAACCTTGGGTTATGTAGGGCCCATGCCAACTATCCATAATACACATATACAATCTAATATCATATCCCCGTATACCTATCCCTAGGTACCATAGCATTCCACCATCCTTACAAATGTTTCGTCCTCGAAACATGTTAGGATCCTATATCCTAACCTTCATTATTAATAATAATAATATAATAAATTTAATATACTAAGGTTAGTATAGTTAATAATATAATAATTAATTATTATATTATTAGGGTTAGATAGTCATAATAATTAAATATATTAATTATTATGAACAATCATATTGAAATGACGTAGGGTTAGCGTTAGGGTAGGTATAAATCCTTGTCCAATCATTCATTCGAAGGATCCATGAAAAGAATAATAAAATATTTATTTAAACCCATTGGAGGGATCCCCCATACCAATGCAAAAGTGATTATTTTTAAATTAATGTTATTTTATTTATTTATTAAATATTTATTTAGAACCGCAAGGTTCTAACATTTGGTATCAGAGCCATGTCTTGGCAAGATTGTATCAATTCGCTCAACGAATTCAGGGAACATCTTAACGAATTTCGGAGCGGACTCAGGGAATTTTAGAGCGGCCTCATAGACCTGGAAACCCTCACCAAACCCTGGGTAGACTAGAGAAGTTGGGATGTGAGTTTCGTGGATACGAATGACAACCTGTCTACTTCTTCTTCCCATGGAGAAGAAGAGGAAGAAATAGGGGAGGCAAGTGCAAGTGAAGAAGTTGTTCCTAACCCTACAAATTTTTTACCTTCGGAGGAGCCCGTAGCCATGGATTTCTAAGTGGTACATATTGCACTTTCGGAGAAAGGAATAAAATAATTCAAACCCTAAAAATGCAAATTTTCCCATAAAAGAAGTGTACAAGGAGGAAGAGGCAAATATTTCCAAGAAAACAAAGTGCAAGGTTTATCCAAGTTCTAATGAGATGGACTGGATCAGCAAGATCCCTGTCTGCCCAACCTTTTATCCAACAATGGAGGAGTTTGATGATCCTTTCTCTTATCTCCAATCCATTACCCCTACTGCAGCAAAATATGGAATTTGCAAGATTGTTCCTCCAATTTATGCATCGCCTGTTGGAGTGGTTCTATTGAAGGAGATAACTTCAGGGAAAACTAAGTTTGTTAAGTATGCTTGTGATGTTGAAGGGAGTGCATTTTCAAAATCAGCATATACTCCATTGGGTACTAGCAAAGGGATCTTACAGGATGTCTCAAGAATTCCAAAATCTATGTTAGGCACTCGCCCTCCGCCTTCGCCGCCACCATGACTAAAACCATTTTGCTGCATAATTGGGGCGTTCCGGCATTGCTGTCAAGAACTACGGAGAAACAACACGTGGTGATAACCAGATCCAAGTTTTGATGGATGAAAAGCTACTATAGGTTTACATTCTATGCGGCCCCCAGGAATTTACGCATGAAAAATCTTATATTCCTTGCTTGCGTATGGAAAATAGTTTCGTTTTAAAGGTGAGAAAACATAGGATGCAGTGTTCAAGTTACCTCCATAGAGGCATTCGCATGTTAATGTAGTATAGAATAATCTGAGAAAATATCATTGCCTAAGAGTGCACCGGGTGAACATACTTGCAGCTTGGATTCCCAATAATCAGTCTGCAATGAAATCTAACCAAGAAATTATCGTATCAAATTCAAAAAAAAGAAAGTATTGGTGGGAAGATTTCCGTCTGGAAGATAATACTAGCGTTAATATTAGTAACCGTATGTTTGATCACAAGATTTTGTTTAAATCCTCTGGTGGCCTTATGGATGGCACAAATTCACAATTTGGATTGATTGTTTATCCGCACAACAAATATCACAACTGGAGTGTTTTTCCTTTAAAAGAGATGATTTTGACATCATTGTGAGCCACCGTGAAATTATAGAGAGATTTCAAAACTGTTGGAGACCGTTGTGAAGGCAACAAAACTTGGTGGTGCAAGCACTTCAACGACTAAGTGCGATATGGTCAAAGATGGGCGAGTTGAAGTTTTTTTTGTTCTTCCCTCAGAAGCACTAGAACGGCCCAATTTTAAAAGATAAACACAATATACCTTCGAAATTCTGGTAAAGATGCGCATGAAGCAACCAACGCTCACTTATGTTTCTTCGGACACTCTCTGCTTCGGTCTATCATGATGTATGTTAGGGAAGAATGTGTTTTCTTCTGCCAGCAATAAATGTGATTCAAAATTGATGCACCTCCTCCTTTAGCAATGCTCACCTGTGCGAATCAGACTAAATCCTAATGCCCAAATGAAACGACTTCTTGCTAGTGGTTTGACGATTCATGACCTTGGTGCACTGCGGTACCCAATGTATGCTGACTAAATGGATATAGCAAACAACATAGCGCAAGGTGTGACCATTACTGGAAAGATGACAGGTTCATTTACACACGGTAACGTTTGTGAAAAGATCACGTGTCATTTGAACTCTCGTTGACAAAGAAAACAATCGCCACGAAGGATGGAATGAGCTACAAAGACTATTTCTGCTCCAAATTTATGCGTTGGATTATGAGGATGTGTGTTCGATTCTTTTTGCGTTGTTGATATTCTACCTGGTGGTCTTTAAACAATTCTACTATCATGTAGATAATAGCTCCTCCGCATACTAAGAGTATTCAGACTTTGTTGGTGGTCTTTGTAAACATTTATCTTGGTAGCAACGTAACGATTCCAATTTTACGTGTAATAATGGCTTGAAAATATTCGTCTCCCGCATGGGTTGATAAACGTTCATTGTCCCCTGCATATATTAAAAGGTACCACGGCTACATGTATTAAAGGAAATACGTAGCTATCAAGATATGTTACACTAGGTAGTTAGCCGTTACGAGCGTCAGAAAAAGAACACATGGCAATCTGCGTAATTGAGCATCCTCAAATGTCACATTGTCCCAAATCTTGCGAATACAGCCCACCTACTTGGAAAAGAGAATGTTTAAATTTATTGATGAACTAGCGCCACGAGTCCTTTGCGATATGAAGAGCGACGAATTTCAAATTTTGAAAAACGCGCGTTTAGGTGATTCAAGCCATCACAAAATCCACCACACAGGGCTTTGTGCATCAGTTCGAGCTACAGTATCGAAGGCCTACAAGGTATCCAAGAGGTGAAGAGGTACATTGAGCATTACGACAGCCAACGAGCACGCCCCGAAGCCTGGGAATGAAGGCAGCAAAGACGCAAATGTTATGCAGGAGATAGGGCGGTAATCGTCTTCTATGCAAGAATGACTCTATATACATATGGCTTCTACTCAAGGAGGAAAACCTATTCAATCCACCAAGAAACTTAGCCATGCAGGCAGTAATTTTTGCACCGCAATTTTTGCACAACAAATTTTTCCACTTTTGGCGACAATTTTTGCGATGGTTTTTGCCTCAATTTTTGATGACAACTTTTAGCAATTTTGGTGACAATTTTTGCATCAATTTGTTGCGACGACTTTTTGCAGCGATCCTCCGTTCCAGCTTTGAGGACAAAGTTGTTTCCAAGAGGGGTGGCATGTTAGGATCCTATATCCTAACCTTCATTATTAATAATAATAATATAATACATTTAATATACTAAGGTTAGTATAGTTAATAATATAATAATTAATTATTAATTAATTATTATATTATTAGGGTTAGATAGTCATAATAATTAAATATATTAATTATTATGAACCGACATATTGAAGTGACGTAGGGTTAGGGTTAGGGTAGGTATAAATCCTTGTCCAATCATTCATTCGAAGGCATCCATGAAAAGAATAATAAAATATTTATTTAAACCCATTGGAGGGATCCCACGTACCAGTGCAAAAGTGATTCTTTTTAAATTAATGTTATTTTGTTTATTTATTAAATATTTATTTAGAACCGCAAGGTTCTGACAAAACATGAGAAGAAACCAAATAAAATGATCTTCTAACCAGTTTTGACAACTGGTACCAATCTTGATCATCCATCCATCCAAGCGAAATATTGATTGGTAGTGGTCTTCAATGATGCCAAACTGCCATTATGCCATTTTAATATCCACAACTGCTCTGTTGGCTCCATGCTTCTGCTACTCTACATTCAGAATTATTGGTCCTATTGTTCCATGATGTTGTTGTACCACTCTAAAATCTAGAATTACTATGCTTTTTCAACCAAACACTGCCATCCTTGATGCTTTTCTAACTCCATGTAGGTCCATAATAATATTGATGCCCTAAGCCATGCCTCCAAGATTGTTGCCGCTAATGATGGTGTAGATGGCAATATACTGCAACCTTAACCCAGCGTTTTGCTTCCTTTGATTCTTCAACATTTCGTTCCTCTATTTTCAATTCTTCCTCAGCAACGAAGTCCATGGAAAAAGCAATAGAAAAGTCTAAGGAAGCTCTGTTAAAAGAGCACAAGGACGCACCAAAAGAAGGGCACATGGAGAGAAAAGCAAAAAAAAAGAAAAAAGGAAAATGATGTCAGGGCATGCTCTAAGGTGCCAGATGAAATAAAAAATAAAGTAGAGGCCATGATCTCTAGCTCACAGGAAAAAAAAGATCTCAAACGAAGTCAAACTGAGGCCATGTCAACCCCCCCCCTTATCGGCAACAACTTTAGCCAATTTCAATAGGAGAGTTCAAGTCCATCATGTGCACAAGCAGCTAGTGGGATGGGAGAGTCCCATTTTGAAGAGCATTCCATGCCAGGGGCACAACCCACGCTTAAGGGTATGGTCGCGTGGAACCAAGAGAAGCACAATGCAACGAGGACAACCATTGCCACTTATTGATATTATTTTGACATTCTCTTCAATGTGGCAAGGTCTCTATATTGGCAGCGCATGATAGATGTCTTCACAAGGTGCGGCATAGGATTTAAGGCACCACACCTTATGATGACCTTAGGGGCCCTCTCCTTCAACAATCTGCGGATAACATTTAGGTTGTGCTTAAATTTATACACATGCATGATTAAATTATGTTTTTAAAATGCAAACTTCAAAAAAATCAAAGGGGATTAAATTTAAATATATGCATGACTAGATTTTATTTTATACTTCAGGTTGTGCTTGAAGACCAATGCAGGGTGTGGAGCACAACGGGTTGTAGTATCATGTTTGATGGCTAGACAGATGGGAAGGGAAGAACCTTGATTAATTTTTTGATTGCTTCTGCAGGAGGAACTGCATTCCTCAAATCAATAGATGCACCAACACAAGTTAAGAGTGTCGAAATGCTTGCAAGGTTGTTGGAGGAGGTTGTGTTGGAAGTCGAGGAGGAGAATAATATCCAAAACATCACGAACAACGCAACAGCATATAAGGCAGTTGGTAATATTTTTGAGTAGAGATTCCCCACTATTGTTTGGACCCCATGTGCAACCCATTGTCTTGATTTGCTCCTCAAGGACATTGGGAAATTACCTTGGGTGGCAGAGGTTGCACAAAAGGCTAAGGCTATCACATATTTCATTTACAACCATGCATGGGTCCTTAGCCTCATGAGGTGATTTATTGGTGGGAGGGAGCTAGTGTGGCCTAGAATTACACGCTTTACCACAAACTTTGTGACATTGCAGAGCATTTATGATGTAAGAGGGTCACTAAAGCAAATGTTTGTGAGCAATGACTAGAATTCAAAACAAGTTGCAATATATTGAATCTCACCTGAGGGGTAGAATGTATATACCTATTTGTTTGAGAAGGCCTTTTGGATAGCCATGGATGAGGCCATCAAGGTACAAGACTAAGTTTATTAATTTATTTTATTTATTTTTTGTTGTAAAATATTTTCATTTAAATTATTTTTCCTTTTCTTTGGGTGTCAGAGCCTTTGGTGAAGGTTCTTCGTTTTGTTGATGGAGAACAATTTGCAATGGGATTTGTATATGAGGCTATGGACAAGGCAAAAGAGGCAATTGCTGCATTTTATGAATGTGCCCGCACCAAATACAATCCCATTTGGACATTCATTGATAACCAATGGACATCTCAAATCCACGGCCCTCTTCATGCAACGGGCTACTACTTGAACCCCCAAATTTTTTATTCTCCTACATTTCATGCAAATTATGAGGTGAAGCTTGGCCTTCAAGATTGCATTGATCGCATGTTCTCAGCTAATAGACAATTGCGTGATAAAACACGTGAAGAGATACAAGATTTTAAGCAATGTCGGGGCCACCAATTCCCATCCGAGCAATGCAAGAGTGCTAGGTCAACATTGAGGCCAAGTAAACCTCATTGAATTATTATTTATTGTCTTTTGATTTTGTTTTAAAAAATAATCTCAATTTACTATTGTACATGTGAAATATTAATTGTTTTTATTGTTTCCAGATTTATGGTAGTAGGACTTCGATGATTTTACGCCCAATTTGCAGCGCATGACCGTCAAAATGTTATCTCAACCATGCAACGCTTCAGGTTGTGAGCGCAATTGGAGTATGTTTGAGAACATACACTCCAAAAAGTGCAACAGACTTACACAAGAAAAGTTGAGTGATCTTGTGTTTGTGCATTACAACCTTCACCTTCACCTCCACCAAAAAGTTTTGAAAAAACAAGTACTCAACCTATTGACCTAAGTGACATTGATCCATCATCTGAATGGATCACAGATGCAGTGCAGGAGCAACAGGAAGAGCTTCTCTGCTCCTTGGATGAATTACAACACTTTCAAGACCTAGCGAAGGAGATAGCAACCAAGGACCAAGAAGAGGCAAATGCACAAGAAGCAATGAGGGCACGTCAACAAAGAGAGACTAGGTCTTCTTCTAGGGCAAAGGGCAAAGGAATTGCAAGACACTAGATAGTGGGCCTATTGAGGCATTTTGACACATTTTGTAATTTGTACCTTTCATATTATAAGCAATACAAGATGTGTTCTATCACTTTCATGTTTACTTTAAACTTGACCCTTGTATGATGTATCACTTGCCACTTTCATGTTTTATAAAACACTCTCCTAACCTCTTGCAAAGACAAAAAAAACTCTCTCCTACCTTGCTACTAGCTAGACCAACTACGCCAAGGCATCCTAGGAACGCGAGCGATTGCGGTGTGAAGGAATCCGGCAGCCAACAACATCCACCCAGAAGATTCATTCAAGGTCAGAATTTTTTTTTTTTTGAAAATAGATTAGGGCTTGTTTGAAATTAGATTAGGGCTGTTTGAAATTAGGTTAGGGTTGTTCTCAAATTTAAAACCCTAAACCCGGTTTAGTTTTTTTTCTCCTCCTTTTAAATAGATACAAAATTGATATATGCAAGCCAAATTATTAGCTAGTTGCTATCCTATCAATATTTTTTAAACATTAGTGGGATCCCTTCACTAGGGCTTCCGTTCCACCGCCGAATTACTCCGCTTTCCCCGCTCCAGCACCGCCCTCGGTCCCACTGGGTACAGTTAGGATGGTACTTTATGTAGCTATGTAATTGTCTTGGCATTTGTACATACTATTTTTGGCTTCAGGGGCGCTGCCTCGGAACCCCCCCTGGACCCCGCTGGCGGCGACAGTAGTAGGGGGGCAAGCTCCCCCTACACCCCCCTTCGTGGATTGGGTCCAAGTGTGACTGAAAACAAGATCCCAAGTGGTGATGGGTTGTGTATTTGGTTGATCAATAATAAAAAAATTTGTAAGGGTTTAGGTCCTTAGGATTTTTTGAAAACTCTTTTCTTTTTTTGGAAAATAGATTAGGGCTTGTTTGAAATTAGATTAGGGCTGTTTGAAATTAGGTTAGGGTTGTTCTCAAATTTTAAACCCAAAACCCTAGTCTAGTGACATTGATCCATTATCTAATTCAATATTAGGTTAGGTTAGTGACATTGATCCATCATCTGAATGGATCAAAATGCAGAAGCACAAGAGCAGCAAGTACGGCAAGAGCCTCTATCCAGCATGGAAGAATTACAAAACTATGAGACCCTAGTGGAGGATATGGCAGCAAGGGACCAAGAAGAGGCCTTAGCACAAGAAGCGGCACAAGCATCTACAAGTACACATCAAGCAAGAGAGACTAGGGCTTATGTTAGGACAAGGGGCAAAGGAAGACAATAGATAGTGGGCCTATTGAGGCATTTTGACACATTTTGTAATTTGTACCTTTTCATATTATTAGCAATACACGATGTGTTTTGTCACTTTCATGTGTACTTAAAGCTTGAGCCTTGTATGATGTCTTGACTTGAATTGTTGTTTTTTTTGCAATATTTGATTTGCATAATGTTAATTCATTGTAATATGCATGAAATAAATAAATAAAAATAAAAAATCGTTTTCTTCGGTTTTTTTTTGTCGATTCTTTCCCTGACTTTTTGCCGATTCCGATTCTTTGCCTATTTTTAAACCAGCCGATTTACTACCCAATTCCAATTTTCTCAACTACGCTTCAAACACAACAATAGATGTTTTGCTTACCCCAATTGACAAATATCTCAAATTTCATTTTCTAGAAAGAACACGATTTGAAAAAACATCACTACCCCTATTCTAGATGGCTAACTTCACAAGGTCGTGTCTCCCTTAATACTTTTTGGATTCCTTCATATGACCACTCGTTTTGAAGCTGTTCAAATTTTGAAGAAAACGGCACAAGAATTGTCTAGATTGGACAACGTTGTACAAAGATATGGCTCCTAAAAAATGAACGTTTTTTTGGAAAAAATTACCCAAATTCTACAATCCACAAAAAACAATCCCCACTTTGCCAAAATCATTGCTCTAATACCACTTATGAAACTTTATTCTCACAAACATAAATCATTCACCACATACTGAAATAATAAATTATTCATCCACAATAACATTCCACACAATGTATGGCAACACCAACAATACTCCTTAAGTAAGGAATAACTTCCCAAGATCTCCCAAGATGAGAGGTCACTCTGTGAGCAAAGACGATTACAAGAGAATACTTGATATGATTGATATCCTTACAAAGAATCCTCCTTTTGCTACGACGCCCTCCCAGTGTAGAAAAAAAAAAACATTCTGTCACACAGCAACAGCCCATTTAAAGTAGTGAGGAATGAATGATATAGTGAATTACCGTTTATGTCTCATTCCTTTTGGGTTTGTTCAGCGTTTTTCCTGTTTTCATTTTAAGGAGGCAAGTAGGCCAGGTATGCCAGTTTCGGGATAAACATACCTTGAATTTAGGATACATGCCTGATGCACCCAGAACATGACGGCCATCTCAAACCTGATCCAATGTACAAATACAGTTGTGCACGGTGCAGCCTATTTTCAGTCCACTATGTGCTCCCATGCTATGTTTATATTTATCTATATCTATGTCCTTTCATGAGTACATGTCTATTTAAGGCTATGTAAATTTACATTAAAAAAAAACTGAACTGATGTTTGCACAAACCATAAAAATGCACTACATAATTTTAAAATAAGTTGCCATGTTCTGCAGCTTTGCACTGGTAAGAAATTAAATTTGATATTTTTGACACAGTTTATAGATACCCCTCCAAGAATGATACTAGATACTGCAGATCAGGTTGTATATTTGGAATGCAATTCTTGGGCCTACACGATAAGAATTAATTCTTATACATCAATACTTTCGTGTGTTGCAAGGGATGCAGAATATGACAAACAGCATTTATAAAACTTCCACATTCAGAATTTATCATCCAGATTGGTACATGATGCAAAAATAGAAATATGAGGCAATAATTGCACAATGTTTGCCAAACATGTAATGTTCCCTTCTAATCAGCTAGTGGGAGCACATAGAGACTAGCCTATACACGGGTTCCCGTAGGCTATGTCATATGGATGAGAGCCTTTGGAGATATTTGAGACAGCTTTTGGATTCTTAGAGCTCAGTTTTGGTGGTCGTTCAGGGTCAAACGGAGCTAGGATGCTGGAATTGCTATTTTTAGCAGTGTCGGGTTTTAGGGTTTCTTGCCGAGCGGACAGGGGATGTTGTTCTACAACGAAATGGGTATCTAGAACATGTTTCAGTTGGTCATTCGGAGTTTCATAAGGCAGAGTTTTTAAAGCACGAAGCTTGGCTTTATTAAGTGAATTATTAAATTCATTTTATAAAGTTAAAACTTTATATTATAATTAAAGGGATGTGGGAATTAAAAAAAGAAAGAAATATGTTTATCCCACATTGAGCGCGCAAAAAGGAGTTTGCCAAGGAGGAGCCTATTTATTCAGTGACTTGGTCTCATTTCGGGGGTGGGATATGTTTTTTATTTTGGAGAATTGTGACGGTGGCTGAATTTCTTCTCCAACGGGACAAAAACCCCGAAGGTCTGGAGTTGGATGAAAACCCTCGGGTTTGGAGTTGGACGAAAACCCAGTTCTGTGCAGGTGGATTCATTCAGGGTTCACGCTTGTGCTCGAATGGTTGCAGATTTTGGTATGCATATTTTGGATGTCTGGAAATACCTTTTTGGAAATATTGTAATTTGTGCCCTAGTTATGAAATCTGAAAATTGATGCATATTGTTGCAATTTGGGTAATTTTTTATATGGCAATTGGAGTTGTTCTTGTTTTTGCAAAATTTATTTCAGCAATAAGATTCGAATCAAAAATTTTTAAAAGTACCAAATTAGGGGGGACATTACAGTGGTATCAGAGCTCAGATTTTTTCCTGCCAGCCTGTTAGGGTTTTTCAAAAACAACAATTAAAAATTGCAAAAGATTTTGGTTCTCCAGTTGTGCAGTATTTGGATGGTTTTCAGATATGTGATATCTTTTTGTATAAAACCTATGGTTTCCGAATTGCACAAGGGGAATAATTTAATCAGCGGCAGAGGATATTATATTTTTCTTCTTCGTGATTTGATACAGTGAAAAGTCAGCGGCAACTCATACAGTATCTGCAATAGTCTATGCTATCGGGTTGTTTGATTAGAAACTGTGAGTCGTTGGAATTATTTCTCAGACACGTATGTGCAAGGGTCGCCTGAAGACAAAGTCATCGCCTTGTTTCTGGAGGACGTGGAAGGGGCGACGCTTTTCCTAAAGTCGTCTCTAAGTAAGATTTTCGGAATTATGTGATAGCGAATTTGTTAGGTGTGAAGCGGTGACTAGAAAGAAGGGAGGACGTGGATCCAGTTTGTCTTTTAGCTCTGTTGTCGGGAAACCTTTGGTCTCCATTCACCGCTATCGGTCAAACTTCATCGCTTTCCTAGTTGAAGCCGATTTTGTCTCATACGCAGCATCCATAAAGTCAATTGGATTGCTAATTGCTAGCGAGGATCTTTGAAATAAAAATACAATATGCGCCATTGTAGTTAGGAGAAAATTCAACGCAACATATTGATGTGTATGCGCTTTCTATTCCAGACGGTGAGGGTGTTATTTGCGGCAAAGTTTAATTTCTTTATTAGCCCGACTCTTTCCTTATTGGTGTCGAGACTTTCCTTGGGACTTGGGGTTATTGTTGTTGACGTGGATGAGCCAACTCATACGCCACTGCTCAGAGAGACGTTATATATATTGAATGCAATTTATTCATATCGCACCCTATACTGGCACCGTGGATGCTGAAAAGAGTGATGTGGATCATTTTGGCTTAGCGCTGCTATTTTGAAGTTGGGAGTTATTCCCTTCTCTGCTATGGTTTTTTGAAGCCTTTAGAATACTGCCAACATTCCTATGAATTATATTTGGTTTTAATTATCTGAGTTCGAAATAGGATATCGGCACAGTCTTGGGGCCGTAGTCTTTGGTACATGTGATGAGCATCGACTTATTGGTGAGGATAGCCGTAACCCATCGACAGTTCCAGGGGCAGTTTTAATATCAGAAACTTAAGTGCAGCGTAGTGTGAAGGAGGTTGCCGATGCATAGGGAGAGATCTAGGCGCAGCTATTGGGAATAGCAGAAATTAAGGATCAAAAGTTATGGTAATTTGATTTCAACATCAATCTACTTAGCGTGGAGTGTCATATCTGAGTGCAATTCCAGTTACCAAATGTTCAGTTCATGAAGGTCTTGGGAATTATGTAAATTTGGTCAAGGACGTGAATGAAGTTAATTGTTGGTTGGGAATGTGGTGGTCTTGGTACTACGGTGGTGAATGCACATCTCTGCCCATTATAGTCAGCGCAGCACACTCTGGCATTGTCGTCACTCTGCTTGCACAAAGGCCAAGGAAAAATATATATTCTGCAATTATATAATATTTATTAAACTCTGCAATCAATATTTGAATATTGTTTAATTTGCAATCAACTTGATGGTGAATTTGAGTGCTCACGGCAATTATACTGCAAATGGTGAATTTGTGAAAACTTCATTTTTATAATGATCATTATAGTTGAAATTTAACATGGCCAACAAATCTGGTTGAAGTTATTTGGAAAGAAAACATTGTCATCTGCATGCAAACCTATATATATATATGAATCTAAAACATTCTGAAACCAGATACAGATTTCCAAACAAAAAATAGCAGAACCGGAGGTAACTCAAAACTCAGATCAAGAAACTCACATCAAGGGGAATCTTACAGTGATTGGGAGTTGAGAATTGATTAGTTCAATGTGAATATGGAGCCACTCAGTAATTGGAATAGGTTTCAGCGTGAGTTTTGGCAGGGTCAGAGAGAGTTGCAACAAACTATCAAGCAGTTGACAATTGCTATGTCACCTAAGTCAGCACCTATGGTTCCCTCTAAGGCTAAGGTTGAGCATCACACATCCAATAACAGAAAACAGATTCAATCTGCAGAACATTTCAGTAAAAGAATGGATGTAAGTTGTAAGCTCTATGCTTTGGGGAAACAACTTGAGTCCCAGAAATTGTCAAAAGATGTTCTTCTTGACAGTCTAAAGGAAATGGATACATGTCTAGTTGAACTAGATCAATCTGATCGTGAGGTTTTGAATTGGGCAGCGAAAGTACCTATAGTTGCATTAGGCCAGCATTGGATTATGAGACATGCAGACAAGGACGTGAGACTTGCAATCACCTCTTGTCTCAGTGAGATCATAAGGATTACAGCTCCGGAAGCACCCTACAATGACGACATCATGAAGGAGGGATTACAGCTGATGGTTGACAGTTTTCATGGTTTGAATAACATCAGGGACCGATCCTATGGTAAGAAGGTTAGAATTTTGGAAGTGATGGCAAAAATTAGAATATGTCTTTTTGCTTGATTTAGATTGTGTTGATCTTAGTCTCCAGATGTTTCGACATTTTATGGCTTCTATCAGTGAAGATCATGAAGACATTATATCCTCTTACATGCAAACCATCATGGTACGCATCATTGAGGAAAGTGATGACTTTACCCAGCCCATCTTGCCCAAGTTGATGGCTGTTTTGAGGCAAGGACAGATTACTTCTTCAGCTGCACGTAAATTAGTTGACAATGTTTCCAAGCAGTGTGAGAAGAAGCTGAAACCTCTCTTGGTACAGGAGGAACAGGAGAAGGAAAAGAGACCGAGTGACTTACAGATGCCAGGACTACCTCTCAAAAGCAAGAATCAGTTGAGAAGAGAACAGCGTTGCTTCACTTGCCAAGAAGAGTGGTCACTTGGACATATATGTGGGCCCATAACCCACAAGTCCCAGGACAACTATAGTACCGAGGGTAATGACAGGACAACAGTTGTGGAATTGCTTCCAGAGCAATCCAGTGAGGTCTGTGAGACCTTGGACATAAGGTATGATGAGCCTTGCATTTTTCCTGGCAACAGTTCATTGTTGCATGATGTTTTTTTTCATGGTGAAGACTCCAAATTTGATGAGGAGATCGATGTCGATGAAGATGTCTCCTGGTTAAAGTTAGAAACAGAACAGACCAGCAAGTGGTTGGATGGTGGCTTTCCTGATGAGTTGGAGAGTTATGCTGATGAAGTAAATGAGAAGATTGATAGAGACAAATTTCCTTTTGATCAGGGTGCTGACCTGAACATTCAGACTGCTGAAATTCAAAATATAAACATACCACCTCTTCAAGAAACTTGTGTGGAAGTACAAGAGGGCAAAATTGATGAAGATGAAGTTAATTCATCTTGTGGATCTAATTTTGGTGAGGTGCATAATGAATTTCGTGATAGTGGTGAGATCATAGAGCATGCTGATTCTGACATTGTTAAATCAGCAGCTGGTGAGGATGTGCATGCAGTTGATAATTCTTGGGTTGAGCATGAGTCAGTTCTAACTTCAGTGCACGAAGTTGGAGAGTGTAGTGTCAAAAGGAATGTTGATTCTGATCATTATGCCAAAGATGGTAAATCAGAAACTTTATTGTGTGCTGCTGATCACAATCCAGAACTTGATACAATGCAAAGTTGGAAGGATAAGTTGCAGGTTACAGAAGAGAAGATTGTCCAAACATTAACCCATTTGGATAGCACACACAACTTTGTTGAATATCTTCTGTGGACAGCTCAGCTCAAAGATAGGCAGATAGGGTTGATTGATGGCTCCTCTGTTGAAAGCGTGCAAACTATTAAGGTAGAAGCTATCAAGCATGCTTTGGAGAAAATAAAATCTGATTACTTGCAATTGTTATCTGATAGGGATTTGGCTATCCAAACTGCAGAAAAGATGTACCAAGAACTCACCAAAAAGGAGAAGATAATTAACAAACTTAACCTTGAGTTAAGTTTTGTTCACAAAGAAGAAAATTGGTCAATTGTTACAACCACTCAGAAGGAGCAGCCCGAGTATGATGCTGATGCAGGTTCATTTCCTTGTGTTATGATTGGCGAAACATCTCCTGACTTCTGTGTGCAGAATGTTGAGAGTTGTAGCACAGGTGATTGTATAGACCCTTCCATGGAACCGAGTTGGTGAAGTTCAGATGGACTGTATAGTGAGGTATGCTCATAGTTTTTCTTTCAGTCCACATGTTGATGATTTGACCATGTCATATATGAATGGGAAGAAGGGTTGGTATAAGGAGTTATATGTATCACCTTGGCATGAGGTGCTCTTCCCTATAGTTGTAGAATCAGTTTCTTGTTGGGTTCCTCGTTTGTTAGTCCAGAATGGGTTCTCCGTTGAGCTGCAGAATAATTCAGTTGTAGTCAGAGTGGCACAGCAGAAATTATCAAATTTCGGGAATGACAAAATCCCTATTTGGCTATGGGATCCAGGAATTCCTCTGAGGGATGGATTGTTTTATAGAGTGGCAGAGCTCGACAGAGTTACCGGGGCCGGTTGTATCGGATTGATGACGAGTTTGTTAGTGTTGCCATCTTCGGTGATATCGGTTTGGTGACGAGCTTGACGAGTGTTTTCGGTTTACGGGATGACGGTTCGAGGCAGTGTCTTCATCATGAGACATTCTTCAGATTTATTTGGGAATCCTGGCATACAGATCATATTGCTTGAGGACAAGCAATATTTGGGAAGGGCGGACTGTAATGTTCCCTTCTAATCAACTAGTGGGAGCACATAGAGACTAGCCTATACACGGGTTCCCGTAGGCTATGTCATATGGATGAGAGCCTTTGGAGATATTTGAGACAGCTTTTGGATTCTTAGAGCTCAGTTTTGGTGGTCGTTCGGGGTCAAACGGAGCTAGGATGTTGGAATTGCTATTTTTAGCAGTGTCGGGTTTTAGGGTTTCTTGTCGAGCGGACAAGGGGATGTTGTTCTACAACGAAATGGGTATCCAGAACAGGTTTCAGTTGGTCATTCGGAGTTTCATAAGGCAGAGTTTTTAAAGCGCGAAGCTTGGCTTTATTAAGTGAATTATTAAATTCATTTTATAAAGTTAAAACTTTATATTATAATTAAAGGGATGTGGGAATTAAAAAAGAAAGAAATATGTTTATCCCACATTGAGCGTGCAAAAAGGAGTTTGCCAAGGAGGAGCCTATTTATTCAGTGACTTGGTCTCATTTCGGGGGTTGGATATGTTTTTTATTTTGGAGAATTGTGTCGGTGGCTGAATTTCTTCTCCGACGGGACGGAAACCCCAAAGGTCTTCCTGAGGACGAAAACCCTCGGGTTTGGAGCTGGACGAAAACCCGGTTACGTGCGGGTGGATTCATTCGGGGTTCACGCTTGTGCTCGAATGGTTGCAGATTTTGGTATGCATATTTTGGATGTCTGGAAATACCTTTTTGGAAATATTGTAATTTGTGCCCTAGTTATGAAATCTGAAAATTGATGCATATTGTTGCAATTTGGGTAATTTTTTATATGGCAATTGGAGTTGTTCTTGTTTTTGCAAAATTTATTTCAGCAATAAGATTCGAATCAAAAATTTTTAAAAGTACCAAATTAGGGGGGACATTACAAAACATCATAGTACAATTTGAAACAAGGTTACAAGGTATTGTTCTCCTTGTATTAAAATGTGATGCTGAATATAATATTAAAATTGCAGCTCTTTTACATCACTGTTTGTAGCCTGAAAGGTATATAAACATAAAACGTTCAGGAACAAAATTAGGTGTTGATTGGTAGACACAAACTCTAAACAGATGCAACCCTTAAAATTTAGTTAACATTAATGAAACCAAAAACAAGGACCCAAACTTTTAAAAAATAAAACTTCAAAGCACTGAAGTAAAGAGTGGTGTTTTCATGGGAGTTTTTAATCTTATATGAACTATTTTATAGAAAGAAAGAAATTATATTAGTGAATGCAAGTGACCCAACCAGGTTAATGAAACTCAAAATGCACACCTTGTTACAGTAGCATGGGGAAGCCAAAAATTAGTACTCCAAAATTAGAACCAAAAATTACAAAATCCAAAAGGGATGATCCATGTTACCATTCGTGACATCTTTTAACACACAGGAAAATGCTCATGGAAAACTACAAATTGCATTTAGTGATACCCATTGAAAATACTGTCAACTAAGAACAATAATATAGGAGAGAGGAGTCAGTAGTTAGGCAACCTATGCTAACATGTTAGTGAAGATCGTATGGTGGCACCTAAACTCCTGAAAAATTGTCAGTAGTGTGTTATCATGTTGTCCTATTTTGTATTTCATTTCACAATTATCAGATCATGCTAGATGCCTTTTTAAATCGATTAGTTCAAGGGTTTCAATATTAAAAATAAAATATTGGTGGACTTTTTTTTACTAGTGTAGCCACCATTAATTATACACTCTACATTGAAAGTTGTATAACTCACAGTCACCAGATTGCCACTCAAAACTTCACCTGTATTTAAAATGCAATGTGGGCACATCAAAACAATTTTTGGAAGCTCTGTCAATACATGTATCATATGGCATGAATAGTTTCTTACAGTAACATGTGCTAGTACGAGTAACATGCCTTCATTTTTAATTTGTTATTGTGTTTGTTTTTAAGTGATGTGCGAAAAGTGTTCAAAGACCAGGTTATATTGTATCAACTAATATCATGACCTTTATAATAATATTACATAAATCTAGTCCATAACGTTAGAATTTTGTCGAACTTGAAGATCAATTGAACAAAATTCAATTCAAATGACAACTTTAGGAAACAAAATAAGTTAACAAAGTGTGGGCAATTTTTTACGATATGTATTAGGTAAATTGTATAGGTATATATTAGACATGTTTTCAAATAATTCAAGATGCAATATCATCATTTATAATGTTTGTATTAACATTTAATGTATTTCTATGAAATTATTGATATATCTGCATATTTTGACATCTTGAACATCAAGTTGAAGTTTATCAAAATCTTTCCATGTGCCAAATTTCTTTCTAACTTTAAGCTTGTCGAACTTGAATATGAACCTTGCAACTATGAACACAACAAGTGGCTCAACTCAACTCCTGGATCCTTTCCTCTCGTATATTGTGATAGATTAGATTAAGGTAACATAACTGACAACTGGAAAAAGAGCAATCTGTAACTTGTCAGATGAGAAAGTAATACCTTTAACTCTGTGACAGATAACCACATGCAGAATTTCCACAAAAATAGAGGGTCTTGTATTGAAAATCTTAGACGGGTATCACATTGGAAAGGAGATTCTGTTGTAGAGTTAAGAGTCATAACTGTAGAGGTAGTTATGATGCCCCACATTTACATTAATATCACCAATGAGTGATCAATGACATATGTTAATATTATAACTCTTATGCATTAGGCATCTAGATGTCTTTCATGTGAGGAGATTATCTCCTTCTTTTCAAACAGATCAAGACTCAAGTTATCCATATGAATGGGGAGAAACAAACCAATAAAATTCAATCTCCAAGGCTTGTCAAAAGCATAGTTACCAGGTTCAGTTCAGTTTGGTAGGTTTGGAAGGCAAAAAAAGTTTCATTGGTTCAATAAACTACTAAATATAACTTTATTATATTTATATTACAGAAAAAATAAAGTAAATTATATTAAATGGTATGAGTTCAAGAGGTTAAAAAACATGGACTTTGGAGATGGACACCCAAATTCAAATCTTACCAGCAATATTTGCATAATTACCAAATATCACTATGTGGTTTGTTGAAATGCCATGGTAATGCAGTCATGATGTAAAATGGGTGGGGACCCATTTTAATCCCATATAATCAGTTTATAATAATAATAACAGTAGATTTAATTAAAATTGAATCTTAAATTTTCATTTAAGTTGCGTTTAGGTTTTTTAATTAAATCACATTTCTTTAAATTAAATTTAGATTTAAAACTTAGATTAGCTGAAATAAATTAGATTGCATTTATTATGTTAGTTAAGCTTAGATTATAATTATTATTATCTTGATTTTATTTTTCTTAATAAGCATTATTATATTGATTAATACTGATTGTATTTTTATTTTTAAATAGATGGACACATTACCTTATTCAGCTTGAACCATGGATGAAGTAAAGGCTCGACAGGGGCATCACCTTCACTTTTCTGAACTGGGCAATGCTCCAGCAGCATGCCACCGTGTGCCACCCTGCTGCTCTGCCACCATGACCCTCTGGCGTGTTCTCTACGCACAACAACAGAAAGCACCAGGTCATCTTGAACAAATACCAAATGAGACTCATTTACCTGCCCCATCTCAACTACAACTTGACCATCTCCAAATTCTTCTGAGGCATTCTCAGAATAGCCATAAATCCACAAGATAAGTTCTTTTTGGAGGAAATTCTGGACCGCTTTGGTGCACCATATTTGATTTTGGATCCCTAGATCTGATCAAGTCATAAACTATCAGGTACAAATGGAAGAAGAAAGGCTGAGGGAATCTCCTGATGCTTTCAGTTGTCTCCTTGCCCCAAATTCTATGTAATATAACGGCTATGATTATATAAAAAAAATTGAAAGTATTCTAAATCTAAATTTTTTTAAAAGATATCCTGTTTTGATTTGTACAAAAAAATTTGAATGGACTGAACCTGGGCCAGGCTCGTTGGAACCTGGTAACTATAGCAAAAAATGTTTGAAAATTCGAGGAAGAAATACTGTGAACTTTGAATAGGTGAGCATGAGAAAAAGTATACTGCACATGCTGAAGTGCTTCCCCAGTAATTTACCTTCCATTTGAAGTGCAATTTGTTAACTAGACTGAGAAAAGATGGCCATGACAAATGCAGAAACTGAATTCAGCGTTTCTTGTAATGAGAAGTTGGAGGAGTAAACTATAATTTCCCATTATCAAACCTATCGACACGTAGCTGACTATGTGTATAGTCTATGAAAATCAGCCAATCCTATCGATTGAATTTTGTACAGAGAAGAGTTGTGGAATGCTTCAGAATTCCTTAAAAATCTCTATCAAAATCAGCCAATGATATCGATTGAATTTTGTACAGAGAAGAGTTGTGAAACACTTCAGAATTCCTTAAAAATCTTAGTGTTTAAGGTATGAAAAATGAGCTATGCTACTGGGATTCTAAGGGTTGTGTCTCACAAAAGGTTTAGACTTGATACCATGCTGTTCTCGTCAAACAGTCATGTAAGACCCATCAATTAAATTCTTTGACATCTTATTGTTGGTCACGGATCTGCCACAGGAAAGGGTTTGGTTTGTCTATGCGCCCTAGACCCGTCCAACACTTTGAAAGGCCGGAAGGAAGGGATGCCTTCCGTGCCAATCTCCAGAGAAGGCTGGCTCCTTTACTACACTACACTGGGGTTTCAGATTAAGGAACTGGAAAGAGATTGGGAAATTGCTGAAAGAGATGAAAATTGCTGAAAGGGATGGGAAATATGGCCACAGGCCAAGAGGATCCGAAGGGGAAGAACAAGCAGCACAATCGCTTACTCCTACTTAAACCAGCAGCAATCAATACTATGAATATAACAGAAACTAACACTGAAATATTCTCTGATATGTATCCTTCAATAATTCCAGATTTTGTTCTTTATCACACACTTAAATCCAAATTGTAGAATTACAGCATGCATATAAAGAAACAGAATTAATAGAAATAATGATAGAAGACATCATACACTGAAAAGGAGTCCAAAATCAGAGCCAGGAGTCTTAATATTGATGCAGAATTTAAGTACAGTAGCTCTCTAGCAGAACATTCCCCCCTTTGATTACATTACAATGAGCTGGTTTTTATAGAGGAATTCACCTTTGTAACATTAATGACAAAACCCTATAAGTCGCTGGGACAGCTGAGATTTGACCTTCATCAGATGACAGTGCATTCACGAAATGCAGCTCACCCGTATCTGCAGTTATGAGGCGTAGCCTTGGACAGGTTTTACCGCTGGGGCTGCTTGTCTCATTAGTGCAATAGGTGGAGTCTGCCCCAGGGGGCTTTCCCGAACCTGACAACGCCGTTTCGATGGGATGGGCAGGAGACCCAAATACGTGCGCCATGGAAGCGCCTTAAATTCCCACCTACCTTCTCCTCTGGAAGTGCGCCCTTTTGATGCAGCCGTAGCGCTGAAAAAAATGCTCTGCTTCACTGAAAATTAGGCCCGGAATGCAGTTCTTCTGCTTTGGAATGGTCTAGCAAGGAGGGTTTGCTTGGATCGAGCCCAAAGCGCAGCTTCGCCGAGGTTGATGCCCGAATCTGGGAATTCGCTGGAGCTGGGGGATGAGAGCTTCGACTTGCAGTTTTTTGCCTAAGTCCAAAATGGACTTTACTGGATAGAGCTTCGCCAAGCTGAGGAGCGAAGACCAACCTGACTTTGCCTTAGAAATTTTTCGCCCGAAGTGCGCTGTCGGTGGGAGCTTCGTTGGAGACAGCCCCCAAAGCTGGGCTTCATTGGAAATCGGGGCGAAGATTGTTAGCATAAGTAATTATGTATTACATTATTATGCAAAATAATAGCGCATGTAGGCGCTCTCTAGGTAGGTAATGCAACCACTTGTTGGTTCCATAACCACCAAACTACTTCGCAATGTAACCTATTTAATCACATGCAATATATGGGTTTCAGTGCTTCACAGAATTCAATATAGCATCAGAGCCAACCACGGTGTGATCAAGGACGCGGTTAAGGTAGTTCACCAACTGCTCCAACTTCTTGGCACACGGTTCGAGGACACAAGACAGCACTGACGAGACGCAGGACGCAGACAGCACACGGGGCGAGGACAAGACGTGGGTCAAAGACAGCACGCGGGGCGAGGACAGGACGTGGGTCGAAGACAGCACGCGGGGCAAGGACAGGAGGTCCAGGGTTCGGGCAAGGCGCAGGAAAAAGGGCGGCAAAACGGGGAGTGGTTGCTCGAAGGCAACCGAAAGCCTATGTGGCTTTCGCTTCTTTTAAAGTCTCCACAAGCTCCCGCATGAAGAATGTGGGACAAAATTTTTTTCCCCTTGCCATGCCCGACGCTGACTATGAATAGTCGATCGCTTCTCCCTTGTCTCGTCTAGCGCAGTGGCTCACGTGTTGGAAGTTTTTTTTTGACGCCCACCTCATTTTGGTGACGCCCGCCTCAGCCTGGTGACGCACGTTTTGGCAAAATGACGCCCAGTGACGCCCGCCTCTGCCCTGTGATGCCTTGCTTGTGCACTGTGATGCCCACCTGCGCACAGTGACGCCCTGGTTGATGCCCCAACAAGAAAAAATGACGCCCAAGCAAAAAAAATTGATGCCCTAAGCAAAAAAAAATTGTCAATTTTTTGCTTTTTTCTGTCAATTTTTTTTTGTCATGTTTTTGACCTCAAAGAGTCAATTTTTTTCCACACGAAGCTACTTCTCGTTCCAAAGAGGGCACAGGAGCAGTTTTCTCATCTCGAAGTTTGCAACAAAGCACGTTTTTTGAGGTATTCTTCCATACATACCTGCCTTCCTTTCAAGTTTTTTTTGGAGGGATAAGTAGTTATTTATTGGAATTGGCATTTTTTTTCCACATTGTTTATTTTGCAACAACAAGGGGGGATCTCTATATGCATTTCTTTCTTGCAAAATTCTAAGACAAAGGGGGGAATAAAATTATGGAATGTGAATATATGCTACTCATCTCAAAACTGGCATTGTAAGAGGTGCATTTTCGGTGGAAACCGACACCTCAAGTAGTTAAATTTGTGGGCATATGTGGATATTGTTTTTTGCATTTAAATTTCCTGTTTTCTTGCATTAACAATCACACAAATAAAAGCAAAGAAAAGACCCCAAATTTATACACCTATTCGTGCAATTTATTGCACAACAACGTTCGGTATATACGATACCTCTGGTCCACACTTACAGGTGATGTTGTCGTGCTTGGACTACTGTATCTAACGCCTAATATAGCTGCAACAACGACGTCTGAGCTTGTTCTCTATCAATCGTCGGGGAGAAATAAGGCAAACCAGTTCTATTATTCACTTCATTTCATACCCACATCGTGATTGTTGTTAGGCGTAAATCCTGACGAAGGTCTTTCCAAAGTGTTTAGGGGAAGTTACGCCCCACGCATGAGGAATAGACCTTCTATGGTAGGTGTCATAAACAACATGATGCCCTTTCAGTATCGCCTAAGTTCCATGTATCGTGTTGCTCATATATACTTATAGTCTCCCTCACGTAAGGGCGGGTATATATAGAGTAGTTTCGGTATATAGGTCTGGCAGGTATAAAGAAAGGGAGACCAATTGGTGATATAAGGAACCTTCACAATGGCCATTGTTCATAAATATCTCTCAGATTCACAGTTGTTGAAAGGTTCTAACTTTGTTCCATGGAAGACAAAGATGCGTGCCATTCTTCAGGTGGAAGATTTATGGGATGTAGTGACTGGCACTACAAAACGCCCTCAAACAGCAGGAACAGATCAAGAAGCTTTTGATAAGAAGGACAAAAGAGGTCTCATGTTTATCTTGCTTGCTACTACAGATGAGGTCCAACCTCATATCTGTGATGCCAAAACCAGTAAGGAAGCTTGGGATGCTTTGATTACTGTGTATGAAGGAAAGAATCAGTCCACTATTCTACACCTTCAAACTCAACTACATACCCTCAGTATGAACTCTGGGGAGACAGTTGACCTATTCCTTTGCAGAGTGGCAGAATTGAAAGCCAAATTAAATGCTATGGGAAAACCAGTGGATGATACTCTCTTGACCTCTGTCATCTTGAGAGCATTGCCAGAGTCCTACAAGATGTTGATCACCTCTCTCAATGTTTCTGGTAGACAAGTATCTTTTGTGGAGTTGGTGAATTTGCTTCAAACTGAGGAGGCAAATCAGGTTCAGAAGGATGAAGTGCCAGATAATGCCCTCTACACCCAACAAGGGGGTAAGAAACAAGGTCAGTTTCAAAAAGGGGGTTCTTCTTCAAAGGGAAAAGGGAAACAATATCAACAGAAGGACAAACAATATTGCAAGATTTGTGATATGAATAACCATGACACCAACAGGTGTTGGTTTAAGAACAAGCAACAGAATGACCAACCTCATAAGAACAAGGGCAAAGGGAAACACAAATCACAGAAAAAGAATAAGCAACCTAAGGGGCATGTTGCTTATGCTGAATCCAATTCAGACTCAGATTCTGTAGGGTTCGACTCAGACTCAGACTCTGAAAGAGCACACAAGGTGCTCATGACCCATACTTCATCTCCCCAGATAGATGTTGTATGGTATATTGATTCAGGAGCTAGTAAGCACATGACTGGCGATAAATCATGGTTTGAGACATTTGAGGAGAAAGAAGGTAAGCCAGTAACAATTGTTGACAATCAAGTCTACCAAGTGAAGGGTGAAGGGGATGTTTCTGTTACTCTTCCAGATGGTAAATGTCAGATTGAGAAGGTCCTCTATGTTCCTGGATTAGCTAATAATCTATTGTCCGTTCCTCAGATGTTGGATCGAAATATGGATGTTGTGTTCCGAGTTGCAAAAGGCAAGAAGAGATGTTTTATAACCAGAAAAGGTAAACATGTAGCAACCGGATCATACAAGCATGGCTTGTTCATTTTAGATGCCATTTCAACGCCTCATGTTGCTCTGGCAACAACTACAAAGGAGGCTACTTCTCTGTGGCATAAGAGATATGGGCATCTAAGTTCAGGATATTTGCTCGAATTGAGCAAATATGAGATGGTGAGAGGACTTCCCCACCTTTCATCCATCTTGCCAGTTTGCTCGGATTGCTTAGCAGGGAAGCAACATCGGGTACCATTTGAAGCTAGCTCTTCCAGAGCTAAGAAACCTTTGGAGTTGGTACACACCGATCTGTGCGGTCCTATGCCAACCAGCTATGGTGGAAAGAAGTATTTTCAATTGTTTGTTGATGATTACTCATGGAAGATGTGGGTTTTCTTTCTTCAATTGAAATCAGAGGCATTTTTGTACTTTCAACAATTCAAGAAACTTGTTGAGAAGGAGTCAGGATGTTTCATCAAAACCCTCCGCTCAGATCGAGGGGGAATATACTTCCAAGGAATTTTCATCATTTCTGAAAGAACATGGGATTAAGAGACAACTGACTACAGCCTATACACCCCAACAAAATGGAGTTGCAGAGAGGAGAAATCGTTCCATTGTGGAAATGGTTCGATGTATGCTAAAGGGAGCACATCTTGAGGATCAGTATTGGGCAGAAGCAGTAAACACAACATCATACCTCCTGAATAGAGCACCCACAAGGGCTCTACAGGGTAAAACTCCACAAGAAGCATGGAGTGGTAAGAAACCCTCCATTTCTCATCTAAGGGTTTTTGGATGTAAGGCATTCATGCACATACCAAAACAGAAAAGGAAGAAGTTAGATGAGAAGACCCTGCAATGTATCTTTCTTGGTTATGATGAGCATTCAAAGGGATATCGATTGATAGATCCTATAACCAAGAAGACACATATAAGTAGAGATGTGGTATTTGACGAAGCTTTCACATCAAATAACACCTCTACAGTTGTATACCTTGAGGAAGATGAGCCTAAGAAAGAGACTTCACCTCCTCAGAACAAGATTCCAAAATGGTATACCAGTACATTGAGAGATTCCAAGTTGACATCACTTCCAGATCTAACTCTAGATCGACCTTGTACTCGTAGTATGACTCAACAGAAGAGAGCAGAGGCATCAACTTCAGAGGTTGATGAGCTTTGCCAATAGTTTGATGAACTATCTGTGGATGCAGTGGAAGATAGGGATATGGATATGGAGGATGAGAGGGTTTATTTGACAGCATTGGATGAAAATGAACCCACAACAGTTCAGGATGCACTTAGTAAGCCTCAGTGGAAGGCTGCTATGGAAGCAGAACATACATCTCTCATGAAAAATCATACATGGAAGCTAGTAAATCTGCCTTCAGGAAAGAAGCCCATTGGTTGCAAATGGGTGTTCAAAGTAAAGTATAAGGCAGATGGTACTATTGATAAGCATAAAGCCCATCTTGTTGCAAAGGGCTATGCTCAGAAAGAAGGCATAGATTATGAAGAGACTTTTGCCCCTACTGCAAAAATGACCACCATTCGAGTACTTTGTGCCATGGCAGCTCAGTTTGGGTGGAAGTTACATCAGATGGATGTAAAAAGTGCTTTCTTAAATGGTGACCTACAAGAAGAAGTGTACATGATCCAACCTGAAGGATTTGTTGTTGAAGGGCAAGAACAGAAAGTTTGTAAGTTGATCAAATCCTTGTATGGGCTGAAACAAGCTCCTCGAGCTTGGTACATCAAAATTGATAGTCACCTCATGCAACATGGTTTCCAAAGAAGTCCATCAGATGCAAATCTCTATATAAAGAACAATGGTTCTGATATAGTGATTTTGGTGCTATATGTAGATGATCTGATCATAACAGGTAGTTCAGAGAGTATGATTGATACAGTGAAAAATGATCTAAACACATCTTTTGAAATGACAGATCTAGGACTTCTTCACTATTGTCTTGGTTTAGAAGTGACTCAAAAGAAACATCATATCAGAGTTACCCAAAAGAAATATGCCAAGACATTGATTGATAAATATCGGATGACTGACTGTAAGTCTAAAGCTACTCCAATGGAGGCTGGACTTAAGTTATCTCGATACGATCAATCTCCACAGGTAGATGGCACTCTCTATCATCAACTGATTGGGAGTCTCATATATCTCACAAACACCAGGCCAGATCTCAGTTTTGTTGTGGGTTATCTTTCACGATTCATGCAGGATCCAAAGGTGAGCCATTGGAAAGCAGCAAAAAGAGTTCTTCATTATGTCCGTGGTACAACAGATTTTGGCTTGGAATACAAAATGAATAACAAGTTCTATCTACAAGGGTACACGGACTCCGACTATGTTGGATCCATTGATGATCGAAAGTCAACTTCTGGGTACATCTTTCATCTTGGATCTGGTCCTGTCTCTTGGCATAGTAAGAAGCAACAGGTTGTTGCTATCTCTTCTACCGAGGCAGAATATCGCGCAGCTAGTGGAGCAATCTGCGAGATGATATGGTTACGTCGCATTCTTACAAATATGGGCCTTCCAAAGAATCTTCCTCTTCATTTGTTTTGCGACAATCAAGGTGTTTTGAATCTTGTTAAGAATCCCATCTTTCATGATCGCACCAAACACATTGACACTAGATGTCATTTCATTCGAGATGAAGTTCCAAAGCATCATATACAACTCCACTACATTCCCACTGATGAGCAAATTGCAGATATCTTCACCAAGGCGCTTGCTCGTGTCAAATTTGAACTATTTCGCAATGCTATTTGCAGTTGCCAATAATGTAATAAGGGGGGATGTTAGCATAAGTCATTATGTATTACATTATTATGCAAAATAATAGCGCACGTAGGCGCTCTCTAGGTAGGTAATGCAACCACTTGTTGGTTCCATAACCACCAAACTACTCCGCAATGTAACCTATTTAATCACATGCAATATATGAGTTTCAGTGCTTCGCAGAATTCAATAAAGATGAGCTCGTCATCCCTGATCCCGTTGGCTAGTCCAAAACAACATTGTTTGGTCATCAAATTTCCTCCACAAAGCTACCCAAAACTCCTTGTACACTGCCTCCTCAGTTTTCTTCACATGTGCAGCCCAAATTGCACCAAGTAATGTAACAAATTCCAACACAACCATCCAATAACTCCTATACAACAACGTCTCATCATAGGCATGTAGTGCGCCAAGTTGAGTGATACAAGGCTCCAATTGACCCAACATCCCTGCTAAGACTGTTCTTGCAAATGCATCCTCTCGAAATAAGCAAATATTGTATCTTTTGTGTATCATAAACAATCTTCATATGTGGCACAAACCTTCTAACAACAATGTGACATCTTTCCTCATCATTTCCTATGGCTGTGAAATGTAAAACTCCAATGCAACCCCTGAAGTAGAGTTGCTCATGAACACCCTGAGAATATCTTTCAACTCCGAGGATGTTGTCCCTACTGGTGATTTTCGTCACACAACAAGCTGAATTCGAAACCCCCGCAACTCTGCAAGAACTCCTCAAAATTGCTCCAAGAGAATGAATAGCCAAAGATGTGAAAATGAATTCAACTTCATTCTTTTATTTCCCTCTCACAATTGGGTCGGCCAAGTTTGCTTTTTTTCCTTTAATATCATTTGCATTTAAATTTATTTTTAAAGAGCCCCATGAGGGGTCGTCCCAAACTCCTAGGGAGATAACATCTTAATTTTAATTTATAACTTACCTTATGACTCCCAAAAATCCCCCTTATACCCCTTAATAATAAAATATAAGCCCAACATTAGAATATTTAAACATTACATTTAAATATTACATTAATAACTTTTGGGCATTAAAATAATAATCCTCCTAAGGCTGGACCCAAGAAAAAATACTGTAAACGGACACCCATTTCGCCGAACAATCCATCCGTAACGTCCGCTTCCCAAGATACTGCCTCTGATCGACTTACTAAAAATAGTAAGTCCCCCTGAAACCTGCTAGAAACGGTCCTAAAAGATGTCCACACTGAAAACTGAACGTCCAACAGTAACTCTACAACACCTGGAGGCTCCCAAACCCACGACATTGCCTACGGGAATCATTGTATAGGCAAGTCCATACTGTACCTAGTGGCTAGTTAGGAAAGGGGACATTACATCTTTGAACTCAAGATATTGGGAGAGGCATACAAAGTTGCCATCAAATTCAAGAAGAAGCACAAAAACAAAAATAGAAAAGCAGGCGGAGCAAATAACAAAAATTTGAACACTAAAAACTGTTGGAGGTATTACATTATTGGTCCCATTGTAAATATTTCGATTAGGGCGTGAGTTTGATTTTATATAGTATGTGTCAAGTTAGTAGGTGTGAACATGTGTCATGTATTTAAGTGTGTGAGGTGTCTAGTTAGGAAGTGAAGAGTTATAAGAGTGATGTGTCTAGTTTAGAAGTAGGGAGTTATATGCAATCATGAGATACTTTGTCTTTATGTAATATGTGGGACTTATTATGTAAGAGAGGAATTTGAAGAGTCAAGTTCTCCCGTGAGTTTGAGGAGAGCAAAAGCCAAGAGTCATGTAATGTGAAAAGTCTCATGTATCTTTATATTGGAGACAAAGCTATGTAAAATGCAACTCACATAAGCTTTGCTTTATGCATTGCTTAAGTTTTATCAATAAAAGGTTTTCAATGTAATTTATATGATATTGATGTTTATTTGATGGATACTTGATATTGATATTATAATTGATTTATGATCCTGTGATTGAATCTTGTGAGATAGACTTGCTAATTTGTTAACAGTGGTATCAGAGCCATGTAGAAACAAGGAAGGAATGGTGGTCCAAGCTAAAAGCAAGCTACAACCAGAGGAAGATCTGGGAAGGAAATACTGGTGGTCCATATTACGTTCAAAGAGGAAAGGACTGGTGGTCCAAGTTATGTTTGAAGGAAGGAGAATATTGTGGAGGAAGATTGGAGAATGAGTAGAAGACAACTAGCACTGATTCAGGTGTGAATTGTAGTAAGCATTGATTAGTTTTGGAGGAAAACGGCTGGAGATATAAGTGTGTGGTGCAGCAGCCAAAGACAAGAGTAGACGTATGGGAGAAGTGAGAACAGAGTGCATTGAAGTGTCTTTGAAAAGGAAGAACATCAGCAGGACTAAGAACATTATAGGTTTGAGAGCATTGAAGCACCATTAGAACGTTGAAGACCAAAAACCTAAGAGCACTGAAGCACTGTTGGAGAGGTAGGAACAAGAACAGTGTTGTAAAGGTGAGTGTCATCGAAGATCAGAGTATCGAATCCACCTGAGAGGAAATAATTCATGCGCAAAGACGTTTCGAGTGCCCTGACATAACAGCTTGATTCCTGTGAGTGTGTAACGTTTGCTGCAAGAATAATTAAAGAGGCATCCTGACAAAACATCCTCGAGTGCCCTGACCTAACAACTTGATTCCTGTGAGTGTGTAACGTTTGCTGCAAGAATAATTAAAGAGGCATCCTAACAAAACATCCACAAAGGAAGCAAAAAGGTAAAATATTCAATCTCAAATTTATTTGATTTTTCAGGCACGCACTTATTTGGAGATTTAATTTATTGGAAGTGAATTAATTTTATTTGATTATTGGGAGATATAAGACATTGATTAATTAATTAATTGGAGTGATAAGCAGAATTAACTTTAAATGATTAAATGATTGGGAGTTATAAGTAGAATGAATTAATTATTGGAAGTGATTAATTAATTGGAGAATTAAATTGAATGATTGAATGAAGAAATTGATTTGATAAATGAATGAATTTGAAGAATTGATTAAATTTGAAGGGAGAAGAATTAATTTGAAGAATTGAATTATTCAAATTGGGAGATATAAGAAGATTTAAAAATTTGAAATTGTTTGAGAAATTAATGATTGATTAATTGGATTGATGATTGATTGAAATTAACTAGAGGAGATTTTTAAGAAGAATTAAATTGATGATTGATGAATGGTTGGAGATATAAGAAGGTTTTTGAAATTGATTTGATATTTGAATGAATTTGATTAATTGAAGAAGAAGAAAAGAAATTGAGAAATTATGGCAAATAAAAAAAAATTCCTTTTTGAATCACAACTTCTAAAAGGACCAAATTTTACCCCATGGAAGAACAAAATGAAATCAATACTCATTGTTGAAAAACTTTGGGATGTGGTAAATGGAAAAAGAGACGTTCCAGAAGATGATGAAACCGGAAAACAAAAACTTAAGGATGATGATGCTAAAGCTCTTATGTTAATTACGTTTGGCAATTCTGACGAAATTCAGGCACACATAAGTGAAGCAGAAAAATCAAAGAATGCATGGGAAAATTTATGTACAATATTTGAGGGAAGGAATGAAGCACCCATCTTACATTTGAAATCACAATTGTACTCTTTAAAGTTTCATGATGGCGAGAGTGTAGAACACTTTCTTCGGAGAGTAGCAGAATTAAAAGCCAAACTACAAACAATGGTAGAAAAAGTACAAGAAAAGTTTCTTGTTCAAGTGACATTAAGAGCACTTCCAGATACATTCAAAACTTTAGTCACTTCTCTTCAAATGCTAAACAAAACCATATCCTTTGATGAATTGGTCAACATACTTCAAGAGTATGAAATAGAAAATTTAGCATGAGATGAAATGACAAATAATGCTCTAATGTCAAAGAAACAAGTATCAAATAATACTATTGTATCATCTCAATCTCAATCTGAATGGAGGAAAATATATTGTCATATATGCAATAAGGACATACCACAAGCTATTGTAAATACAATTCTCCAAGCCAATGGAATCAAATTAATAAACCTTTTCAAAGATTCCAGTCGAGACAATATCAGTCTTGATATCCATCAATGCAACAACATTCAAAAGGAGAAAATAAAAAATAAAACTTTGTTGAAGAAATTCAAGAAATAAAAAATGAGGAAGAGAATGAAATAAGAGCCCTTATGGGACAAATTATAGACAATAAAGGTATGGACCAAATTGAGAAACATGATAATACAAACCATTTAAAAATTTCTAATGGCACTGATGTTTTTGATAACAAAGCAAGAGTTGTTAAAAAATGTAAGCCAAAGATACGTTAGAAGAAGAAAATCAAATGGATTAGCACATCAGAATGGAATTAAATCATGAACATGTTAAAATGTTTTTATGAGAAGAAAGAAAGGTTGACAAGCATTGCAGGGAACAAATTAATGAAACAGTGCCAGTACAAAAGCCAGAGCAGAAGAAAATCAAAATACATTATGGATGGATTAGCACATCAGAATGGAATTAAATCATGAACATGTTAAAATGTTTTTATGAGAAGAAAGAAAGGCTGACAAGCATTGCAGGGAACAAATTAATCAAACAGTGCCAGTACAAAAGCCAGAGCAGAAGAAGGAAGACCAGAATTAGAGACTGAAGACAAGCCTTCATACCAAATAATGTAATACAGGGGGTGTTGGAGGTATTACATTATTTGGTCCCATTGTAAATATTTAGATTAGGGTGTGAGTTTGATTTTATATATATAGTATGTGTCAAGTTAGTAGGTGTGAGCATGTGTCATGTATTTAAGTGTGTGAGGTGTCTAGTTAGGAAGTGAAGAGTTATGAGTGTGATGTGTCTAGTTTAGAAGTAGGGAGTTATATGCAATCATGAGATACTTTGTCTTTATGTAATATGTGAGACTTATTATGTAAGAGAGGAATTTGAAGAGTCAAGTTCTCCCGTGAGTTTGAGGAGAGCAAAAGCCAAGAGTCATGTAATGTGAAAAGTCTCATGTATCTTTATATTGGAGATAAATCTATGTAAAATGTAACTCAAATAAGCTTTGCTTTATGCATTGCTTGAGTTTTATCAATAAAGATTTTCAGTGTGATTTATGTGATATTGATGTTCATTTGATGGATTCTTGATATTGATATTGATATTGTAATTAATTTATGATCTTGCGATGAATCCTATGAGATAGACTTGCTAATTTGCTAACAAGTACCAGACAAAGAAAGGCAAGAGTGACTCTCCAAAGAATCATGACAAAGGGGGTCAGCCCCAAAATAAGAATTGGAAGCAGAAAAAAGATTCTCAAGAAAACAATCCCCCAGAGGCCAAGATTGGCAAATGGTGATATTATCACAAGAGCAACTTCCATTCGAGGGAGGAGTGTCGAGCAATTTCGTCATTGTTTGCTAAATCGCAATCCTCTACATCCACTGCACCACCTCCTCCACATCCATAGGTTGACGATATAGGGAAGCGAAGCATGGAAGCCAAACTAAATGTGAACATTGCCAACACACATGCTACACCAGAGGAGTCACAAGAGGAGGAACGCCTGTTTCACTCATAAATGTGGGTCAAAGGTAAGCCATTACATTTCATTGTTAATAATGGGACTCAAAAGAATCTAATTTCTACTCATATTTGAAATTGGTTGTCACACCACATGCACAACCATATAATATTGGTTGGCTAAAACAAGGGAAAGACATTCGTGTCACTCAACAATGTCTCCTCTCTTATACCATCAACCCCTTCAAAGATACAGTTTTGTGCAACATTGTGCTCTTGGATGTTTGTGATGTGATTTTGGGCCAACCATTTATGTGGAAGAGGAATGGTGTTTCCGAAGTGTCATGATCATTGTTGGAGATTAGTGTTAAAAGATACTAGAGGTATCTCTACCTCTATTTCCTTAATCAATGCTAAACAAAGCAAGAAGATGATAGCCAAAATAACGAAATTCATTCTGTTGATGATCAAGCCACAAAGCAGGAGGATTGTTTCTACTGATACAATTGCTTCAATGATTTGCTTCATTGATATGAAAGTATTTAAATATATAAGCTTTGCCCAATATGGCATAACAACCTTCAAATAAGGACAACAACTAACCTTAACTAATAGAAACACATAGACCTTGTGTTGGGTGGTTGCAACCACTCTTATTATCACGCTAATTCAACTATGATGGTAATAAATCCTAATATTCCTTCCTTTTCTATATCATAATTTAGAGTTTCTTGGAGACAAAATCTCGAAGGCTTCAAACATAACATGTGCAAGTGGCTTGGTGAAGATGTTTGCACATTGTTCCCAAGTACGGCAAAATTTAAGTTGGATTCTATGTTGTTGAACACGTTCGCGCATGAAGTGACACTGAACACGTTCGCATTCGTCTCGGCAACATTACTATGTTGTTATCGTATCTTCTTCCAATTTGGATTTTTCTTGTCCATTGATGACTTCTTCTGCTATGGATGCATTGCTTGAGAAGAGGATCCATTTGTGAAAGGATTGTGCCAACATTCCTTCAATGTGTGGCCATTATTGCCACAAAGTTCACACATCTTTGTGTGCAAAAATTGTTTCTTTGATGTTGGAAGCAATGTTGAGGTCTTGTACCTCTTTTGATTGGTTGCTTCCCTTTTTGATTTGAAAGGAGAACTTGATCTTCATCTTGTGATGTATGAGAGGCCTCTACTTTTTGAAGTAGATTCACCAACTTTTCAAATGTTGGTGTTTGCTTAGTGACATTCAAAGTTGTCACAAACACATTATACTATGAAGGGAGAGATCTCAAAATAATGAGAACAAGTATGTCATCAGACATTAATTCTCCCAAAGCTTGTAGTGATGCATGTAGCTATGAAACTCATCTCAAGAATGACTCGAGTTTTTCTCCATTCTTCATTTTTAAGCAATGAAATTGGATTGAAAGGAATGAGATTTCATTCTTGTTCTTTGCCTCAAATGCTGTCTAGAGCTTGTCCCATGTGTCTTTGGCAGTAGTTGAGTCATGAATGTCTAGTTGAAATTCATAAGAGACACCAAACATGATGATCAACCAAACTTTTCTATATTCTTTGTCAAATTTTATTTGTACTTCATCATTTGTGTCAAGACGGGTAATGAACCCAGCTACAACTTCCCACACTTCCTCAAACTCAAGTGAGTTTCCAGTTTAGTTTTCCAAGCACAATAATTATTCCCTCGCAATAGTTGGGAACCGAGAAATAGGAAGTTTGGTGCACCACTAGCCATGTTAAACCTTCACAAAACTGAAAAAAAATCAATTCACTAGATTGGCCTCGAAAAATTCTTTCCAACAAGCATATATAAGCATATACTCATAACTTGATTAATGCCTTGAATTGCAAAAAAATCAGCAATATCTTGTCGGGCAAAAAAATAGGTAGAGGGAATTCCTCCAACCAAAATATTCAAAGAATATTCTTTAGAATATTCCAATGCTTTAAAATATTATATGAATCTCCTTTTCATCTACAACCAATCAAAAGGAAGAAATAAAATATATAGGCTTCAAGGAGCCCTCCCATAGTTCATGTGGGATATAAAAAAAAATGAGTTGATTGACTGGTCATTGATGGTGAGGGTTGGAGGCATGGATTCCGTCCCACATGTGCATCACATTCTTCACTGTTGGTTGGAAACCCCATGAATGTCGCCTTAAGCAATTGGTCGAAACCCCCATGAACTGTCAATCCAAGTTCAAATCACTAGCCCTTAGTACAGGTGGTCAAAAGAATCTAGCAAACCAAAGTGCGCAATAGTGGAAAAAGAATCGATTTATAAAATATGCATGCCATGTATGTCATGAACAGAATTTTTTTTGCTTCGAAAATTTGATAAGGTTGCAAATCGTGTTGCAGTCGAATTGTATCACCTATGACACAGATGCCCAACCACAGCTACACTATCTCTTGTCCAACTTGCTACCACAGTGGCTCACTCCACAGACAAGATTTTGTTGCACAGAAAATCGGGTTTGAAATGATCCAACGTCTTCCAGGAGATGGCCTCAGCACACTGGTCAGCATTCCCACAAAAGTAGTTGACGTTTAAACAAGGAGAAAAGAATGTTTCTGGAAATAGGAGAGGCAATTTTTTCAAACCTGTCACGACATATTCCTCAAGGACGTCTTTTACCTTAGATGATTTACCTCCAAATTAGAGGTTGATTTATGTGGACATGCTATATTAGCAGTTGCCAAACTTTTTTTGAAAGAACCGGAATACTTGAGAATGACACATAATGTGCCTATCCTTTTTAGTGCTAGAAAGGAAATTGAAGAATCTATCTTTCACACCCTCTAGAGTGCTTTGGAGCCCTTCCATGTCAAAGCAAGAGGAAGATATATTGTTCTTCCTTACAAAGGGATCGAGTTCTTAATGGATCAGAAGGAGAGTTGGCTCTTCCTTTGACCTCCTACTCTAATACCACTGATACTATTATTTTGATGATCTAAAAGTATTTAAATACATAAATTTTTTCCAATATGGTATAACACCCTTCAAGTAAGGACAACTAACCTTAACTAATAGAAACACATAGACCTTGTGTTGGGTCGTTGCAACCACTCTTATTATCACGCTAATTCAAATATGATGGTAATAATTCCTAACTACATCTATCACAAGCTCTACACAGCAAAAGTAGGTGAACCAAATTTTAGAAAAATATGATGACCTGTTCAAGTCACCAATAAGGGTTCCACTTAATTGCGAGGTAAAGCATTCCATTGATTTAGTTCCTAGTTCTCCTTTGCCTAATGCACATGTTTGTCGCATATTAGTCCTTGAAAATTATAAAATCAAGAGAAAGATCCATGAATTCATTTTAAAAAGGCACATCAAGCCAAGTGCTTCACCATGTGGCGGTCCAAGTATCTTGGCTCCAAAGAAAGATAGAACATGGAGACTCCGTATTGGCTACAAAGCTTTAAAAAAAACACTATGAAGAACCACCATCCACTCCCTCGAATAGATGACTTGCTGGACTAGCTCCATGGTGCACATTTGTTTACCAAAATTGATCTCAAATCTGACTATCATCAAATACCCATAAAGCCCACTGACATATGGAAGACTGCATTCAAATCCAAGGAGGGTTTATTTGAGTGGTTGGTTATGCCTTTTGGCTTGACCAATGCACCTGCCACATTCATGAGGATGATGAATGACATCCTATGTCCCTACACTAGCTCATTTGTGGTAGTCTACTTAGATGGCATTCTCATCTATAGTAAGACATGGGAGGAACATTTGCAACATGTTTGACAAGTAAATCAAATTCTTCAAAGACACAAGCTATATGCTAATTTGAAGAAGTCTTCTTCACTTGGCATGACAAAAATTTAGTATCTTGGGTATATTTGTCACATCCCCACTGCTAGTGATTAATTTTCTTGGAAGAATGTGATTCTGCGATTAGTGTTTGTGGTGCAGGTGCAGGAATCGGGGCGGATAGAGAGAGGAACACCCACCCCATTAACCGAGGCAGCGGATCGGAAATGCCGGGTAAGTGGATATGATGTTGTGCCCCTGGCACCTTGGTCCGTGGGTACATGGATGCCCACAATAGGATTGCATTGCATTCTGCCTGTCATAAATTGAATGAATGTTGCATGTTGATATTTGCTTTCGTCGGCTTGTTGTTCTTTGAATGCAACCATTTAAAATGACAATATATGTATATTTAAAAATATATAATAATAATGTATATAATTATTTTAGCTGAAAAAGTGATATAATAAATAATAATAATAATATAATAAAATAAATCGTAACTACGGAATTATTCATAAGAGTAATAATAAAAAGATAATAACATTAGTATAAAAATTAAAAGGCAATAAAGAATATATATATATAAAATAAAGAAGAAATTAAACCTAAATGTTGGCCGTAGCAAGGACCAACAAATCCTAAGTTAAATATGGCTAAGGAATTTACGTATACGAAGCTAAGAGTGACTAAGGAACCTAAGGAAATTATAATCCAAAACTACATTGGGCACTTCAAAGAAGCCTTAATAGATTAAAATAATAAAGTATAGCTAAATGCATTACGTGGAGGACGTCTGGACGTTCTAACTGGCAATCCGAGTGAAGTGTCCACCCTCCATTAATCACCATCTCTTATATAAGGAAAACATTCGGGAAGATGAGAGATATGTGTGTGGATGTGGGAGTTTTGAAGGAGCTCTCTCGGAAGCAAGCAAGCTCAATATAAGACCGCGGAAGGAAGTATCGCAGAAGGAGGTCTGTACTCTGTGAGAAGAAGGTCAGATTTCTTTTGCTATGCCAATATGAGGAATGTTAAAATGTGTATTGAATTAATTGACTAATTTTTAGTAGAATAGCCACTACTTTCATTACCAGATTACGTAAGAGAATAATTTAATAATCTTACAGTGATTTATGGTGTACTGCCTGTAATGCTGTGTAGAGACGTAGGTGTTCAACTTATGAAAATTAATAAACCCGGAGTGGAAGCAAGTAACTTTGTAAATATAGCTGCATGGCATACTGATATGAGAAGGTATTTGATTATAAATACGAACATAGGGAAATAAAAACGAAAATAAAAGATTTGCCTTGCAAATGTTTCCACTGAAAGATGATAAGAAAATAAATGAATTGCTTATATTTGTTTTCTATTTCAAGCTGCTGTAAATTGCTAGCGTGAAAACGTCATTCTGTCTGCTCTCGTCTGTGTAAATTCAGCTGTCATGGTAGTGAAGGAATTCATTATTTTGTATTGTCAAGTCTGTGGTTTTTCTTCATTTAATACAGCCGCATGAATTCCATTTTCGTTTTTCTTTAAGCCTGCATGTTGCTGAGTCCGCTTGACGCGATTTGAATGCATGATATGACTTGCATGTGTGTCATATAGTCATTAAGGGCCAAGTCTGAACCTATCAAACCCCGTCTCTGTTCCGCCAGTTAATGTGGGTGGGGTGGAGGTGCAATATCCGCCGCTCAAGCTTAAGGAGTGAAGGATGTCACTTTGGAATGGCAGAAGCCTAGCTAAAGGCTGGGAAGCCTTGAACCACGATATTGCAGAATTAATGTTGTTTAATTATTAGTCCGAATGTTGTTGAGTTCGTTTAAATTTTCGTTATTCTGGAATGATAATATTGCTGGGAGAGGAACTATTTTCGAATTTCTCTTAAACTTATGTTTAGAGCTAATTCAAGGAAATGTATATAATTGATTATTAAAAGTAAGGCCGTAAGGAGATTGGATAGCAGTTTAAGGGAATTGGGTTGCTTGTTTTATTCTTTACGTTATGCATTTTATAAACTTAGGGATATAATGTCTTAAGCTATGACTCATACGAAACTAAAAATAGTACGTTGTTGGCTTGAATTCTTTTAAAAAGTATGATTTGTAATAGCTAAATAGCGTGGAAATTAAGGGACTTGGTCACACGAATTTTATTATGAATATTATTTTAGAGAAAGGGGTATTTACTGAGAAATGTTTTAAGAGTTATAAATTTTGTAGTTTCACTTAATATGGTTGGAAAAGTTAGTATGAGTTCTATTTAAAGTGGTTTTACTTTATAATGTCATAAGTCTTTAAATTATTAATATTTTATTTAAAAATTTACTATAGACTTATGGGTTTATCTTTTGATTTGAAAGTTCTTCTGATTATATGAGATATAATTTGTTTTGAGATATGAGTTCTGAATTATAATGTAGAGGTTCTTAGAAATATATATTTTTGGCTTATAAGGAAGAGGTATTAACTGTAAAATTATAACCTTAGAATGACCATTGAACTTACTTACCACCCGGAGATAAACAATTTGCTTCTTAAAAGAGGAAGTCAAGATAGGACTTTCTCCACCCATCCACATTAAGTCACGAGGTGACTTATGTGAGGCTGAGTCACTGTACTCCGGCAGTTAAGGGCAGAGGTCCAAGCCGTTGAGTGTAACGAGCGGCGGTATGGGACGTCGCTCTAGGTGATCAGTCTGTTGGTGGTGGTGGTAATCGTCATTCCACTCGGACTGGGGAAATGTCAATATATTTTATGGCCAGTGGGCTCCTCATGGCATTTCCAGCGGCAGATGGTTATGGGCAGCATTGTCATCAGTCCGGGAGAGAATACGATTATCTAGCCCAAAGGCCATGTGATGGCGGGCTCTAGTCAAACCTTAGCAGAAGGTCAATGACTAGCACCGGCATACGAACGCTGGTTCCAAAGTATTGAGTTGAGTACTCGAAGGAACTATGGTTCTTCCAACTTTGGACAAGGGAAATAGCGTACCCCACTCAGGTGATATGGGCCCTGAATGGATAACCCTTCGCCAGATTCTAAGAGGACTCATGTGAAGAGTTAGAATCTTTTAAGACGAGCCGCGGGATTAGGCCAGTCCCGAGCACTTAAGACACCAGCTGCAATGGTGGCCAATCTTGAAGTGTATTTACTTGTATGCCTGAGCTAACATTATGATGGGTTGCAAGCAAAGTGTTCATGTTTATATAAAAAAAAAAAAGGTGAAAATTTTTGGGTTGTGACAGTTGGGTGGCAACAATATTGTTGACAATGAGGGATTCCATGTTGATACTGCAAAGATTCAGGTAATTAGAGATTCGCCAACCCAAAAGACTCTAACAGAGCTTCGCAACTTTTTGCGTCTTGCCAATTTCTATCCAAGATTCGTATTGGGGTTTTCACACATTGCTTGGCCACTACACCAAGTGACCAAATGAGGCGCCAAATCCAAGTTCCATTGGGGAGATACACTATAGAGGGCATTTGAGAGGGTAAAGGACCAATTTTGTTCAGCTCCTACACTTTCCCTAACTGATCTGCATCAACCTTTTGAGGTAATGACTGATGGATCAGACTATGCATTGGGAGCTATCCTCACACAACATTGGCATCCAATTTCCTATCATAATGAAACGTTCAATGAAGCAAATTCTGATTTTCCAGATGCATACCAAGATCTTTGTGTTGGTAAGCATGTTTCTAATTTTTATTTGCAAGATAACCTCCTATCTCACATGGGACATATTTGTGTATCAAATAGTGAGGGCTCCAAGATGATTTGGCAAGCACACCTCAGAAACGTAGCAGGTCATTTTGAGGTGGAAAAAATGTTGGAAGTCCTTCAAAAGTACTTCTATTGGCCCAAAATGAGGAATGATGTCAAGAGGTACATCAAGTCATGTACCCCTTGCATTGTTGCCAAACCAACCAACAAGAAGTAGGGACTATATACACCATTGCTAGTGCCATCCAAGCCTTGGAAATTTGTCTCCATGAATTTCCTCTCAGGTTTGCCCGCATCTAAGCATGTAATCATTGTGTTTTCATAGTGCTTATTTTTTTCAAAAATGGCTATCATGAATTCTCGTAAGAAATCCATTTCAGCTATGGAGACTGCTAAGCTCTATTTTAGTCATGTGTGGCTCAACTTTGGCTTGCCAAAGTCCATTGTATCTGACAGGGATAACAGATATTTTAGCATTTTCTGGTCCACCCTTTGGAGCATGATGGACACCAAGTTGACCATGTCCACAGCCTTCCATCATACCAATGGCCAGACAGAAGTTGTAAATCGATTGATTGTACATCTTCGAATGTACAATTCCAAGCATCCATGCACATGGGATGAAAGCCTCCCCTACATTCAACATGGGTATAATCAAGCTCTACACAGCTCTACCAAACACAACCCATTTCATGTTTGTTTTGGGTTCCAACCTTTGGCACCCACTGACGTAGCTCTCCCTATGCAACCCATGGAGTACTCACCTCGAGGAAAAAAAGAGGCAAAAAAGGCAGCACGGTTTGTGGAACAAATTCCGCACATCCAGAAACAGGTCCATGACCTCTTGGAAAAGACGAATCAGGAAAAAAAGCAACTTCATGACCAACATCAAGTCCCACATCAATTCAAGGTTGGCGATAAGGTATGGTTACGTCTTCAAAAGAGAGGCTTGCAGGACCCCATAGGAAGATTAGAGCAATTCACTATGGACCATACACCATCACCAAGAAGGTTGGAGAAAATGCCTTTGAATTGAATCTTCCATCTTATCTTGGTTCGCATCTAATCTTCAATGTTGAACTCCTCGGGCCCTATCATCCACCTCTATTGGACACTTCCATAGTACTAGAATAGTTAGACATTGAAGAACTCAATCCAGACAGTTTAGCAACTGTGGAGGAGGATCAGATTGTTGACGGATTGACGCATGGACTAAGACAACCAGAAGGCAATCCATTCAGACATACAGAGTGGTCAAGGCAAGACAACTTGTTCACCAAGGGGAATGGCTCACAAAAAATCACATAAAGAAACAATTTCAGCACCTGATGTCAAAAGTTGATGCAATGAGGGCCATTGCTTTTCAAGGGGGGGAAAATGATCCAAGCACATGACCTTTTCGGGGCATAGCTTTGTGCCTGAAAATGCCCAATAATCTATTTTTTAATCCTAACTACATTGTTAGGGGCATAACTTTTTGCTCAGGACTCCTTTTTGATCCATTCAAGAAGCGTTGGAAAGATTAGAGAGAACAACAATTTCGACAGCCAACTCTGTCTATGACAAAGTTGCAGACAACTTTGTGGAAAAAAATGCTATGGAGGCTCTCAAAAATGCAAAACAAAATAATTACTAAAAGTAGTAATTCTCTATTTTTAGATTTTCATGGCCAAAATGCATCTCTAGCCATGTTGACACATTAGTAGAGGACAAAACACAAAAGGACAAATCATATGTATGTAATTTTCTATTAAATGCACTTTGTAACTCATGGAAGGTGAATCACCACATTTTTCTATGGGTACCTTCTAACTCATAGAAGGTGAACCACAATGTTTCCATGTGGGTGACCTCCCATATTCAATACAATGGATTTACAACACACCAAAAATATTGTATAAAGAGGGATGCGCCCCTAATTGTAAAGACATGAGTAATGGATGCAATGTGATAGCCTCACATCTCTACTCAAATATTGTTTGCATTGTACTCTATTTTCTAAGCAATAAAATCATTATGCTATTTCACTTATATACTCTTGTGTTCTGGTTTGTTATACTCTGTTATTTCTGAATTGCATTCTTTCTTGATCTTCCTTAACTTGAAATTCTGAGTTTTGGAACAGTCGAAATTTCAAGTTTTGGATTACCATTCCTTGAACTCTAGGACCATTTTGTGGGATAATATGTGGATCTTAATATCAGTTAAAAGGTAAGCATCTTCGTCTTCATCAATAGCTAAACCTAACAAAAATTTCACACCCTTGTTCGTTTTTGTTTCTAAAGTCCACTTCAAAAACTTTTTACAATTTTGGACTAAACAATTAAGAAAAGCATTTCAGATTGAATGCAGCATAGTTATTTGCTCATGCCAAAATAAAGAATACCATGAAAAATTAATGACAAAACTCCAATTGATAGCCTTGAGCTTTCTCCAATCAATGTCTGCATTAGTATAAACTGCTTCTCTCCTCTAAACATTCAATGCTCAAAGCTGCAGGACAATTTCTAACCCATGGATTCATTGATACACAAGAGCCATTAAAACCCTTTTCTTCAGTTTATTTAATTCACATACGTATAACCTAATTTTTTTAAAATATGAAGACATGTTAGTAAAATTGAGCAAGATAATTTTTTTGAGCAATAAAGGTCATAATCTCAGCCACAAAAAATTCTGAAAACCATCAAAATTTAGAGAATTCACACATTTCTCTTAAGTAAGATTTAACAATTTTCGTCATTTAATGGAACTTTGAAATAAATTTCGGCTGACATCAGGTAGAATTGTAAGTCCTAGAGTAAAAAACCCCTCTCCCACTGCACCTGTACATTTTATCCAAGAAACTGTCTTTTCTTCCTATTTTATCAACCCACATCTAAGATGGTCATCTACTGGCCATGCTTCCACTTTTGATTTAGGCATAGTTTTGAAAATGCCATTCCCTTGCTTCCTGACTATAGTTTTCTCTCTTTATATAGTTTTTTAAAATCATAAGTAGAGAATGCATATGTTAGCAAGGAACAATATAGGAGGCAGTGTGGGTATCATAATGATACATAGCCGATGGGCAATCGACATGGCCACCATTCTAGGTCATTTGGCTTGATTATGGCATTGAGGTAAATGCTGGATACATGTCCTTGGCATCACATATATGTCCTCTCACCTATTGGCGAAGGCATGGCACGTAAAGGTGCCATTGCTACTATACATATTTATTTTAAAGCATAAAATGTTTAGACGCCATTTTTAACAAAGAGCCATCTAACAATAAAATTCCATTCCTCTGAAAATCAACATAACATAAGGGAGTGACTACTGGTCAAAGTAACCCTTTTATTTTATAATATAATAAATTAATGATATAACATTGTGATAGATCATTGGATTGAAACCATAGTTGAGAAAATCGGAATCGGATCAGAATCGGCATGGAAAAGGAATCGGGAAAAATCAGGAATCGGCAAATTTTCATTGAAAAAACTGAAGAAAATGCAATTTTTCATAGAAAAAAATATTTTTTCATGCATATCACAATTTTTTGGAAAAAAATCAGCGAAAATCGGCAGGGCTGTGAATTGGGAAAAATCGGCTCAAATTGGAATTTTTGCAAATTTTCTCAACTATGAATGAAACTATTCGCAAAATCTTTGTGTTGAGTCTGTATATTCTGATGTGGTACCTCCCCAACTACCTTCACACAAAGTGGAAACTAATACAGCATATAGATACTTCTCTCACCTGCATATCTCCAGCCTTACTACATGCATTGATGAATGATGTGTATGTATGAATATCAGGTGAGCTTCCATCTCGAATCATTTGTTGCATCAAGTCAGCTGCTTCCCATATATCACCCCTTTGAGCCCACCTAGAAAGACAAGGAGGAAAAAGAAATAGAATTAGTAACACAGCAAAAAAATTAACAAATTACAATAAAATGAGTCTACTTATTTCTTTAGGATACTCTTTCAGCCGTCATGTTTCTATATTATCATCTATCTTTTTTTTTCACTTTTCCCCCTCTTTTTCTTAAAACAGTGCCCAACTCTTGCAATCAACTCAAATCTATCACATCTCTGGCTTGCTCACAAGATCAAGTAAAAACAGATCCATATTAGCATATTATTAATCCACTCCAAATAGAAGTACTCAATCAACTATATCTGATACTCTTGGATAATTTCCCAAAAAGACTTCTGAACCAAACTATTCAATCAACTTTATCTGATAATCTTCAATTATTTAACAGAAAAATATTGTTGAACTAAGTTTTGAAACAGAGATACAGAAACACAAGAAACGGGATTTCTAGGAAATAAAAGAATGAATCTAAATAAAAAACTTAAGTACTCAATTAGAAACACAAGAAATACAAGAAAGCAGATGTGCAACATGGACAATGATAAAGCCATGACAACCAGCAGTGGCATGATTGGCGCCCACTTATGATGATTTTGGAGGGCCTCTCCTAGATGCGGCCATGGTGGATATACAACTTCTACTTGATGATCAGAGAAGAATATAGGGGACAAAGGGTTGCAATCATGTCTGATGGGTGGACCGAAGGGAAGAATTAGACATTGATCAATTTTGGTTTGCTTGCTTCTGTGGAGGACCCCTGTTCCTCAAATAAGTGGATGCATCTGCACATGTTAAAAATTCAGAAATGCTTACCAGGTTGATGCAGGAGGTTATGCTGCAGGGAGGGAAGGAGAACATTTTCCATGATATCACAGACAATGTAGCAGCATATGTTGTAGCAAGAAGGATTTTGGAGAAGAGATTCCCTACTAATTTTTGGACACAATCTACAGCCCACTAGCTTGATTTACTTCTCGAAGGCATTGAAAAATAACCTTGGATGATGAAGGTTGTAGGCGAAATGTATCACAATTCATCTACAACCATATATGGATCCTTCACCTAATGAGGCAGTTCACTAATAATGGGGAGCTTGTGCAACCTAGAATGACACAGTTCATCACCAACTTCATCATGTTGCTGAACCTATATGAAGCAAAGAGGGCATTGAAGAGGATGGTTGTTAGTGCAAAGTGAACAAGAGAAGCAGATGCATATTACTGATGCACCAATGAGGGCAAGAAGGTGGTTGACCATGTGTTTGAGGACCTCTTTTCGATGGTTATGCAGGACTCTATGAAGATGTGTACATGCTTTTAAGTTTTTTTCTTCTCTTCATTTTTTTTATCTTTCATTTGCAAATTTCATTTACTCTATATGTAGATTATAATCCAAATTGCAAAAAGCTAACAGAAATTAAAATCTTTTGTTTAACTTCAAGTGGTAGAGCCTTTAGTGAGGATTCTCCATCTTGTTGATGGAGAAAAATCACCTATGGAGTATCTATATGAAGTCATGGATAAAGAGGCGATTGCCTCATTTTATAAGTAGAGTCCAAATACCATCACATTTGGGACATAATAGATTGTCGATGGACTTCTCAACTCCATAGACCACTACATGCAAAGGGGTACTATCTCAACCTCAAATTCTTTTTTAGTGATTCATTTGAAGCTGACTATGAGGTGATCACTAGTCTTTTGAAGTGCCTTGTAAGGATGGTGCTTGATGAGGAGACTTGCAATATGATAATGGACGAATTGCAATGTTACAGGGTTTCATAGGGCTATCTTTTCAACATTCTACAATGCATTTCAGGGAGGACAATGTAACAAAACAGCTTCCAGAAATAGCAACGGCAGTAGCAAACTCAGAAATTTGCAAACGAACCTTCACTGAAACAATAATTCAGATTCTATAGCAGGAAATCAAATATCTTAGGTAACAGATTAAAGATTTCAAAACAATACAATTCATAGCCACTCAAAGAGGGCAAAGTCTCATAGCCACTTGGAGAGGGCAAAGTCTCATATGCGCACAAGAGGCAACTTAAGATAACAAGTATGAATGATGTCTCAACTACAACATAACTCCTCTATTTATAGACTAAAACAACCAACCCCCCAACACTATGCTCAATGGCCGACCAACCTAATCCTAGGGCTCAAGCTAACAATAACGAAGATAGTCAACATGGCTATATTGAGGCCATTACATGGCTCCCCCCTTAGAAGTCCTCAAAGCTTGAAATGACTAGAAAATGCTCATAGGCTCCCACGTCTCATCTTCCTCCAATAGATCCTGCCACTTGATGAGGAACTCCTGAACCTGGCAAGACTGCAAATTGCAAACTCAAGATTGCAACACAGCTTCCAACTGGAGAGTGATACACCCTTTTTCATCAAGTACAGGAAATTTTGTATGGGACCGCACCTTTTGACTGATAACCTGTTTAATACAAGAAACATGAAAAATAGGGTGAATGTAGGAAGACAAAGGATGCTCCAACAAATATGCCACTTCTCCAATGTGACAAACAAACTTGTATGGGCCATAAAATTGAGAGACCAAGTTCTGACTGGACTTGGTCTTTAGGGACAATTGCTTATAAGGCTAGAATCGCAAAAAGACCATATCTCCACTGCAAATTGCCTCTCCAAGTGATGCATGTCCTTCTATTGCTTCATTCGGTTTAGGGCCTAGTACAAATTACATTTAAGAAACTGGTGCACAAGTTGAGGATGTTGCAACAAATCATCTACTTGAGCCACCTTAGAGGATCCCGGAACATAGTCTACCACAAACAAAGCTTTTTGGCCATACAGTGCATCAAATGGAGACATCTTGAGGGAGAAATGGTATGAAGTGTTATACCACCATTTGGCTAAGGAAAGCCAGTGAACCCAATGATACTGTTTGTCTTGGGCAAAATAGCTAAAGTACCCATGTAGCACAGTGGTGAGGTTCCCAACAATGAGATAGAATGACAAGATTTAGGGGCCAACGAATCTGCAGTCAACAATTTGGAACAATGTCACCTTCCTCATTATCTAATCAAATGGCAATATCTACAACGGTAAGTTGGATTTGAACCTTCTATCAGTATGACTGCATCATCTGGACAACATCCTCCATACGGCATTAATAGGTCAGCATCAACATGATGACATGACGACATCCACATGGCAGCATGATCTCCAGACAACAGTCTATACGACAACTATCCAGATAACAATTGCACTTCAACAGGATGACAGTTTTGGTCTGACGGTTATCCCCAGCAAATGTCATCAAAAATCATCTGACTACAACCTTCAACTTGCAATATTTGAATAATTCTTCCAACCTGTAACCATAACACCTTGACAATCCACAACTCTAATGATATACCACATTGATATCAACACACAGTCACCCAACACATAAATAGAGAATGGATTTGTATTAACGATCAATCATCTGCCTGTATGACATTTATAGATTACAACATTTGTACTCAGACTCACAAGATGCTTTGCAGCTGCACATATGCTCCACCTATGACAATGGTCTTGCAATCCTCAGATATCTCTATGGGTGTACTTGTACGTTCCTATTCCTATATGCATATGCAACAATGAAGAGGGGGGGTCTCTTTTATAACGCAATCTTGGCCGTGGTTGGCACAACTTCCAGAACAGATGGCAAATAACTAACTTCCCCCTTCCTACATACATTAGACATATTGCCAACCTTACGTTATATGCATTTATTTACTTATGACGACTATTATATATCGTTTCAATTACATTTCATGTACATTTGTGCACATTTGCACTTAGACCAAAACTTAGTGCGTTTTGCACTTAGACACTTTTGCAGACAATATTACTTTTGTTTTTGTTGCTTATGTCTAGAACTAGTGTCTACATTTGTCCTCCCCTTTGATTTGGTCAATGCCCTCGTTGGCATCCTTCTCTGTTCTGAGGGGGTCGAACTTGGTCGTTGAGATTGTCGAACAGGTACTCCTCCCATCTTTATAATCTATAGTTTCAGTGCATCTTGGTCGTACTCGTCCATGAGTCTCTTGGCATAATTGAAATACTTGGCCCATTCTAGACCATAATGGTTCACTTTTTGTTCCATAGCTGCCAACTTTGTCAAGAGCTCTTCCTCCCTTTTTGCAAAGGCTTTGTTTGCATATTCTTGTGTCGTTTATACAAGTTGCTCGTCTCTTTCAACAATCAACTAATTTTTGTGCTCCAGCTCCTTCGTCTTGGCTTCCACCAACTATTCTCTAATTGAGCACTTGGATTTCAATTGTGCAATTATTGCATCATGTTCCTCTTTAACCTTAGTCTTCTCCTCAAGTTCCTTAGTCTTCTCCTTTGTAGGCACTAGTTCTAAACAAAAGCAAAAGTGAAGTATTTGTAGCAACGACTAAGGGATAAGCACTAAGGAAATAATTTAAATGTAATGTAATGAAATGACAATGAAATGTAGCCATCATTAGTTATACCTTAATATTTGATTATTTGTAAGGTTGGCTTAAGTTTACGTAAGAAGGGAAAACAGTTATGTAATGTGTCTTGGAAACCGTTGTTGCCAACGGCCAGGACTGCACTATAAATAGGACCCCTTCTTCATTTTGCAAGGATGGATATGTGCCTAAGCAATAGAAAGAGTGAAACGTATTGTTGTGTATTGGACATACAAAGATAGATCTCTGCATTGTATGACATTAAGGCTAATTTATTAATGGAAGATACATTTTATGATTTCATTGTGTGTGGTTGTGTGTGGTTGTGTATTGATGTTTGTTCACTGTTAGTTTGTTAGATTCTATTGCAAGGTGATTGATTGCAGTTTGGAGAACTTAGACAATCATAGTGCAGTCGCCGTCAAGATTGCAAACGTCGTCAGACGAAGGCCGCCATCAGAGGAAGCTGACGAGGAGTGGTGAAGTCGTCGTCTAAGCAATTGCCATCAACGATTGTCATCTGTGTCATGCTGCCATGAGTTGTCGGCATATCATCATGAGGAGTGTCGTCTGAGAATGCATGTCAGGATTTGTCATCTAGACATCGCCATCTAGAATGCACCGTTAGGACTAGAGTGTCATCTAGTTGAAGTGCCATTTGAGTTGAACTAGAATACCTTATTGTCTTGGATGTTGTCGTCTAAGACTTATCACCTTTTCTATTGCCTGCATTCCATTGGGTTAAACCTATCATTCCCTTATCCTTGGGAATCCTCACCACTGTGCTACATTTGGCGTCGTTGCATAACTAAAGTACAAGTCGATAGAAATTGAAGCATTAGGCTCAACAACATGAAGAATAAGGAGGTGAATGACAAACTTGAGGTTGCGCGGAAGACAAAGGAGGAATCAAGGAAGAACTTCGAAGCAACTTGTAAGAAGTGAAAGACTTGCTAACCAAGGAGTGCAACCAAGAGAAGAACTTACGCAAGCAAAAGTAGAACGAGTTTAAAACCCTTAGGAAGACGATAGTATGAGGGAGGAAAATGAAAGGTGGCAGAAATTGTTGCTAACAGCGAAGAACGAGGTGCAAAAAGTATATCAAATAGCCAACGAGAATGTTCATGTCAATCAAGATGCCAATGTGGAGCAAGCACAAGGGGACGAAGGGTAAATGAGCACGCCTGAGCAAGCAGGTATGTTATGAACCTTGCAATAAAATAAAAACACATCCACACAATATTACAATAATAACATAAAGATGAACTTGAAATTAACAATATTGTAAGATGAAATGGAAAAGCAACAGATTATATTACAAAAAGCAAAAACACAATACAGTATTGCAAGCCTCTTTGAGGGGGCAACCTCCTTAGAAGAAGAGCTTCGATACAAAATATGAGAGATACCTTCATCTATGCCCCCTTACCTTTTTAAAGACTCTTTGTAACTCTAACTATAACGCTCAAGGGTTGGCTTCACATGCAAGTGGCCACCCGAGCTAGAATCTTCTACCAAACAAGTGGTTACATTCTTAATAACGGTTACATAAAATGGCCCCACTTGTCTAGGAGCCTCAAATGCCACATACACATTACAAAACATTATATAATATTATTAAGATGGGATCCACATGTTAGGAAGGGGCTAATTACATAATAAGGTTAGGATAGGGTCCTAACATGCCCTTCCCCTTCAAAAAGCTTTGTCCTCAAAGTTTGAGATGAGGAAATTGTTGTTGTAACTGCTGGAGAGGCTCCCATGTAGCATCTTCTGGCTGTAATCCCTGCCACTGGACCAAGACTTCAATGATGGTGTGGTTACAAACTTACAAAGAGTGCGGGTTCTTCGGTCCAAAATGTTGTCAGGCTCCAAGATGATCAAGCCTTCTTCATCTAACTCAGGAAGTGTTGACTAAACTTGAATGCAATTACCAAGTACCTTCTTGAGACAAGAGACATGGAAGACTAGATGGATCTTGGAAGGAGGTAACACAAGCTTATAGGCCACTTGTCCAATCTGTTGCACTATCTGATAGGGTCCATAAAAGCGTGCTGCCAATTTTTGATGAGCTTGAAGTTGCACAGAAGATTGTTCGTAGGGTTGGGGTCAAAGAAAAACCATATTGCCTACATTGAAGTTGCGCTTAGAACAATGTTGGTCAATCTATTGTCGCATCTGATTTTGTGTTGGCACTAAGTTCTCTTTTAACTGCTGCAAAAGTTGGGTACACTCCTGAAGAATTGCATCCACTGCATAAACTTTGGAGTGTCCAGGAACATATGAAGAGGGCAACGGAGGAGAGCACCCATACACTGCCTCAAAAGGAGTCATTTTGGAAGTTGTGTGGAAGTGTTGTACCACCACTCAACCAAAGGTAGCCCTTTGAAGAATTCGACTACCTTCATCGTCTAAGGGGTCGAAATTCCTACAAGTGCATGGACAGAGATCTCAGGCTGTGGTTCTTGTGCTTCACCCTCACCCTGAGGCTCTTCCTCTTGCGGTTCTACTTCATCATCAGATATTTCATTCACTGTTGATTCATCCACATCTAGCAAAAACAACTTTTGTTGTACACATTTATGCCCCGGTGAATATTTCTCATCACAATTATAACATAAGCCCTATGCTCTACGGGCATCCATTTCCTCCCTAGTCAATCTCTTGATTGGTGGAAATTTATTGCTAGTATTCGATGTGAACTTGGATCAAAATGTAGGTTTGGCCTGTGGGAATTGAGATGACTGCCTCTGAGCAAAAACGTTTTCCTCCGCTAGTCTAGCCAATCCTATATCTTGCATCATAGACTATGGTTTGAACATTTTTACTTCTGCCTTGATATCATCTTTCAACCCACTAATAAAACAACTCTGAAAAAATCTTTCACTCAACCCCTTTGTCCTATTAGCTAATTTCTCAAATTGAGTCTGATATTCCTGGATAGTAGAGGTTTGTTTCAATTTTGTTAAGGCTCCTGTAAAGTCCTCATACTCACTAGAGCCAAAACGAGTGAATAATTGGGACTCAAAGTCTTCCCAAGAAGAGTCAGGAGTCATGTTTAGTAACCACTAATTCAATTGTAGGGCTTCAAATTCAAAGTTAAAAGATGCCATGGTGACCCACAAATAACGGGGAACATTATGGAGTTTGAAGAATTGATCTGCCCGACACAACCAACCATCAACGTCCTTTCCATTAAACTTGGGAAAGTCTAATTTGAGCATCTTAAATGGGGTATCTGTGTTGAAAATAGCATGATGGGTTTCTTTCTCTTTATTGCCTGAACTGCCACCCAATCCTTTAGTATTAAGATGCAAGAATACTTTCAGGCCTTCCTTTAAATGTTCTTCAAACTCTAGGAATCTTTCTTCAATCACTACTTTGACTTTAACCTAGTCAATTTTTATAATTTGTATGTGATCTTTCATCTGTTTAACTTCTTGTCCAATGTGGGACATTTGGCTGTGTAGGTTACTAAGTCTGTGATTTAATTGTTCTATATATTGGTTTTATTCCAACCATCGTAGCAAAACTCGAACTCGACTCGGACTCGGAAAGTTCGACTCGGGAGTCGGACTCGGGAGTCGGCAAAAAAACTTGGCAAGACTCGGTGAAAACTCGGGAAAAAAAGAAAAATGAAAAAAAATACAAATTTTTATTGAAAAATAAGTTTTTTCATGCATATTACTTATTAGTATATTCTAACACATTTACTCAACATTCAACATTATACAAATAAGAAATTAACAAGAGGAAGGAGCATATTCTAATAGCAAGCTAATAATTTTGTTTTATAATTTTTTTTTGGGGATACATAGGGAGTTGGTTACATCCACACTATTTTTAGTAACTGCCAAGTGCAAGGTTCAAACTACAGGGGCTGCCCCCAACAAGCCTATACCACCTCATTATTTTATAACCCGACATGAAGAGGACCACCGGTCGCTCGAGATTCATACCATCGTTGTCGGTATGGCGTGCACTCAGAGGATTCGGAACGGACTATGACCTTTGCAAGCATGACCACTTTGGTTTATAAAATTATAAATAAATAATATAATGATAAAATAAAACTTAATATATAAAGTTCAAAAACATTATTAACATTTTACAAAACATTAAATAATAATAAAAACATTAAATAATGATAAACTTTATTGTATGACGGAATCACCCTAACTTAGTCCACCATGTTTAATAAATAAAATATTCAAATACCATGTTTAATAGAAAAACCATGGGACGGAATCACCCTAACTTAGTCCACCATGTTTAATAAATAAAATATTCAAATACCATGTTTAAAAATAATCGGTGGGTTGTCTAGATTTGATTTCCTGGATGGTTGGTTGGGATCTATTAACTTTACTTTTATTAAAAGGTTCCGGAGAAAAAAAAATTGAAAATAAAATTCTTCAAATATTAATAAAGCTAATATTTAATCCTAGCCATTTTTCCGGTTTTAGAATGGGAAGCCGTTTTTTAAAATTGCTTACCAAAATTCAAGGTAGAAGCGACATTCATTATTCTGGGAGAGCTTCGTGCGTAGCAATTGTTTCGTTGGCGGTCGAGGGTTTCAGAGCGAAATAAATTATCGTTTTTAAATTTTTTTCCATTGCAACGTGGTGGTGTGTATTGGCGGCAATGGCGACGGTGGCAGTGACAGCGACGAGAGAGGGTGCATTGAAGGAGAGAAAAGAATGGAAGAAAATGAAGGTGCAAGAACTGCGCTACGAACTTTCCAGAAGAGGTCTCAACACTGGCGGCCTCAAGCCGTCCTTGATCGAACGCCTCCAAAAATCATGCCATTCTCCGCCCGAATCGCCACACCCCACAGGACATGCATACGTGCATTCTGAAGCGGTTCCATTCCCAAAAAAGATGCGGATGATGCATCCATCGGTGAAAGATATATTTGTATTAAAATAAATTATAATTGAGGGATAAGCATTCTAAAGGTTTGAGAAGCAAAATTCCACATTCTCTCGTTAATATAATAAACAAAGATTTCAGCATCTTGTTCGTGATTGCACACTGGCCAACGTGGATTCTTAAGTCATGGAGCATCATCAACACTTAACCACCCTAGACGTAATTTTTCTTTTTTTTTTTGAACTTCCATTATTTTTGGGCCAACCAAGTCCCGACGTCGGGACTCGAGAGTCCGGGACGGCCCAGGACTCGGCCCAGGACTCGGCTGGACTCGGTGGAGTCCAGAAAAAAATGGAGTCGGAGTGGGCTCGGTGCGGCTGAGCCCACTCGGACTCGGACTCGGACTCGACGGAGTACTCGGGAGTCCAAAAGAATCTGACTACTATGATTCCAACTCCTTCATTGCTACTCCAGTCCCTCTAGTCATATATGTGTGATTTGGACCACCCCAACTAACTTACTAAAAATCAAAGTGTTGTTCTAGGAGTTACTATTTTTAGTAAAGGGTCAAAAAAGTGTTTGGGTGCTATATATCGAAATGATCAGCTTGAAAAGACAAATACAATGGGCTAGGTCTCATAATGATAGAAGAGCAACTCCAAAATGCATCCAATCACAAAATTGTGATCCTAGGCTAAACTGAGATCTCCAACTCCATCAAATTTTGTGATCGGACGCATCAAATTGGTTGATCAAGCCACTCCACAATGCTCTTTACTAGAGAAGGTAAAGAAGACCCGACACGACATATAGAGACTTGTACGACAATTTGGAAAGCAAACAGGGTAAGATATCCCGAGGCCTAGTTACAATTATTCCCAACCACATTACGGGGGATCATAATAGATTGGTATTTAAAGAAGAAAGCAACGCAACCTTTTGAGACATGGGAAACTCTAGTGGAGGAATTCAAGGAGTTCAAACCATTACAAGATGATACAAAAATTATAACGGAAATATACTCCACTAAACAAAAGAAAGAGAAGATATTACCTGTAATCGTCGGCTAAAGCAACTAATAAGATAATATGGAGTTGAAACCGACAACTGGAATGGTAAAAAGGTGGATTTTTGACGGATTACTACCACAATATAGGAAGAAAATGAAAATCATCCCATGCTCAACATATGACGAATCTTATGAGCGAGCATGAAACTTTGAGAGCAAAGCAAAGCAAACAACAGTGGGTATTGGAGGTCACTATAGAAGTGAAGACTCCGATAGTGACAAGGAAGATGTGAATGTGGCAATTCAATCAATGCAAAAAGATTGTGAAAGGATGATTATGGAAGTGAAGAAAGAAAAGAAGGAAATATGGAACGAGGCACATGAATGTAACCTTTCCCAAGAATGCGTACTATAATAAATGTGAAGTGTTGAAGCATGTTGTCATAGAATGTCCATTCAACTTGAGAGGAACGAGGCATCACACCATGATGATGCAAAAAGAAGAGGAAGAGAAACTGAATACCTCAAAGAATGCGCAAGGTGCAACTAGTGGAGGATATCAGAATAATCGTCGTAGTGGACGACAGTACCAACAAAACAATCGACAAGGAGGACAAAGTCGATTACATTACAATTTGTATGGGAGACCAATCATTCATTGTCAGAATTGCCAAGAATGGGGACATTTTGCAAAGAATTGTCCCAACCCGTACACAAGAGGAATGAATGGGAATACTGCAATGCATATATGTAGGTGGTGCAAACCAGGCAACCACGAGTAAATTGTCCAAAGACAAGTTCTAGTGGAACCCAAAATCTTAATTTGATTGACATAGGTGAATCAATAGACCAACAAGAGAAAGAGAAGCAAGTGCTGGTAGTAACAAGAGCTCAAGCAAGGAAGGCTGAGCAGTACCCTAATCCTACCAAGGAAAAGGAGTGATGGCAGGAAGCGCATGACATGATAAAGAAAGAATTGGAGAAAACGAAATAAGATAGATTACTCCATGAAAAGGCATTGAAGGAACCTGAGGGAACATCAAATAAACAATCATCGATAGAGGAGCTAGCAACACAAGTATTGAACACAACATTTGAAGTGAAGGTGTCCAATTTACTTGATGCTATACCCAAGCTATATACAAAGATAGGAGAAATTACGTGAACAAAGAAGGCGGAGGAGCCAAAAGAAATCATAGCAATTAAGCAAGACCAATTCATAGATCCTACAATGTTGATGATTGAGGTAGGAAAGAAGCCAATTTTGATTCACATGGAGTTATTGGATCATAAACTAACGCAGGTTATAGTGGATGGAGGATCTAGTGTGAACATCATGCCAGAGAAGACTTGGAAAGACATTGGGACACCATTTTTATGGTCTCCAAATTTTTGGTTGTATGGAGCGAATCAGTACGGAATAGAGATGAAGGGCATACTGACAAACCAAAAGGTAAATATAGTCGATCAAGATTTCATCCTGGATTTTGTGGTGATTGCAATGCAAAAACCAGCTTATGATGCATTTTTGGGACATGGATGGCTAAGGATGGCCAAGGTGGATCATAGTTGGGACGAGCGTCTTAACTTCAAAAAGAGCCAACACAAATATATGATAAATTTGAAGAATCAATTTGTAAGTCAGGATATAGCGACTTCAGATGAATTAGGAAGCTCGTCGTCAGATGAAGAAGGTGGATATAAGCCAGATGAATGAGTCTTGAAGATTGCATCGAAGATGAGGAAGACGTTGATAAAGGACTTTTCCATTAGCAGATGGAAGACTACGAGGTATTCACGTCACATTGTTTTTGCCTCCACACGGAAAAGGAGAACCAGGATGAAAAGAAGAAAGATGTTCAAGAAGTCGGCCAAAGTAGTCGAAGGAAATCCGCTACAAAGAAGGACGAAGAAAAGTAGAAGTGGACATTTCTGAAAATTTTTGCGGACTACACAATAGGAGATGCAGTCATTGAAGACAAATCAGCTCAACCAATTAATGTACTCAAAGCAACGGAAGAACCAAATATTGTAAATAAAGTATGAAGGACCAAAGATGATACAAATGAACCTTGACGAAGGAGAGGAAAAGATTATACGTTGCAGAGATGAACGGGATCCTGTGTTGAAAGCAACAACTTTCAAGATTTTCCTGGAATACAAGGATGTATTTGCATGGACTTATGAAGATTTGAAGGGGATACCACTAGAGTTGTGCATACACCAAATTCCTTTGATTACGGGTGCGCAGCCAGTAAGGAGATGACCATACAAGATGAACCCAAAGTATGCAGCTTTGGTGAATGCGGAAATCGAGAAGATGTTAGATGTTGGCATCATCTTCAAAGTGTCAATGAGTGAGTGGGTGTCACCAAGAGTGATAACTTTGAAGAAAGAAGCTAACCGGATTTGAATTTGTTTAGACTTCCAGAGCTTGAAGGTCGTTATAATAAAAGATTCTTTCCCTATCCCATTCATAGATTCCATACTTGAAGTAGTTGGACATGAGATCTATTCCTTTTTGGATGGGTTTTTGGGCTACAACCAAATTAGTATCGTCAAGGAAGACAAGTTAAAGATATAATTTGTAGTGGAAAATGGCATATATGCATATAATCGGATGCCTTTTGGGTTATGTAATTCTCCCATTCTCAAAGGATCATTTTGTATATCTTCGATCAAATGTCCACAGGAAAGTTTAAGGCTTTCCTAGATGATTGGTCCTTATATGGGAAGACGATTGAACACTTACAGGCATTGTAAGAATGCATGGGCTTGTGTCAAAAAGCTCATCTAGCATTAAATCTTGCAAAGTGTATGTTGTCGGTTCCTTACAACAAGTTGTTGGGGCATATTGTCTGTAAGGAAGGATTGAAGACTGATCTAGATAAGATACGATTCGTATTGAGCATGGAGGAGCCATACGACGGGAGTTCAGTAAAGACCTTTCTAGGTACAATGGGTTACTATAAAAGATTTATAAGAAAATACTCACAAATAGCTTATTCGTTAGATGCCCTCACGTGCAAGAATGTTCCTTTTAAGTGGACGGGGGAACATCAAAAGGCCTTTGAAGGGTTCAAGGGGAAGTTTGGGCTTGATCAACCAATTTACTTTGCAATTTGATTGTTGTCACAGGCTGAAAAGTATTACAGCATGACAGAATGGAAAGCCTTGCATGACAGAATGGAAAGCCTTGGGAAAGCTATATGCAGTACAAAAGTTCAGACATTGCTTGCTGACCAACCCATTTGCTTTCTACATGGATCATCAAGCATTATTGTAATTAATTAAGAAACCGACTATATATGGGCAAGTGAGCAGGTGTCTCATCACATTACAAGCATCCGTGTTTCGAGTGGTAGTAAGGCCACAGAAGAAGCATGTAATAGTGGATCAGCTATCAAGGATTTGCTCAGGAGAACATACGAAAGGAGGAATACTAGATGAATTCCCTGATGCATAGTTGTTCATAGTGAGTTTAGTGCCTGCATGGTATATGCAAATCGAGGAATATCTATCAACAGGAGAGCTGCCAAAGGAGATGACGGCAGCATAGAAGAGGAAGATTATTGCGAAATCGACACCATTTTCGTTGATTGCAGGCTTGTTATACAAATTGGGACCTGATCAAATCTTGCGAAGGTGTGTTATGGTGGAGGTACAGATGACACTAAGGAAAGCACATGAAGGACTAGCTGGAGGACACATGGGGCTACATGCAACAACAAGAAAAGTATTGTTGGCAAGATTATGGCGGCCTACCCTATATCATGATACTAAGAAATATGTTAAAGCATGTGATACTTGCCAAAGAATGGGGAAGCCACTGAAAAGAGATTTCATGCCATTGTACCCTTCTCAACCACAAGAATTATTTGAAAGAAAGGATCTAGATTTTGTTGGGCCATTAAAGACAAGCAAAAGGATAAAATGCCGATATATTTTAGTGGCAACTGAATATTTGACAAAGTGGGTGGAAGCAAGAGCTCTACCAAACAATTCTGCAAGTACAGACCATTTCTTGTATGAACAAGCAATAACAAGATTTGGGATTCCCTTGCAGTTGATAAGTGATAGGGGAGGACACTTTGTCAATGAAATTATTTAAAATTTGACCACAGTTTGTATTATCCCAGAGCCAATGGGCAGGAGGAGGCAATAGATAAGGTCCTAGTATCAAAAATATTTAAGACATGTGGAGTGGAAAGAGCCAATTGGGAGGAGAGATTGCCAGCTTTCCCATGGGCATACAGGACAACTTTCAAACCAACAACAAACCATACGCATTTCTAGTTGATGTACGGACAGGAATCTGTGGTGCCAGTTCTTGGTACCTAGTCCAAGGGTAGTGGTAGAGAATTGTGTGAATGACCAGGAAAGGCTCGCGGACTAGTACAACTGGAAGAAAAGTGAGTAATGGCTCAATGGGCAACGGAGATTGCCCAATGGTAAAGGAATTTATGGCACGACAAGCACCTAAGGAAGTTAAAATTGAAGGTAGGTAACGTAGTGCTGAAATTTAATAGCAAAAGAGAGATAAAGCCAGGGAAGTTGAAGACCCTATGGCTTGGGCCCTTCCAAGTAGTGGAAATGATGGACAACGAAGCAATCCAATTGAAAAAGTTGGATGGGACATTGTGTCTCGAGATAGTTAATGGTTCGAAGTTGAAGCCATATAAGGTGAAGACACAAGTAAACATGGTCAACTTTGAATCATCAAAAAGGGAAATTGTAGGAAGACTGACGGAGGTACCACAAAAGTCTTCATCCTGACTTCCCTTTGGGGAGTTGGTTGCACCTAGTTCATATTCCTCCTTGATCTTCTTGTTAACGGAGAGCTCGAGCTAGTAGCACTAGTAACTACTATTTAGCCGAATCCCTAAATGGCATGAAATCACATCAACAGAACTTGAGTAAAATAATTAAACTCTTCCTTCAAGTTGATATGCCCAACCAGAAATCATGGCAAGGTTACTCATCGAATCTAAGCCATCCTAAAAATAAAGATAAATGCTATTAGCATAAGCTAATTCCTTGTACTGCCTCACTGTCCAAATGGTCAATCAACTACAAAATTTCCTTCAATGGGGATGAATCATAGCTTGCTTGAAAACATTTTATTTTGGATTGTCATATCTAGCAAAAGAAATCATGTTGTACGAGGTGCACCAAGCAAAATCTGTAAAACTGTCATCTGGATTGAAAGATATTGCTGGTGATGAAATAAAACCAATTACTTCCCAAAATAAGATAAAGAGCACTGGAAGACAATGCATACCCATCAATTAGAATATTGTAAATATAGCCATTTCTCTTGATCCCAGATGCATTCATTTCCTTTGTGACTGCTAAAGCACTCTGCATCCTTCCTGCCTTGCAACATGCCTTAAGCAAGGTGCTATATGATAATTCATCAAGCTTCAGCCCCTCATTCTTTATCCGTGTGAAATACTCAAAAGCTCTACCAATCTCACCAACAGATGCATAGCCTTGCATTATTGTCGTATAGGTACGCTCGTTAGGAGATATCCCAGCCAATGACATCTCGTCAATTATCTTGAGAGCATTTTCCATCTGCATTAAAATAATATTTCAATGATAACCAATATATGCAATTTAATTAATTGCCTAATTGAAACCAAAAAAGGAAACTGTGTAATGATCCCTAGTTACTGGTTGAATCTTTTCACTTTTGACCAAGAGGAGATAATATTAATACTCAATAAAAGAGGACAGTCTAGTCCTCATCTGGCACAGCGATATATTGAAACATAATAAAATACCACTTCACGAAAAATTGACATTCTGAGTATTACATATAATAACAAAGAACTTGCCTGCTTCTTTTGCACTAAACCATATACAAGAACGTTAAATGTTTCTACAGTAGGGATGCAGCTACATTTCCTCATCTGATTAACCATTTCCAAAGCTCTCTTCATGTTTCCAGATTTGGCAAATCCATAAACTATGGTAGTAAATGTTTGCGGAGTAGGTTGTTGTCCTTCATTATGCATTCGTTCAAGAATTCTAACAGCACGATCAATATTACCAAGTTTGCAAAATGCATTAATAATGATATTATAAGTGACAACATCAGGCTTGAATCCTGCTCTCAGCATTTCCTCAAAAATGGAAAAGGCATTTGTGCAATCATTTAATTGTACATATCCATTGATCAACATTGAATATGTTTTCTTGTTGTGTTTTATACCATGAGCCTCCATCTCCCTGCTTACTTCCATTGCTTTAGAAATCTTTCCGACCTGAAATAATCCAAAGCAAAAACACAAGTCAATAAAGTTGCCATCACACAAAATATTCTTTCCTCCCACACTGAAGACCACCTGTGTTCATCTCTTTGGTGTTCTTGCTTATGCATTTAGATGTGTACTCTGAGATTTTGCTTTGCCTTCTACACTACCTATTAGATATATTCACATTGTACACTTCTCCTGTGCCATCAACAACTGTTATGATCGGTGTACATTTACACACTCTTCTTGACTCATTTTATGTTTAACTCTTCCACACACACAAATAAATAAAAAATGAAAACAAAAATAAAAAAAGCTTATGAAATTATGAAGAAGAACATCTCAGAGCATAACTGCCTTTGATCATCTTGACGAGAGCACTATGATAAGAATACAATAACTTAACAACTTATCATTTTGTTTCATATTTTCATAAAATGTCAAGAAGCTACGACATGAAACGTCTTCCAGACTTCTAGCCAGCTCTGAAACCTTTATATCATTTATTAAAGCTGTTTTATTTTTAGGTTAACTAGATATGCTACTTTTCCCATTCAATTTCACACATTGCCTCAATATCTTACTCCGTATTGTTAGAGTTCATGGAAATACAGCAACAGGAACCTCTGACACTTGAAATATTAGTATTATCCATATTACATTGCATTAGATAATAAACAGCAGTATAAACTTCTTGCATGCATTTTAAAAAAAGACAAAAACATATTAAAACCCTCATTTTTATATTCCTTTTTTATCCTCTACGAAAGGATAGAAGAGTTTGCTGATTTGAACGAAGACATAATAGGTACAGAGATGAAAGAACCGTATTTTTGAAATTTCTTTGAAAACATCATATTCAGAAAATGGAGCTTGGCCAAGAATCAAAACAAAAGATGAATGGAATAGCCAAAACAATCTCAAAATTTATAGCGGCCATGATATAAAACAAGAAAGACAGCACATTCTAATTTGCGTAACTGTTATCATGTGTGTGCTTGGAGAGAAATATAGACATTTGTCATGATAGACAAAGATAGGAACTAGTAGCAACCTTCTAAAAGAGAAGTTCAGAGAGAACCAATTTCAAAGAGTACGACAAATTCTGAAATGCTTAGATTTAAAGTACCTTGGTATAAAAATGAATGAGGCTTCCAAAACTGATAACTGATGGCTCCATCCCAGATTCCTGTACAAAAAATACACAAAACCAGTAATAATGTTTGACAAGTCTGAAAATTTTGAACAAAATTGGAAACAAAAGTTCTAGTTTCTAAAGCCTGCATCTGACATTAAAATTGAATACTGTATTTGAACAGATTTCATGTTCCACATACAGTCGTACATAGAAGAAGAAACAAGCATTTATTAATAGTTCCAGAAAAAAAATAACAGTGAGAATGTAGACATTATTCTTGATGAATAAAAATAACAAAAATAAATGAAAAATCAAGCACTAAGTTTAATTTATACATCTGATATGACAAGAAAACTCAAAATCATGAAATAGATGCAACAGCTCTCAAATGCATACAGCAACAAACTGACTTGCTTCTACTAAAAAGCAGAACTTTCAGTATATTTAAAGGGTAAGATTTTGAACAGAACAGTACCCTGAACATGGTTCTATGACTTTTTAAAAGATTGTATGCACATAACACGTCCACTTATAGACCAAAATGACATGAAAACTAAAAAATGGACATACACAGAGCATCGAGATACGTTTGATTGGAAACATTCGTACTGAATTACATAAAATTTACAATGCATCATTGCATTTCAAGTAATAGGGACGAACTTGAACAAAGCTATGTTGCATAGAAATGGATATAGTATCTGATACCATATACAGATACAAGAAAATTTCAAGTCCCTCTAATTTGGATATGACTGCACTCAACATTATAAAAAGTACATATGTTTTACATAAAAAGAAAAAAAAAAAATATATATATATATATATATATATATGTTTATACACATTTTTTTTTAATATTGGTTATAGGGATTGAAACCCATCCCACCCATATTACATCGTGACCATATAGTGTATTACAACAGCTTGGCAATTATGCATGTATCACTTGGCAAGATTTGAACCTAGGTCTCCCCCTTGGAAGTCAAGATATTTAACTGGTTGACCTCATGCCATTTGATAATGCATTGTTTTTTTAATTGGTTATATGAGATTGAAACTAGCCCTATCCATATTTCATAGGTCACCATGATGTGGTACAACTTGGTAATTGGGTTTCCTCCTTGAAAGTCAAGGTATTTAAGTGGTTGAGCTCATGCCATTTGATAATGTTTTTTTAACTGGTCATATGGGATTGAAAAGGGCCCCAACCGTATTACATTGGTCACCACAAAATGGTATTACAACAACATTTTGGCAATCAGCAGGAGGAAGCAATTCAAGAGACAAAAACTGAAGATGAACGTGATTTGCTCACGCATAAAAAAGGCAAGAAGTCAATGCAGTTGAAGAAAGGTGGCGAACCCCCCAACAAGCACAAGAACCAGCAAAAAGGCAAAGTGAACAACAACATCAAGAATAAAGGAACTCTTCAAGTTCCAATGTCACATGTTTGATTTGTGGGAAACCAAGACATGTATTATAGGAGTGGTGATACAAAATGTTTCTCATAACGATATTCCAAGAATCAAAATTTATGCCATATAGTTGTTCGACTTCATGGTACACTAGATTCTTTACTCTAGTTTAGCTTATTTTGTAATACTTTTTGGTTACTACAGTGCATTGTAATTCGTAACAGCTCTTTTCAATGAATCCCATTGGCCTATTTTGGCCATCTGTGGAAATTAACAAAATTATCTTGTCTTATCTGGTAGAAAAACAAAGAAATGATCCAAACCAGGAACAGTGCACTTCTTGTTGTTTGAACCAGTTGGTATTCAAATATGAAGCCATGTTTCCCATGAAACATTGAAATGATGTTATAGGCACCAAAACCCTGTTTGGAATGCATTACTGAGCTGAGCTAATATCACAATTTATTGGGATCGGAATGGAATTAAAGAAGGGTTTCTTCAAAACTATCTTTCAACTCTGTCATCATGTATGAATGTGGTCTGCCACATTTAGCACTTTCTGAATCCTTTTAAAAATATAAATACAATTTGTTACATCCAAATGCTGAGTCGCTTTGGTTGCAAAGGGAATATTTCTCAATTGAATGCACTTGTAACTTGTGCATTAGTTGTAAGTACTTCTCTGTAAGAGTAGGGGGGAACTATACCAATTGTGAACCGCTGCTTCAGACTTGTAGCTGTTGAGTGTTTGTCTTGATCTTTGACTGTAAAGGGAAGCATTAAGTTAGTTGACCTTGAATTACGCTATTCTTTGGATGCTGATTGTTTTTGAGAATTGCTAATATATCTGACATGTAGACCGAGCATGACCCCCAACTCCTGATTATGTTTGCTGTAACAAAATCATGTCAGTATGTTCCTTATAAGTTGATTGATGCAACAACATTATGAAATAACAGCTGAGGACCTTGTGAATGTTTTAGACCTTGTTGGTATGCATAAACTGCTGTCAACTGTGTTGCACTTTAATTGGCAAAGTGTGAAAGGAAGTTCCACAGTTGATTTTGTTGTCATTACTCCAGTTTGCTGTCACCATAATTGCTGTTTGGGTCAAGCTGTTGAGTTCTCAATTTTGTGTGGCATTATATATATGGAAAACAGATGGAGCAGGCAGTTTTAAGACTTTAGGAAGTGTGTTTTGAATGCTTGCATATATTGGTTGTATGCTGGACATTTTCTTGAATTTGAGGTTGTGCTTAAATGCAAAACAATTGCAGTCCTCTGTTTAAATCATAGCCACCAGCTTCTGGAGTCTATGATAACCAAGAGTGATTGTGTCTCTTCTTGTAGGTTACTCTATAGATCATGGCTGGATATGATTGTGAATTTTTGTTGTTGATTTCATGTTTGGAGACTTGGCTATATGTGTGAATTTGAGTGAAGTAAAAAGGGACTTTGACTTTTCCTTTCCATTGTAACAACCTTCCATAGCTGAAAACACCAAACATTAAAATTGTGTATATGTTGCGAGGGTTAGACAAACGACGAGAAGGCATAGATGGATTACAGAAGGAATTGTAAAGTAGGCCTCAAAATGGATGAACAAAAGGGGTGGGCATGCTTTTTTTTAAGCGTTGACATGTACCAGTAACGTAATAATTACAAATTAAATACATCCTGTGGTTCAAATTATGAACACTATGCCTGTAAAGCTTGGCCAAGCTATGATTAAAGAAAACATTTTTTGTTCAAATGTTGCATCACTTTTTTTGACTCCATGTAAAAAAATAATAATTCATTGGGAACAGAATTGAGAAAATATGCAAAAATCCCAATTTTTGCTGATTCCTGCCCTTGCCAATAAAATCCTGATTTTTTGCCAAAAAAATCTGTCGCAGCAGCATGGGTAGAGGAAACGGCATAAATAGCTTGTTTTTTTCATTTTGCTTGTTCCAAACTGGAGAGAGAGGTCTGCCTACCTGCTACCACACCAAACAAAACACTAAAGCACATTTTAATAGCGGATTTTTTGCAGTTTGAAGGAATCCCGATTTTCTTCAGTTTTTTTTTTTTGCCAATATTTTGCAGATTTTTCGCCAATTCCCAATTTTTTCCAATTCTTTTGCCTTGATATTTTTCTCAACTATGATTGGGAGTGTGACCACCAACATGATTTATTGTGACTTCATGTAGATCAAATTTTTCCTTGCATGTGTGACTGTTTGAGTACTGCATGATTAAAAGATGACTTCATGTAGGTTTAGTTACCCTCCACAATTTCCTCTTATGTTATGTTGGTGACCTATATCTGCCTTCTTTGCAAAAGGGTCCATTCTTTTGAGTAGGGAAAAGGGTCAAGGGAATTCCTCATAAGAACTCCATTGTTGTGTGATAAATCACCCCATTGATGCTCTCACTCCTCATAGGTCCAGAAGGCTCGGGTATATTCCTTCTTTGGCCATCTCAGATGGAGAAATGCAGAGCATGTGTGGTGATTTATGTGAGATGGTCCAAGAAAGGAATTTTCTAAATGTATATGTCTTGACTTCTTTTGAAAGTTGGTCTGCTCAGAGTGATTGAACTTCATGAATGCAAACATTACTGCTCTTGAATGACTGTGTGAATGTGATCAATTAGATATGTGGTATTGATTTTGTGATCATATACTTCTGGAAGGAACTCTTGAGTACTTGTGTCAATGTATTTCTTACACTTGGTTGTATATGCATTAAACATAGACCTTCTGTATACCCTTGTATTATTGTAGCCAATTGATTTGATTGAACAACCATCTTGAATCCAAAACAAAGGGAAGATTTTACTTGTCAGACCTTGTGATTGGAAAAAATAGGAATGGCATGTTGAAGCTGTTCTTGCAGCTGGAAACACCCAGTACTAGGACCTGTTACAGTCTTGAGTTGCAAGTAAAGGAAGTCATTTTACACGGGAATATGTATTGAAACTGGTTTGATACTCACTAGCCAGCAAAGCTTCTGTATGAATTTCCAACAGGCTAGTTGCAGTCATATATTTGTTTTGGTTCCACTGAGTGAAACTCTGCAGTACCCATTCCTTCCTATGAGCCTGAAGAAGACTATATGTTGTTCATTTTACAGTTGAAATTCTGGAAAACTTGAGGTTAAACTATGTGTTAAACCACCTGAAATGATATATAAGAACTGTACATTCAACTGTTAGACCTGTAGCTAATTGTATTCACTATATACATTTAAGAAAAATCAGTTTGCTATGTAATGTCATTTAGTGAGGTGAAATCAGATGTGTTCACTATTATGAAAGGAACTGCTATAATTCTTCTGAAGTTTGATTCCATTGTTGAATGAAAGGGAGATGTTGCATGTTGACTTTTAAAATGATTAGAGAGTCACTTTTTATGCTGAACCAATGAATGTGGAAACTTGCGAATGGATATGCTCCTTCTTGCTTGTTGAAGACCTTTTGATACTACAAATAGTTTATTGTTTTATGCCTTCCATTACATGACAGCTAGTTAAACTAAGTTCCTCTTATGAGACTTAGTCTCTTTGTGAACATGATTGAAATACTTCATTCTGAATTTCAAAATAAGGGAGTACTAATTATATAGTTGTCACAGCTCTGATGAGTGAAGCATGTGAAATTCTTATGGAAGATATTAACAGGATATGACCTTGTTGCAAACCTCTGATGAATTCCTAACTGAAACATAGGCTAAACTTATAAGAATGAGATTTATGCTTTTCTTCATGGATGTTAAAGGAAGATGTGATTCTATCTTTTTAATGTAAGTGACTTCTGTTTATTGATCTTGATGAGAGCAGATGTATGCTGAATGAAAACTAGCTTGATAGTACTGCAAAAGTTTGCTCTTACATGACTTCACCCAGTGAAGTATCCATACCCAACCTGCCATGTCTGAATGGCCAAGTATCCAAGTGGATACTTAAACTATGAATGGCAATAGGGCCTAGCTTGATAGTTTGCTCTTACATGACTTCTGAGTAGTGCATGGCAAACCTTACTATGTAGCCAATGATTTAGGAGGAGACTAACCAGATAAGGACCACACCAAATAAATCAAGATATCTACATGATGATAGGTCAACCATCTTATACTCGTGATTGCTTATCAACAACCACGATTGAAGATTTGGTTTTATGCATGACAGTAGATGAAGCATGGAGACACGTAAATTTTCCAAACCCTAGATAACTGTTGTCCTATGTTATTTTAAAATAAATCAGATCTGAAAATAATTTATTTAAACATGCAACAGTCACACAGATGGCTGGAAAAATAAACAGCGTGAACAGCGGAAGTTAAATATATTTCTGAACCTGCAATATTACAGTTAAAAGAGGCTACAGCTACAGCAGAGCACACTGCTCTCTTGCTGCCGTTCTGGCCAGCAATTTCACTGTTCTTCTCCTCCTAAGCTTGCAATTCTCCTTCTGAAATCTGTTCTCTTTCTCCTTTCTGTGTGTCTAAAACACTCTTGATCTTCTCCTTTTATCCTTGAAAAAGGTAACCCTAATCTCTCTAACCCTAAGATTAGATCTCATCTCATCTTGAGATGTAAGGTTAAAAATAGAAAATCACTTAAGTGAATTTCAAAATAGAATCACTCAAGTGAATTCCAAAATAGAATCACTTAAGTGAACTTAAAAATAGAAAATTACCTCCTCAACTAGGCAGTTAGGTTGATTGGTGGGCCCAAATGTGAACTATCAACCAAATTTTGGAAAGAGAACATGGAACAGCTCTAACTAATAGCATAGAGGTTAGGGGCGATGGTGCTCATATAACACTATAGTAAACAAAGAGTGGTATGAAATATAGGAACCCAATGAAACATCCATGCCCAACCTGCCATGTCTGAATAGCCAAGTATCCAAGTGGATACTTAAACTATGAATGGCAATTGGGCCTTAATCGTGGGTGTAATACATGAATATGGGTATGGATCCTTAACTAGAATGTTGAACAAGTTGGGAACCAATTTGAGAATGCACTAACCAATGAATACTGGTGGGCTGGAGTTAATTCCTCTTCCACCCTTCCATGAACTGACAGTGTCAATAAAGGGGCTTCGACATGGTCATGCAAGGAGGATGACACCGATCACAAAGAATTTGACTAGGGGTCAAATGCACTTTGTAGCATAGATGGATAATTTGAGGCTATTGGACATGGCCTTTGCTTAAAGATTAGTGAAACCGTTTAAGCCGAATAGACTATATCCAAGCTTGAAGTGACACTCATATGACCTAGTGTTGACTAAATACCTTTCAACATGTAATCCGAATACATTTAAAGCGGTAATGATTTCTACAATGTTGGTAGAGTGTATTCTGCCAGGTGGCAATCTATTTTAATTGCAATACTTTAGGTAGAGAAAATTTATTAATTATTTAAAAATAAATATTTATGCTATTTAGACCAAACCCGAGAAAGGGATTGTTACATATAAAAAACTTGCATTTTGTGATTTCATAAGGATATCTTGTTGAGAGTCCCTTAATCTCACTTGGTGCTCCTTTCCTCTTCCTCACACCAAGTGATTATGAAGGGGTGAAATAAAACTATTTCTAAAGAGACCCCTACCATTACATTATGGTAGTTCACTCATAAAATGTATATACTATATAGCATGCATCATCAATTACTTCACCACCAACACCAAAGAGGAGTTGATCAGACATCAAAAGTCTTTGTCTAGACTCCAAATCCATTGAAGCTTTCTTCAAAAAAACATTCAGCTTCCCAAATCTCACATAGCTTGTTTCATCATTCAAATGGAATCCTTCACCATTTGAACATCTTGCTTCCTCATCCAAATGACATCCTCCATCATACGGCCTTTGTCCTTGATCAAACAGCATGCACCCTCGGCCTTACAACATCCATCCTCCATAGAAGTCAGGTGTTATCCCAAAGAAAGGGCTAGCTGTCTGAAACAGTAACTCCAGAGTCAACAATTTGGCAGCTACTTGTGATAACACCACCCACAATAGCATCAACTCCTCAGAAATTCAAATTCTTGCGTCTACTACCATTGTCTTAATCATCAAAAAGTAGACAGACATTTTGTAAAAAGTTCATAGTTTTGAAAGGTCTCTCATACCTATCTTGTAAACTCCATGCATAGGTGAAATATTGATGTCATTGGTTGTGTCTTCGTCAGCGTCAACACAACTCATTTTTGCACTTGTCACTTGTTCCCCATGATGCGCTCTACCTCATAGACTTCCATTAAAATCAAGCTAACATTGTCCATAATTTTTTGCTTGGGACTTCAACTATCATCAAGATTCGTGAGCCTATTGCAAACCATTTATTTGTCATGACCTACATTATTCTAACATTCTCGCACAAAGTGCCCCCATAAAGTACATTTATAACACTAGACAATGGGTCTCACATGTGTATCATACTTCATTTCGATTCTTCTATTACCTTGGTGGTTGTTATGAAACCTACCACTAGTGGCATCTCTTTGTGAAATGCTCCACCTCTGTGCATTATAATCCTATTGGCTGTTTTTCTCCGTGCATTTGTTCATCAAAATGCCCTCCCTCCTAACAAATACCACAAAATATCTATTTTGCTTCTTTGGAGTCATTGCAACCTTCATATCATTCATTTTTTAATTCAAAAAAGATTTGTGTCATCTCCTTATCAAAAGCACTTATCCACAATCCTTATTTTTCACTAGTGGTCTCCAAGTCACTCTAGTCTTCCAAGTCACTCTCATTCTAGGAGTCATCATTATCGTCTTCAAGTCACTCTCGCCCTCAAAGTGTCTCTCATCGCTACCTTCCCAGCCCCAACATAGAGATGTCTTTGAATCGCTTTTTAAGTCCGTGGCCTGCTCAAAGGCCTCTTGATATGATGTTGAAGGGACCATCTTTATTTTCTTCCTATGCCTAAGAAGAAGGCCCTCCATGAACCACGTTTTCTTCAATTTTCAAATAGTTCCTTCTCCACTTGTTTCACCAACACTTTCAACCTCTAGTTATAGGATCAAACCAGCTATCTCATTTTGCTCTATTTTATAAATTTCTATGGTTGACGTCATTGTCATTGCACAACTTAAATTCCTTCTCACGAGCTTCCAACAACTCCTCCCGAGTCTAAACTTATATTCTAGCAATTTCACATACTTATCAACTATAGTTCCATGCAATATCATAGGAAATACCATCCTCCAATCTACCTCCTGCATCTGTTCATTGGCCTTCTAAATTGTGATACAGGTTTCTGAAGTCTGACACGTTTTTTTTTTTTCAACTACAATGAAACATGGGATACTTTTATGCCATCCCAATACTAGTCGTTCTAACCAGACGATGGTCCAAGTGGTGTAGAAGTTGCTCAAGTCCTCATCAACACTGCAATCAAGCTACAACAAATGCTAGTGGAAAGACAAGCCTTTGCACCGTGGCACCAACTTGCCAGGCAGTGGCATGTGACTATACCCAACCCTAGCACCAACATCAAAACCAAGCACTAGCACCCTCTACCAGGAGCCAACGCCTACACATGGGCAAGAGCCAACACCAATGCCTAGTCCTAGATCGAGAAGCTATGTTTTGACAAATGTATCCCACGCATCTTGCACCAATTATCAAAGCCTATTATTAGCTCAATCATCTAACTAGTGACACAAGAAGGCATGCTAGAGCGTGATTTATTGTAATGTCTTCCTATAAACTCGAAAAGTGGAATTGCTTCCACTCCAAAGGGATCTTGTAACTAAATTGTATATTTTTGTATATAGTATAGTATTCAACATGGATGGTTGACTCTTCATCCCAACCATCCTCCACATAGTTTAAGGATTGTACATTGAGCTTGTTAAGAAATATAATACCACACACATGGCACCACAACTTAAGCATTCAAGCCCAATGCCTAGAACATGTACCCTAAGATTCATTGCTATTTCCAACTCTACTACACAAAAGCTTTGTAATTTGTTTGTGTCTATAAATAAAGTTTCTTGTCATTTATATGTTTTCCAATTTTCCTGATCAATATTCCTCTATCTCATTTCCAACTACCGCCTTGTGACTTGAGGAAATACATGTTGTGCCTCATTTCACAACACAACTCTAAAGCAAACACATCCAACCTCACCAACTATGTTGAGTTGTTGTCTACCATGCCACCATCCTGAGTCCCACATTATAGATTAATCAATTTGGTTGGTCCCATGCTAGACTTTGTCACATGCACTGATGAACACACCAACCTGCAATTGCTCTGATGCTAGACTCCCATCTCATGCACCACCAAACACACCAACTTGCAATTGTTCCCATGCCAAACTCCTATTATGTGCATTGTCTGATGCACAACCCACATCAATCGTGTCTAAGAGCATCGATGAACACACCAACCTGCAATTCCCATCTCATGCACCATCAAACACACCAACTTGCAATTGTTCCCATGCCAAACTCCTATTATATGCATTGTCTGATGCCTGATGCACAACCCACATCAATCGTGTCTAAGAGCATCAATGAACACACCAACCTGCAATTGCTCTGATGCTAGACTCCAATCTCATGCACCATCAAACACACCAACCTGCAATTGTTCCCATGCCAAACCCCTATTCTATGCATTGTCCAAAGCACAACCCACATCAATCATGTCTAAGAGTATCAGCCTTAATTGTCCAATTCGGTTTTCTCTATCCTTACACTTGCACTCACTTGGCCCTTCATCAACATTGATGAAAAAAGTCTAAATCACTATTGATTCTAGGATCCTATCTTCTGGTCCTAAGGATGAAGAAATATTCTTTGTTTATGACACTCATTGACGATGCTCTGACCTTCCCATTGTTGTCGGTCTTTATCTATTGGATTGAGATTATTGTACCAACTCCATGTCACCAACTTCAACTCAACTTTGTACAAGCAATGACACCAAAAATGTAATGTCACCAACTTCTTTTCAACAAAGACCCCAAAATGCAGCATGTAAAAATGTTCCCGTCTCACAATCATCAATACAATGCAAAACACTAC